>NTHP01000628.1:3030-76548 GCA_003416845.1 Oplegnathus fasciatus
ACACACACACACACACACACACACACACACACACTTAATCCTGTTTTTTCCACTAGCCACTGAATTTAGATTAGACGGTAAGCATGTTGCTTGATTTATGGTTTGCTATATTCATGGCAGCACTGCCTGATGTTCTCTATGGTAACCGTATCTAAGTTTGTACAAACTGACTTTGATTATGGCACAAGGGATTGTCACATTACATCCTGTGTCCAGATGAATAGCTAGAACTCTAGATTTGTACATGCATTGCCATGGTAACCATGCAGCTATTGTAGAGCACCAAGATGTTTTAGCAAGTTCTGTACTATTCTGAACTCACCAGTTACAGCGTTGGAAAGTCAGCCGCAAGTTAACATATTAAAACCAGAAAGTACACAATTAACTTTCTTTCCTGAATGTAGTTCATCAGATGCAATGCACCGGACTTTATCTACAGTATCTAAGATTACAAAGTTTCTGTTTCATGACATATAAAAATACTTTGAATGCTATCAATAATAGTTTGTCTCTGATATGGTTTTTCCACAAAAAATGTTTAATTACCTTGTTAAAAATTCTTAAAATTATATTTGCTCCTTCTCACTCTGTTCTCAGTGTGTGTGCACTAGTGGCTTCAAGTTTGCATAGACTACTGGACCATGATTGACCTCCCAACTAGATGTCACGAAATCATACTTGTAGGTATGTCTAAAACTCGGATTTAAGGTGAGCACAGAGAAATTTCCCTCTTCAACAGATGAATGTAAAAAGGCAAGGCAGGTTTATGTGTGTAGTTTTCAACAACAAGGCAATTCAAAGAGCTTTACAGAAGACAGAAAAGCATTAACAGAGGATATAAAAGAAACACAAGGTAATATAAAAAGACAATATAAAAAGACATGAATAGGATTTTAAAAAGACTAAAACAAAGTAAGATAAAAATAAGCTAAAACAGAATATCAATCAGTAGAATACATATTAAAGTGCAGCTACAGTGCAGTGCAAGTTATGAATAAATAGTCCCAAGTTTAACTTAATTAAATGCAGTGGCAAACAGAAAATGTTTGGCCCTGTTTTAAAAGAACTGAGAGTTGGAGCAGATCTCAAGTTTTCTAGGAGTTTGTTCCAGATATGTGGTGCATAAAAACTGAATGCTGCTTCTCCATGTTGATGTTTTAAATCTGGGGACTGAGTCTGAGAGGTCTGGACAGTTCATAATGCAGTAGTGGCTCAGAAATGTGTTTTGGCCCCAAACCATTCAGCACTTTATAAACCAACAAACAGGAAGCCAGTGTAAAGATGCGAGAACTGGTGTGGTGTGATCCACTCTCCTGGTTTTAGTGAGGAATCTAGCAGCAGCGTTCTGAGTCAGCTGACTTTTTAGAGAGACCTGTAAAGACAGCGTTACAGTAGTCGAGCCTACTGAAGATAAACGCATGGACAAGCTTAAACATAAGGCGATCAATTCTTGATACATTCTTAAGGTGATAGTAAGCTGATTTTGTAATTGCCTTAATGTGGATGTGAAAATGTAGATCTGAGTCCATTACTACACCAAGATTTCTGGCTTGGTTTGAGACCTCTTTTGGAGGTGAGCACAGACTTTTAATCATTCTACTTTGAGTCTAAAGACAAATATTTCTGTTTTATCTTTGTTTAAACTGGAGGAAATTTGGGCACATCCAATCATTAATTTGATGAATGCACTTACTCAGTGCTTTTATGGGACAATAGTCACCTGGTGAAAATGGAGCCTTTGGGAACTCCACATTCAAACCAATTTAGCACACTGCCAGTTCCAACCCAGTTTTCCAGCCTGTCTAGTAATATGTTGTGGTTGACAATGTTGATTGCCACACTAAGATCTAATAATACCAAGACTGAAACTTTTCCACTGTCTGTGCTTAAGTGAATGCCATTCAAGACCTTAACAAGAGCAACCTCTGTGTTGTGGAGTGATCGAAATCCTGACTTGAAAACATCAAAACAATTGTTTAGGGCCAAGAGGGTGTTTAGCCTTTGAAAAACAGCCTTTTCAATTATTTTACTTTAAAATGGGAGGTTTGATATGGGCCTGTAATTGTTCATTAGTGGGTTGTCTAGATTATTCTTTTTTAAGAGTGCCTTAATAACTGCAGTTTCCAGGGCCTGTGGGAAATAGCCTGAAAGTAGAGAAGTGTTGACTATTTGCAGAAGATCTGATGCCATGCAGTTAAAAACATTTTTGAAAAAGGCTGTATGGTAGAATATCAAGGCAGCAGGAGGAGGATTTCAGACGTTGCACAATTTCTTCCAAGGCTTTATAGCCGATGGGATGGCATCAATAACATTCTTAATTTTAGAACTGAAATTATCTAAAAAATCATTGGCTGAGACCCGAGCAAGGTGTGGAAGAGAGCGCCTCAGTGAATAATTCACTGGTATTTTCAGTGATATACCATTATCTGATTAACTCTGAATATTTGTGTGCACAGAGATAGTCATCTCAAAGAAAACACAGGAATGATCAGAAATAGTAGCATCAGTCACCACAATCTTAGAAATGTTAAGACCCTTGGAGATGATTAAGTCCAGAGTGTGCCTATTATTGTGTGTGGGCTCCGTCACATGCAGTTATGGTTATCCAGAATACAACACAGGTCTTTAGTGCTGCTGTCCTGGGGGTTGTCAACATGAATGCTTCTCAGTCAAAGTCCACAGACAGCTGTTCAGCAAAGTCATCAAAAAAGTTTGCACTGTATTTAGATGTCCTGAAGGTGTTGAAGAATGCACCTCGGCATGGGGAATTCAACTGAAGAGCA
Organism: Oplegnathus fasciatus; assembly: GCA_003416845.1. Lineage (NCBI taxonomy): Eukaryota > Metazoa > Chordata > Actinopteri > Centrarchiformes > Oplegnathidae > Oplegnathus > Oplegnathus fasciatus. The sequence continues at coordinate 5,814 of NTHP01000628.1, forward strand.
ACATAGTAAAAGAAGCAAATTTACAATAAGACATCAGCTTGCACTGGATAGAATTATTAAACAACATGGCAACTACATTTCTCATCTTATGTACTCTGGCTTCGCTCATAAACATGAAGTTGGGAGGGGTTGACTCAATAAGAACCCTTATCTTTCAGTTAAAAAGTTAAGTTTCAGTTAAAAACACAAAATCAAGATTGTGCTTATAATTAAATCATTAATTAAAAATAATTAGCAAAATACCTGATGTTTAATAAAGCTACATTTTGTGTGTTAAAACTGTTCTTTGCCAATTTCAAGTTTTTTGTAACAGGGCTGCAGATCAATTAGTTGAGTTCATCTTGTTCAGTCTACTACTTGCAAGGAACATGAAGAAGAAGGGCCTGCTTCTTGGCGTTGGTGGGGGCCACTGCACGAGGCAGTAGGTCCATGCTCAATAGGAGAAAGAAGAGGCACCCTGTCAAAAAAAATGGAGTGAGAAAATTTAATTTCCCAAAAGGGATTAATAAAGTAAATCTTCTTCTTCTTCTTCTTCTTCTTCTGTCCTTGGCATCTCCTCTCCTGTCTGCACTGATTCCAGGCAGATTTGCTTGGTGTTGATTTGAATGGCGGTGAATCGAGACGCAGCAGTGCAGCTTAATGGCATCCATTAATATCACATCCACTTCCTTAATCTCTGATCTTAGTTTGTTAGAGATATCCCTAAGGGGGGAGGAGGGGGAGACTGATTAGGCAAACCTTTGGTGACCTTGCTGGCCTTATCAGTCTCGTCAGCCTGGGTAGGACAGAGCTGTTTTCTCTTTTTGTTGTCCTCGTTATCAGCAAGGTTGGTGTTATAGAATGTGCTTGGTTGGGGTGGAGGCAGATGGCGTGGGTGAATATAATGCCAGCGTTAACCAGCGCTTCCATTTTATCAGTGAATCCCAAAAGGGGTGAGGCAGGGGAGAGGGGAGAGTGAAGGGAGGAGGAATTAGGAGACTGATCGATGAGCTGGTTGTCAACACGCTGACATTGAGGCTGCAATGTTTTGTCTTCGTCGTGCCGAGGCTGCTGTGTGTCAGGGTGCATCATCTTAGACCTGGCCCATGGGTGTTGCAGACTGAACCAAAAATGGTCCATCAGTACTTTTAACTCCAGATCTGCTTGGGTGGAGACCATCTGCCCTAAAAAGATGCCTGCATCCCCAAAACAGATTGAAGTTATCATTGTAGTTGATCCCTCTCAAACTACAGGTTTTGCTGAGCCATGTATTGAGTCCTCAGAATCTGCTGAACCTGTTGATCCTTCTGTTGACTGTTGGCGGTGGGCCACTAATAAAAAACATGGCTTCCAGTCTGTCCAGACAATGAAACAGTTCAGTGAAATCCTCTTTTAATACTTCTGATTCCTCACACAAACATAATTGCAGAATATTTTGATTAATTTCGTAGTGTTTATTTATCAACTGAGGAATGTTCTCTTTTGTGTCACAGACCATAGCATCTGGCAAGAACGTTTTAATTGTCCTACCGCTTATGTTTCTGATGCGATGTCTCCCACAACCAGAGTTACAGTTGAATTGTCTCTTCAGGTGGGTTTTTTCCCTTTTCCTCCACATGAGACTTCTTCTTGCACTGGCACTCTTCATAATACTCCCATGTCTAAACTTATCTGCAGTCATCTACACTTCTGTTTCATTGAGATTTATTAATGGTTCAAACCTGTTTTCCAGTTGAAACGTCAGGGTAGACTGTGTTAATGCCCCCCTTTGGCTGGCCACCAGATGTCCGGGGTCGAAGTTGGCAGAGCTGAATCTATAGATTTTGCCCTCTGTAGGAGTTCAGTTTTACACGTTTAGCACCCAGATCATGCCAGCAGGTAGAAATCCCATTCACAGCACATGACTTCACTGGTTTCGTTTCGAGTCTTGTGAAAGTTATAGTCTCATTTAGAGATACAGTAGCTGTCCATTTAAATCTTGCCGAGTTGAATTCTGACTAACAGAAGACATTGGCAAAGTGTCATGGAGTTTAAAAGACTTCTCCAGTGCGAATATCCAATCTTCTGTAACAATTTTTGACAGTCTGTGCACTTCGTCGATCCAGAGAGTCATAGAGCAGTCCAGGGCACAATTCTGTCAGTAGTCCGCCAAGTTACTGTTTCGTTAATGTTGTAGGTAGCAGAAGGCAGTTCAAAGTAGGCAGTGTTTCCCACAGGTTGAGAATTTACTTGTGGTGGGTGGCACGGCACGGGTGACACTGTGTGTGATGGTGCGGCGTGAGGTGGCGTGGCGTGTGACAGGCATTGTTTTGCATCTAATTAGCACAATAAGTGCATATTATTATATTATTTAAAATTATACGGTTATGTTTACAATGATAAATTGAAGGGGACAACTCATGTTTTTTCCCAGGAACGGGAATTATGTCCCCCCATAATATCCGCCCATGAGCCAGTCCAGCTACCCTCATAAGTTAAAATAAGATGTGTAACGTTAACACATTAAATAGGACATTTTAGGCATCCAATACACAAACTGCTGAGTGTGGTGATTTTATTATTGAGTTAGGAGCTAACTTATAAAAGCTAAAAACAAGTTGTTTTCTGGTTTTGGTTTAATTTCTATTCCAATTGCCGATTTGAAGATGAAAATGGGAAAAGGTTGGTTTCTGTTTGTTTAATTCACACAAAAAACCGAAAAATTAAATAATGCATTGTATATTTGTTTATCCTGTTATAAACAAGTTGAACACAGCTCTGGATGGAGGGTACATGGATCATCAGATCCATGGAAAAGAGACGGTAACCTGGTTTGTAATGAAGGATTTAAAATTCACTCGTCACTTGTGCTGATTAACTGGGCTCAGTGGAGCCAGGAGGACATGACACTCCACCAGAAACAGCTCTAAATGCACAGTAGGGTGCAGAATCTACAGATTATTTTTTTTAGTTTAGTTTAGTTTAGTTTTTAGTTCTGATAGTAAGTTAGTTAAATCGCCTTAATATCGGCGTTGGAAAAAACAATCGCCTACCAAATGAATCGCTGTGTCACGCACGCCTGACGTGCATTGTCTTGAGAAGGGGTGGGGTGTGCCGCTGGTCTGTGTACATTGTGAAATGACAATTGAGCGTCTTGATTGGAATTCGGATTTTATCTACCTGGCGGGTCTTAATATACCTGGGCGGGCTGCCCAAGTAGAGCCTATGTATGGGAAACACTGGTAGATAATCGCAACCCAGAGTTATCTGGGTTAAATTATCATCCCAAAGACTTAGCTGTTATAGGAAACATCTTAAATGTGTTTAAGACAAGTAGTCAAAAGTAGCAAAAATAACAGCTAAGCAGAGAGCAAGCGAGAAGAGCGTCTGCACTGCAGCAAAGCAGGAAGCAAACAGACACTAGAAGGCTGAAAACAGCCCTCTAGTGCCAAATTCTGCATGTACATAATTCTTTTACAGTAAAGCTCAAACATCCAAGTGAAGCAACCATAAGCAAAGCGCATTTTTGAGTGGAATGGGACTTTAAAACAAGACAATCTGTTGCAGTGTAATGGAAGTGGTCATGTTACTGCAGAGAGGAACACAAGTGAGCCGCCCTCTCAACAGCCTCCGCTTATGTCTATATCGATAAATGCCGAGCTTTGCGTGGAAATGACCGTACGCCCAGTTTTCTGTTGTTTTCGTTTTGTAAATGAGGGCCAACGTAATGGACATACCTCTGCTGTTCTCTAAATATATGTTGATTAACTAGTAATTGCCTTTGCCAAAAATATGAAAACAATAAATGCACACAAAAAATTACGGCATGGCAAAAACACTCAAGCAGTTGGGGAGCGCTCTCTGCACCTTGCTGTCTGTCATAGAGTTAATACCTCCACTGAAGGTCGCGGTGTTCCAGTGCCAGCAGGACTCTCACATGTGCTATTTATTACCTTTTTCAGATAGAGCAAATTTGTTCTTTTATTTATGTGAGCATTGTAAAAGCACTTTTTTGTGCTTAATATTCCACATAGATGCCTCTAGTTCAGCTAAACTTAATAAACATCCCTTGTGTATAACACCATATTCTCATTTTTATGGAAACTGATGAGAAATTAAACTACATTAATGTTATTGTCATAGTGCTGTAACAAAAGCAAAACTTTTTCTTCTTAACTACAAAAGCACTTTGAACAGATCTCAAACCATTTTGAATACACACATTTTGAAACGTTTGTGCTGCAAAAACTGTTGTGAAAAGACTTGTATCTCTCAATCAATTATGATAAAGAATCTGAGGTAAATTATTAATGACTAAGATGGGATACCATAATTGCTTTTATTCAGTTGCCTGGATTAGAGTGGCTTTCAATTTCAGTCTTTTGCTAAATGGAATATGGAAAGTCAATCCTCAGTAAAATGTTAATACAGTCTGAAGGTACACAGGGATGATTATGTTCTCTAACATAATGAATCTGTACACTCTCTCTCTGCATGAACTTGGAAACAATAGTGGTGTAAAATGGGAAGTTTAGTGCCATGCCTTCAGCCAGTGTCTGCTTCAATATTAGTTTAACTGCTCCCCACATACAATTAATTAATTTGAGTATTAAATGCACCCATGGGTGCTCTCAGCCAATATGGGAATGAGCCCAACTTGCTTTTCTTCTATGGATTTAGGATAAGGAAGAGAAAGGAGGGAGGCAGGATGTCAGTTTATCTGTAGCCTCCCTAAAAAATCCACACACAACCAAGAGTGATTCTATTAAGGATATCAGGTATACTGTATACGGGTATAACTGTGATGCACTTATGCATTTAACAGAATGAAGCCGAGTCGTGACACTGGCAATATGCGATAGTTATTGTGCTCTTACCAAAACAACTGGGGATTAAGGTGGAAAAAAACAAGCATACTATGAAATTACATTCAAAAACCAGCATACATACATACAAATGTCAAGGGATAGCCCAGCGTCTGTTTGATAATGTGTGCAATGAAAAAAGCATCCGTCTGTGGACAGCTGGCTTTGCTACAGGGTAACTAATTTTAAAGCCATTTCACAAAAGTTTATGAGGATAGCATGATGTCTGGAACAGCAATTAGGATGTTTTATACACAACAAGTAAGATATTTTAACCACAACAGGATAGCAGAATAGTAAAACAGTAGCTTGACAGTAAAATAGGGCAGAGCGGGAGGGAAGGCATGGAAAGCGAAGCAACATGTCAGTACTAAGACCAAAGACTCAAATCAAAATCATGCTAAGCATAATAACCTTAAGAAAACATTATACTTTGGCCAAACCTATCTTTAACAAATGTTTTGATTGTTAAAACGTAACCTCAACTGTAATCAAAGTTGCTTAAGTTTTCTTTTGAAAGCGAAACTTGAGAACAAATTATATTACATGTGCACAAGGGCACAGACAAGTAGTTGATATATACTATACAATTTTAATCTGAAAACAGCTTGAAGATATAAGAACATGTAATCTACATATTTTAAAAGAATTATACAACATTATTATTTTGAATAAAATTACAAGTTGTACTTTGTGTGTGCACATGTGTGCCTGGGTTTATTGTAAATGATACATTGTATTGCTTTTTCTCTTTGTACCCAGACATGATGTCCTACATTGGAAATGAAAAAATGTCTTCAGTCCATGTCTTCTTCCATTTTCTGTTTTCAATCCTGTCTTTCCCAGCAGCCTTGTCATTTAATTGTTTTGCCTGTATACTCCCTGGTGTTACCTGGCACACTTACACACATCTGCAGTCACACACAGAATTACACACACACACACACACACACACAATTTTAAACAGAAATATGCTTGTTCACATCTTGTTTTTATATGTATTTAGGTTTTGGTCTCTGAAACAACTTCTAGCCTGTCAAAAGCTCTTTACAAATAAACGTGAAAATTGACTTGATGACTATGAATGATGTGAAAATTACAGGTACTTGAAGGCTCAATGGAAAACTGAATCTTTTCAGTGCTGTTTATGTTGACTCTCTAAGCCCAACTTCAAAACATCTGCTTGTTTAGTTTTTTGATTCCACAGCATCAGAGACAATTATGATTGGCATCATAATTAGACAGGCAAATATGAACATGTCTGACACCACCAGCAAAGCCTAAAATGACCTGATTACATGTTTTAACACACACACACACAACAGAGACTGTATAGCTTCTGCATTGAGAATACAGAAAAACAAACTATACTTGTGTGCATATTGGTCCTCATTTTTGTCTAATGTGTATTTTTTTCATAATTTTACCCTATAAAAATATTATAGAACGTAGGCACAATATATTTTCTGTACATTTGTAGTGGTTGTTAGAGAGTTTAATGACAACCATTTGGACAAGTGATCAAAAGAATATCTATAACACTGATAGAAAACTGTTCACAGTGACATAACATTTGTGAAACAGTTTTAAAAGTCTTGGTTTAGTTTTTCTGAAGGCTTTTTTCCAAATTCAATGTAATAATTTTCATAAGTGAAGCCAGAGAGGTGACTAACTGCCCGCAGACATGGGAGCCATCAGGTGTCCATCAGTGATTGAACTGCCTTTAAAGTCAGACGGCTCACTGACTGCTGTGCATCGTGTCTGAAATTTGACCTAATTTCAAAAAGGGTCTATAAGTAAAAAGGCTCACCTCTAATTTTGCCGGGGGAGGGCACTTGAAGTGCATTCAGGCGCAAAATAAATTACGGTCATTGAGAATTTTACACAAAATAACTGACACAATAATACAGATCATTAGTGGGGGATATGATTATTGTTATTGGGTGATGTTTGTATAGATAACAAACACTGTCATTTTGCCAATGTCAGTTAATTTGTAATTTACCATTATGGGATAATACATCAAGGTGTGTGTGTGTGTTAAACTAATAATGCCATGCATTAGTAGCTGACAAGAATGGGCACAGCTCTTACCTTATAGGGGAATGTTGAAGTTTGTGATGGTCAATTTCATTTATACAGATAGTGTTAGCTTGGTTGGTAATGTTAGCCAAGAAAACCTTACATGTCAGTGAGACCATTTGTTGGTTGGTCAGTTGGACTTTGAGGTCTTAAGGCTTTTCTGTTTCTTTGTAAGATCTGTTTTAGTTACAGGCATAACGAGTAGGATTCGTCGGTTGCTGTTTGTAAACGCAAAATTCAAAACTCTCCAACTCAAAGCACATGCGTTTCTGGTGGCTCCACGTGCTTGAGATTAGAGTGATGGTACAGCGACATGACAAACTATCTTCTCATTTTTATTTTTATGGCATCATAACCTGCAGTGGTCCCCTTTTGTGTTGATTTCTTTTTAATGTAAACCAATACTCAAATAACGTACTAAATATTTGCATAGTTTGATTATATAAAAGAAGCTAAAAGCATCATGTTATTTGGAATATGTAATAGAACAGGAAAAAAAAAAGGAACTAGATCTTCATTACCACATTCTAATCAAGTTAATATTAAAGCAAAAGCAAATCAAACACAGAATGGAGCATTTAAAAATGACTGAGGCAATATACTGTATAGCTATACATATACTGTATAGTACAGAACAGCAGTGCATTTGATAAAAATCTAATTACAGTTCTATAAGATTTACTCAAATATCCTTCTGCATAATGATGTAAGATTAGATCAGGCACTAAACAAACATATTCACAGCTTCCCAAGGGCACTACACAATCTGTTCCAGAGTTGTAATGATGAGGTGGAGGAAGACACAGAAAAACACAAGGCTGCAGTTTACAATTTAAAATACTGATGAATAACAGGTCAACAACCTCTCAGTGCTTGTATGGGTGGACACACGAAGGGTAGGACAGGAGAATGGGCAGGGGCAGTTGTGCTATAGACCGTAATCTGTGCTTACCAGTGCAGCTCTCTGTGGCGGGGAGCAAATAAATCTGCCAAGCAGCAGCAGATTCATAAAATCCCTCAGGTGGCTCTGTTCATTTATCTACATTTGCCAGGGCTTCCAGCTGCCAAAAGCAGGTGGCACACTTTGGCTTGGAAATTGACTGTTTTTAAGATGTAGAGCTCTTTAAAGGGGTGGGAGAGCAGACAGGAAAGGGCTGGTAGGGGTTTAAAGGGTGGCAGTGGGGTATAGGTGACAAGGTCGCAAGGTGAAGGGTATCGAGTGTGTGGGAGTTCCATATTGTAGCCTTGTAAGGGCCAACATCAAAATTGTCTCTCTCTTGGAAGGATAAATTGAAATGAAAATGCCCTCATTTCTAATTTCCTCCCCTCAAATTCAATTTCTAGATTGGTGGTGCACCCAGGGAGTAAAAGGCAGTGCCTGCGGGGGGGCAATAGAGGAGAGGCAGAAGGCGCACCACCAGATAAGAAATTATAGATGGAAATAATCTGGGGATCTATTTCCTCCCCTCCCTGGCCTGCTGCAAATATGATGTGGTGAAGAGGGAAATTAAAAGTCACTATGATGCACCTCATTGCAGCTAGCACTTGTTGGGGACCGAGGTGCTTCTTGGGATTGCACTTGGGGCTCCCAACAGCTGCTAGCCAGCACATACTGGCTGCTTGATTCATATTAATGCACTGCTAACCTGAAACAGTATCCACTTTACACTGCTCACTCCTGCACCCAACCACATAATTGGATTTATTTTACATTTAGTTTGTAGACAGTGAACTAACAAATGCATTAAGGACTCTTTTAAGTAATAATTCATTATATTTTCATATTTTAAATATTTTAAAGATCTTAATATTTTGGTGCTATCAATAAATTATGTCATATACTAGTCAACTTGTATGTCAAAGCTGAGGCTGATCGGAATGTCACTAGTTTTGCAGGTATTTGGTCATAAACCAAAACATTGGACAAATTGAAATTTTGACCTGATGATGGCGCTAGATGAAAAGTCAGGGGATCACTAAAGTCATGAGGATACATCGTCAGGGAGCCATGAATGTCTGTACAAAATTTAGCGCTGATCCTTTTTGTTGCTGATTTTGTAGATGTTGAGATATTTCACTGGATAAGTGAAAACTTTGACCTGCTGATGGCTCTAGATGGAATTACATTACTTTGAAAGGAAAATAATGTCACACATCAGATTAGGAGCTTTTTTTAATTGGCCATTTTACCCCGTTTCAGGATGATCTTATCTGTATCTGGCAAGCTCCAAATCATACTTGATATAACAGTCACTTCTAGAGCGTAATCAAAAGTCTTTGCAATGACACAGGGAAGTCTGTAATGCATAAACATCCCCATAGTCCCATTCTCTCTCAGTCTTTTTGCATTTAATTGCATCTCCATTTGAATTCAACTGTGTCTCTACTTTGCTTTCAGTTGCTTTGAAATAGAATGGGGTACAAGGCGGAATGAAATGAGCATAAGCAAACATGGATATGAGTTTTCAAACAGCCCCGCTCGCCATTATTTTTTCTAAAGAGCTTAAAGATTGACATGAATAACTTTGATGGTTTTCTCTCCCTGCTCTCGGGAAAATGATGGAATACATACAGCACATAAGGAGAAACATCCATCAAAGCCATTCATGATTTCCAACATACAGTATAACATATAATCATCAAGAAATTAGGCAAATTCATGACCCTCTATTCCAAATATGAATGTATTCAATAGTCTATTTATTGAGGCGTGAAAATATGTCTTCTCTTGTTTTCTCTGTTAAGTGAAGTAGAGTATCACCATCTGCCTAAAATGTCCCTGGATATCAGTGGTGCTTGATGGTCTCTCCCAACATTGAAGGCATTATGCAGGAAACCACTGTGATTACACATCATTAGAGGCGGTGCAATGCTGCTGACTATATTTTTTTAAAGAGCAGGTCAGGGGTAAGTAACAAGGAGAAAAGTGCAGGAATGGCAGATTTCTTCCTATGCATGTGGTCAAGTCTTGCAGCATCACATCATGCCCACTTTGACACTGCTGCATTTTTACAAAAAAATGCCTTCAAAGCAGTATCATCACCTCAGAGGAGGGAAGGTTTAGAGAAAGTTTCCAAAAACGTCACAGTAACTAAGATATTATCTACTATAGAACATTAAAAGATAGTTAATAACTGCAGTATTGTGTAATATTTTTTTAATAATGTTAGATAATTAGTTTATATAACAGTGCATTGGCCTCCACTTAAAAATTCAGTGTGTTTTTTGGACCCATTAGAAAAGCAGCATGAGCCACTTCTCTGATTGGCTTGCTGTACGTGGGGGTCACTACCCATCTTTAGCCCCAATTAGTTGATTTCCATATCCAGACAGCAGTGTCATTGTTAATGATTTGAAAGGCATACTGACATTTCTAGGGGGGCAGAGCTGGAGGACACCCATATAGGTCTGATGTAAAATTCAGCAATTTATTTCATTTTTAAATTGTTGTACCAAGTCAGGAGGTGTGACCTAGGGCTTGTGTCTTGTCTCAGACAAAGGGCAAATACTGACTGTTTCAATATTTTGCCTTTAAGGAATAGTTCAGCATTTTGGGAAATAAGCTTGTTCGCTTTCTTGCCGAGAGTTGGATGAGAAGATCAATACCACTCTCATGTCAGCATGTAAAGCTACAGCCAGCAGCCGCTTAACTTAGTTTAGCACAAAGACTGGAAATGGGGGGAAACAGCTAGCCTGGCTCTACCCAAAGGTAACAAAATCTGTCTATACCAGCATTTCTAAAGCCAATTAATTAAGACATTATAACTTGTTTGTTTAACTTCCCAAAGCCTCCGCTGGTTGCCTGGCAACCTCACAGTGACAACAAGATTTCAGGAAGTCACTGCACTCAGCTAAGAAATAGTCCAAGCTTCAGGCGGATTTTGTTACCTTTGGGCAGCTGGACTAGCTGTTTCCCCCTGTTTCCAGTCTTTGTGCTAAGCTGAGTTAAATGGCTGGTGGCTGTAGCTTCGTATTTAGCATGCAGACATGAGAGTGGTATCAATCTTTTGCAGGAAAGCGAATAAGTTTAAATTTTCCAAAATGTGAAACTATTCCTTTAACCAAATGATTTACTTGACTAACCTTAACCATACATTTGATGTTTACCTAACATTAACCAAGTGTATTGAGTTGCCTATATAAAACTATAGAAATCTTAGTAATGCTTTAGTTGCCAGGAGCATGAGCTGATGTTACTGTGATTTAAAAAAAAAAACAAGCTAGATAATGTTTCTTCTTGGTTATCCTGTGCAAATTAGTTGTATATGAATGTAATTCATTGGAAACACGGTTACGAAACTGTTATGCTTTGGATATTATCATTGACACTGGAGCTGTTATAGGTATGTGCTTGTGCATTTGTTTCAAACTATTTTTAGCGTCAGTTGGGACAGAGTTGATTAACGTTGCTGTAAATTCCATTTAATTCCAGCTAATGCTCCAGTTGCTTAAGCTGACCACTCACTAGGGGAGAACCGTCGCTGATTTGGTCTCTGTGGACATTCAGGGGGGCTTTCCCAGATAACAGATGCACTATCCAGATTTCTATTGAATTGGAAGATTTGTAATAATTCAATCTTGACATGCCAGATCCATCTGGGGCCTCTAGGACACCTACCTGATTTGTGTCAAACATGTTTGATATAATCTGCTTGTGTCCTTCTTAGTTTGTGTAGTAGGCTCATATTATCAATTTCCTTTCATTTCTATTGTTGGCAGGGCTTATCAGTTAACTCAGAGATGGTGTATTAAGCATAGCAGCATGGTGAGACAACGCTTGTTGAACTGCTGTTGGACTGAGAGAGAGCCTGCACCCTTTTGCCTATAACTGTCTTTTGTTGAGAACTGCTGAGCCGACAACCTCCAGATAGTTTTCTTTTTGACCAACCACAAAATCAAAATTTCAACATAAGCATCTCTGACACATGTTGTTTGGGCTTGCTGCTCAGTGGGCCTCTGCTTGAGCTAGCCGCTGATGCCAACTTGAGTTGAGCCCCAAACAACCCATTGCCTGCGAGCCTTTTATTTCTTTACCTTTAACTATTGTCTGTCAATCACACACACACAATTCAATGAGTTGTTAATTCGACTCTGAATTACACAGTTATTTACTTAAAGATATAATCTCGAAGATTTTCATTTAAATAAATGTCTGTTAAGTCACTATCTATCGCCAAATGATGCAACACAATGGTGACTGAGCCTATGGCCCACTCATAAAAGCCCTTGCATTTGCGACCTGGGTGTTGGGAGCGAAAAAATCACCAGCAGCTTTTAACAAGGGTTTTAACGCAACAGACTCAGTTTTTTCCGGTCTCTGCTAGCATTGCAAGTAAGGTGTTATTATGGCCGAACAAACAAAGAAAAGATTGTTGACAAAAGACGATGAAACTGAAAGTTAAGTGAGGTCCAATAACACACCTGCAATTATCGATTATCGCCATAGGTGCCGCGAAGGACAACAAAATGAAAATCTTCGAGATTATAGCTTTAATAATTTATTATGACAAATAGTACCTGCTGATTAGACCCTTCCATATAAAATGTTCCCACCTCATCTCTTCATATTGCCTTTCAGGCTTGTAAACTGCACGCTGCATCTAGTTTTTGTTCTGCAAAATGTACACACAACACTCAACCTTGCAACCAAGGCCACATCCAGATCTTTTAGTTTCCGACTTCAAATAAACAGAATTTGATCTAAAGCTTTTGTGTATGCGTGTATGTAGGTTTTGTGTGTGCTCACTCCTGTGATGGGGAATGGCTGATTTGTTAGCTCATTTCAGGATGGCCTGTTCTTTTTTGGGTTTTAAAGCCCTTTTGAATTCATATTTGCATACTGCCTCCTGTTGCTGTCCATGGCTCTGATCATGACATTCTGCCAGACACGGGGAGGACATGCTCTGGGCATCAAAGTCCCACCAAGACACTTAACCATGTGTTGCAATTTGGGAATAACAAATTATCTGGAAATTAAGCCATGTCTATGCTAATGACCCTGTGGCTGCATGGCTGAAGAGAGAAATTAATTCGCTTGAGTCTATTTTTAGACTCCTGTCTTCAGGTCCTTTGTCCATAAGACATTTTTTATAATAAACTGAAATTAGAGAGTTTGATCCCTGAATTTCAGGAATCCTAATTTGATCAGATTTATTGAAAGTATTTTTTTATAGCAAATCAACTAAAAACCAAACAACAAAAACACATTTTGTGTTCATTTTTTACTATTAATTTGAAGACTTTTGTGATTTGTACAGTGTGAGTTATTATTCTTATTCTTCTTAGAGATTAAAAAACCCATTCCTCTGTCTCCCCTGTTCCCGGTAGTGCCAGCTGTGTAGAGAAACAGCTACATGCAGCGTGTCAGAATTTCCACGGGAAACTGATTATACTAAATGACTGCCTGGATGTCCAATTATTTTTTGAACTCCGCAATCTTGGGGAGGAATTTGCAATATCATGCCTAGCTGTTACAATATCTTGAACTGAGTTATTTATGAAAATGGGCTCTGACCTGCAGATTATTGCATGGCATCCTATGAGAAAATAAAATCGACAGCCATGGAAGTCATCTGTTGAACACTCAATCTGCATCTTTAAACATGCCTCCCAGGATATGAGTGAATGTAATTACAGAGTGAACAGTGCACGCTTTCCAGCTTGACTGGACTGCTTTTCCATTCATATGTGATACTATTATCATTTTTATAGAAAAATGTGGGAAAAAAACATCTGCATTAAATATTCAAAGAGAAGGTCTTCTGTGTTATACCGTTTTAAACTCAAAATGTTGAAGTTCTTATGAAATAGATATATGCATATTGTTTGTTGGCTATAAATTATTTAACCATGGTTACTAATTTTCCAATTAATTCTCCCCTGCATGCACAAATGTTCTGATCTGTCATCATCAATCATAATCAGTTTTATAGTGTCTCCCATTGACCCCGTCATCTGGTCTACCTGCTGCCGCCCTTTCATATTCTTTTCATCTCATTAATTTAACAAATTTCAATTGTGTACATTTTTGACAGGTTTCATTTTCTGTCTGAAAATTTAAATGGTTTTTATCAGTGTGGAATTAAGGACTGCCAACTCATGCATATATGTAAGGCTGAGTAAACAATGCAAGGTTAATAACACTCACTCAGACATCCCCTCACTCACTCGCTCACTCACAGATGTGTGTGCCCACATTCACACACATCAGAAAGGACGAGGGTATTTAAAGGGGAATTAAGAAAAGTATAATGGAATCAAAAGGAAAGCGACATACAATTGCGTGCGACAACGTCACCGGCAAGGCAAACAAGTCAGAGTCACAGAGGTTTTGAACTATGCAAAGACGGATTAATCACCTCAGTATGAGCAATACAATATGCCAGCAATCAATCAAGCCATGAAATTACCAACTGTGACAGCAATCTATTCTCCTGTTTAGCCCCCTTTGTATATATTAATTCTTGCGGTCAAACCACCTCCACTTCAATCTGCTCCACCACAGGAATCCATTTGAGCATTAAAATGGCTTCTGGCAGATATCCTTTTACTGAAATGCCTTTTGAATACCCTCTGTTTATAACTTAACTTTATATAGAACAGACAGACAGGCCGTCATCACTGAATGCTCTGCAGAATAAAGAAAAAACATACATTGTTCAACAAGTTTTCCAAACTAAATGCCAAAACACATTGTTTGTCATCACCTTCCAAAACAACCAATATGTGATGATCTGATGCTCCTACTGGCAGGATGATATCATTTGTCTGTGCCTTCCAAAGGTTAAAAAAAATGTTACAGAGACTACAATAACGAAACAAGACGCTAACAGCAGTCACACACTTTGTTAATCCATCGATACCACCTTGTCACCAACACAAGATCCCAGACATTTTTGCGGAATTTTGTGTATTGAGTATTAAGCATTAAGATGCAGTTTAACTGTGGCAATGCAATCAGTTAAGACATTCTACTCGAGTCTTTTCTTTCATCACATGAAAAGGGTAAGTTATTTTTTTAATTAAGCAGCAAAAAGCAATCTGGGTTAGTGTTAGCTTTAGGTTTAGACAGCTAAAGGCTGAGTTAGGTTTGACAACAAAAACAGTTTGGTTAAGATTATTGGGAAAGGCTTTCATCATGATCATATTCATTTAATAAAAACTCCAACTGTGTGGTGGATTAAAACAGTAGACTTTCAGTATATGAGGCCGCTGTTTGTTTCCTGTTTCCAAATGATAGTCAATATTGGTTGTTTTAAAACATGACCATGATTATTCTCTAACCTTAACCAAGTGTTTATTAATGTAACCCGATGACAACCTTAAAGATGTAGTCTACGATTCTAATCCAAAACAGCTTTTGTCAAATTCAGTGAATATCTCCTCACGATCCGCTAGCTTTCCGTTCTGTGTGTGCGCTGAAAAAAAAGCCTGGTGTTCATACACAGCCCTGGCTCTGTAAACGGGAAACAAGCAGAGTGGCTCGGGTAGAGCCACCAACCCAGGTCGTCAAATACCGATGCTTTAGCTTCATTTCCATTAAACACTTTGTTATATTGTGTCACTACTCGTGCTTGTACACAGGACAAACTAATGCTGTGCGTTGCTCGTGCGAGTTTGAAGCAGCACTGAAGAGAGGGGTGTATTTGTTTGGCTGTTGAGTTTAAATATCAACAAGCTTTCTCCAGAATCATAGACTACACCTTTAATGAAGTAACAATTTTAACCCAAACCACAATGTGTCCCTAACCTTAACTAATGAGCTAAACCTAACCAAGCCTTAACCACAGCGTTGTCACATCAGAAAACAGAATTCAAATTGTTGGAAGGCACAGACAAATGATGTCCTGCCAATTTGGTTCAGATCAGAAAACGCTGTGTCGTACTATGGTGCGTGGACTAATAACGTATTTTGTCATTTCATTTGGAAGACTTGTTGACACATTGTTTGCCCAATGCAGCGGTCTTCGAGTGACATGACTTGGACTCCAGTCAGATTTTAGTCATGAATTTGTTCACTTTACTTGACAAATCCCAAAAAAAACTCTTTGACTTTAACACTCGTTTGACTTGATGAGCAAAGATCAAGACCAAGGATTAAAATGATGTTAGTACAGCCAATCAACGTTTCATGTTCCTGACGAGGGATCAGATGATCAAATTCAGACGTGTACATTGTGGTCATCAAGACGATAACAGAAATTACAATGGCTGTAATTGTGTCACAATAACTTACTGTGGCACAGCTGGTCGTTTAGCTTTTAAATGCCATAAAGTTTATTTGAAAGCAATAAATACAAAATTAAAAATATTTCTGTAAATTGACTTGGGACTTGACTCACACTTCATAACCAAGACTTATTTGTTACTTTCAAAACAATCATGATCACAGAAAAAGGTTTGCTGTGTTAGATCCTAAAACATAAGCTTGTCTACCATGACTGGAGAGGAAAAGACTACTCAGTCTTTTGTGAAGTTGTCATCAACAGTCTCTCACAAACATGTAGGAGAAAACACAAGCAGCCCAAGTTGACCAATCACAGTTATTGTGGTGTCCCCCTAGTATCTCCGCAGCCCCCTTATGTGTAGTTACATTTTTGAGGAGATGCACACCAGCTGGAGCCTCAGCAACACTCTGACGCACAAGTAAGAATCTGACTTTACAGAAGGTCACTGTCATGGGAATTTTTTTACACACAGACCTCTCCAAGAACTGACTTGGAAATACTAGAATCAAAAAGCACCTTGGTCTTCCAATACGTGTCTGGCACAATCAGAGGATTAGTATTGAGAATATAGCAACATGGTTTAAAGTGTTGTAATTTAAATAATGTATGATTCTTTTCTCTGTATATCTCAGATGGAAAATATCAAACAGAGAATTTCTGATGGACGCAAATAGCACATTTCTCTTATTCATAAGTAAACAAGTCAAATCCATTGATTTTCAAAGCTAGCTGCTTGATTATGTCTTCATTTTTTAAGCATGGTTGATTTTTAAATGAGGTGAGGGAATTTGAAATACAACAGGGAGTCTTAGGCTTGTCAAGGTTGCTTGCATGTACACATATATTTGCAGGCTGTGCTTAATGTGGCAAATGGCTTTTGATGCACATTTTGATTTACATAACTTCGGAGGAGGGATGCGGTAAAGGATTCCCTCAGCACCAAAGGACATGGAAGATATTGCGGTGTATTAATGACTGCCTCTTCTCCCCAGCGAAGAATCAAACAGAAATTTCAAGCAGGACACACAGAGAGTGAGACCGGGCAGGGAGATCTGACAGATTTCAGCATCACACACAGTCTGCCATATTCTATTACTGAATGTGGATATGTAATAGCATGACCTTCTTTTCCTCAGCTATGCTCTCCTGTTCTCCTTCCCCACATTCCAAAACGTCCACATACGTGCACCGACGCACGCACACACACACATCACAACTTGTTTTTATCAATAGAACATTTCTGTAGTATTCGAGAAACAGCTCCTGAGAAAGCCTCAACATATATTGGGGTCTTTCAGGGTTGGACTGGGATCGTTTCTGTCATCATACGGTCATATGCAGAAGCTCGACTCAGAACCACTCAGTGGATCAATAAGGACTGTTTGCGTATTCACTCTCCCAGCCTCTAGCAGCACAAAGCTCCATAATTTACCCACACTGCATTAGCAGCGAGATAAGGGGCTATGTGTTTTCTTGCTTAGCCATTTGAAACACAAGGGGAATGTATTTATATTGCCGCCATTAATATCAAACGTAACTAATGAGGTGTGATTATCCTGTGTGCTTATTGTAATAATGATGCGCATCACACAATAATAAAGAGCCAGCTCTCTGAGCGAGGAAGGTTTGCTTTTCAGCTATAGTGACATTTTTAGCTTGAATCTATTTCAATACCTATGAGCATTTCTTACTTCCATAAAGCAGTAAATCAACTGTAGCATGGTGGAAAATCTTACAACAAAATAGCTCCCACTGGAGCAAGTCCAACACGGACTTTGCAATGCTTAATGATAATGATGAGACTTATCTATTCACGTAACATAAACATGACACCATACTCCATTATCAGCCAGAAGGATCATGCAGTACAAATGCCTGCATGTGAGTGTAATTAATGTCTGATCATTTAGACGGCACCTCTTCACACGCAAATATATAATACACACTTCTTTTTCTGTCTGTATCTCTGCCTGTGCAGCCGTATATTTGCAGGTACATTAATACCTTTCTTCAGATCATAGTCAGAGCCCACATTTAGTGTGAATGGGTCACCACGTGTTATCTTACCCGGTTTTGAAACCCAAAGTTATACTTAACTGCAGTACTTGAGTAAATTTACTTGGTTAATTTCCCCTAATGATTATAAGCCTTAGTTACAGATAGAATATTGACATCACACAGAATCAGACAGAAAGTTGAGCATGACTGTAGAACATTAGTTGTTGTAACTTTTCATAAGAATTTTATGTGCAGTGTTGGATCTACATCTGTGGACTTCTGTCTTGTGTGAAAAATGGAAAACCAATATTTACCCATAACCAGCAGTCTGGTATAGATGTTCAAAAATAGGTTGAACATGTGTTTGTTAAAGACTGTCCTCTTTGAAAAAATGACAGAAACAGTAATGTGTTCAAATGCTTAAGACTAGGGCTGCGTCTAACTATTATTTTTGTTATCGATTAATCTGCCGATTATTTTCTTGATTAATCGTTTGGTCTATAAAACATTAGAAAACGGTGAAAAATGCCCATCACAATATGTGATGACCTCATCAAATGTCTTGGTTTGTCTGACCAATAGCCAAATCCCAAAAATATTCAATCTATTGTAGTGCAAGAACAAGAAAAGTGGCATATTTTCACATTTGAGAACCTGGAACAAACCAATTTTTAAAATTTTTGCTTAGAAAATAACTTAAACGATTAGTCGATTATCGAAATAGTTGTCGATTGGTTTTCTAATCAGCTAATCGATTAATCGACTAATCGTTGCAGTTCTACTTAAGACAACATATGCCTCTGACAAGCAACCACTTGTGGTTGTGCACAGTGGCGGAGGTATAATTTATTGTATCACAAAGCCTCTTAGGCAGAAGGTCAGGATGGAAAGTGTCTGACTTTAATGTGGGAGACAGAAGACTTGAACCCCATCTCCTACCAACAGTCAGTGGTGCTTTATCTTAACCCTGACCACAAGCTCTCCCTAATGTTAACCAAGCAGTTTTTTGTTACGGATTAACAATTGAATTATAGTGGTGATGTATAAACAAAAATAATAGTTCCTGCCTAAAAAGGTTTTGTATTAAAATTGCCTTTTTTGGGTCACGGTGTAGTTTTTTCATAATTTGCCTCTTAACCCAGCATTCACTGGTGGTGACAGATTTTGTAAAACTGGTCTTTATTTCACTGTACACGTCCCAACTCGGCTTCCTCCACAGCCATGGCCATTTTCTGTTCCTCTCTGCCACAGTCAGGTGGTTTGATGCTTTATTCAGCGCTTTGGCCTGCCATTCCTTTTGCGACTGATGAGGCCTTGACACCGGTCACAGCTCTGTACCCAGCCTCTTTGCACTCCACTGTCAATTTCAAGCATTTCGACCTTTTCATTTTTTTGTTTGCCTTCTCATCCCGACTTCTGTGGCAGGGCTAATTTGATGGTGCTCCTTTTTGCTGTTTAATTTTACTAATGGGGAGATGTCTTCATGAACATTTTAAAGAGATTATCCATTAACAATGTTTTTCATTGTTTTTGCAGTGATAGTGTGAGACAGACTAAGTGCCGTGCAGTCACACAGGATTGCCTCACATTTATCATCATTGTTATTGTGACCTTAATAATATCTATTTGATGGTGTGGTGTGTAATGTGTGCAGTGATTAATAGTATGTGATTATCTGTTCAGTCAGTTTTCGTCACAGCACTGAAAGGATTTGTTGAGATAGTGGTTGAAATGTGACTCACTCTAGATATTAAACACGGTCTATTCTAGATTAACAGAAAAAAGGAAAAGCTTTTTGTAACACCAGTGCAAAGTGTATTTCACAGATGTCTTGTATTCCTCCCAACTATCCAATTCTTGTTCCACCGCAGGTAGCTCCTGCACTGAACAGCCATCATGAATAGATACAGTAGATGGACACAGTTGTAATAGGACTCTACAGTTTTGATGAAAGCAGAGGCTGAACACTTTGCAGCTCTCATAAAAAATGATTTTGAACCCAGTTAGTTCCTGGGCAGAGCCTGGTAAAGAGCCTGAAGGGTGGCTGTAGTGGTCCTTGATTTTCTCCTCCATACATAACCTTTTATTGTCTTTTGACCTGTTTTTCAGCCCCGTCCCCCCCATCATATTGGTTATATATCTCAAGCTTTTCTTGTTTCATGTTGTTCATCTGGCCATCTCTCCTCTTTCAGAAACACTTTGTCTTCCAGCACTGTTTGACATTCTCATTGCATGTCACATAAACAATGGGGGATTTTGAAAGGATGTGAATCACTTCAATTGATGATGTATATAACAAGATCAACCTCTTTCTCTCCTTATCTTGTCAATCAATAGAACTCTGCGGTGCTTTTCAGGGCCTTCTTTCCTCAGGATGCCATTTCATTGACTTGTTTTTTCTCTGTGTACTTCTGTCAGCTAAATGGTATTGTGGCATGAGCAATCGCTCACGAGGAGGCTTAACGAACATCAGGCACAGAGTGCATGCTGGAAAAAATCGTTCTATTAATTAATGGTGTAATTAAGGTTTTGTCATTGACATGCCACTAGCTGACAGGGATGGATGGGGTACTTGGTCCTGCACCAGGCAGTCGCAGATTCGATAATGAATGGCAGCTATTACCAGCACGTTTGGGTGGTGATGGGGCCACCTGCAAAGGCTCGGCTTCCCCACCTCTCCTTGCTCTCTTTCCTCCCCAAGCCCTTTATCTGTTCCCAACACTTTGGCTTCCCATTTCTGACCTTATCCTTCATTTAGCATCCTCCCAATTTAACACAGTCTCTCTTCCCGTTGTGTTCACACAGATTTACTAGACCCTGCTGCTCTAACTGCCTAAAATTAATGTCAGGTAATTTAACCAGAGAAAATCCCTTTCTCCCCTGATATTTTTGTCGGCAATTATTGTCATCTTTCCACATCCTTTACTTAATTCAAGCTGGGAAAAATGTTCATGTTGTGTTAATGCACAGTCCATCTGGGTAGTCACTGTTCCTGATCAAGACAATGAATCCCACAGTTTAACACTGAAGTGTCCCAGTACCAAAATGCATTTCTGTTACTGGGTAATACTTCTAAACTCAGTCCAGCTGCATCACTGTACCTCTGCAGGAAGCCATAGACGACTACATTACCATTAAAGGTAATTTCAGCCCTGGACATTTATATAATAGAGTAGCTGTAATTTACGCTCTGATTGGACAAAAGACACATGCTTTACAAAGCTACCAAGGCTACCACAAGGAGCATCATTGCAAGGCATGAGGGTTTTGAGCTGTCGGTCTGCAGCCCTAAGACCGAGACAAGTTATTTTCACCCTCTTTGAAAGTGTACATGAATAGCTTGCTTCAGTACACTGTGGCAACTCAAAAGGATCCTCAATGCTGAAGTGCATCAAGAATGTGTCTTCAATGAAATCACATTTAAAGTAATGAAAAAGTGGTGCTTTTGACATGCAGCTGTTTTCCCTTATAAGCCAACTGAAAGCTTCTAATCAACATCAACGGTTCAGTCTTTAATAATTAAAACCAAAAGGATGGCATGTAATATTAAAACATCTTCAGGCACTCCACAGTTGTGGGGTAGGAAGATGATGGTGGTGGAGATGGGGGAGTGATTCTAATTCTGAGATAAGGTGATATTTTCATTTCCTATCAGGGGTGAGATTGGAGGGGTTTGGAGCTATACATTTGAGGCCAGTGTCAAAAATGGCAGTTCTCATGATTTATGAGAAAGTTTATTTTATTATTTCACTAATGAAGTCCTAAAGAGCACACAGTCTGAACGCTCATCGCCCAAAAATGTTAGTCAACACAGACGTACACAGTCACACTCCCAGTCACACCTGTGAGGTTATTTTTCACTTTACTGGAGCAGCATGTTTGTGCAGTGTGAAAACCAGAGCACTTGGAGGAAGCCCGCACAAACATGGGGAGACGATGCAAATGCCTCACAGTAAGAACAAGGGCTGAAATTTAAACCTGTGCTGTGCGGCGACCGTGAGCTGGAGTTGGAAAATACTGAGCTACCCTGCTGCCAAATATGGCATCAAGGGCAAAAAATAAGATGGTAAAGAAAATGAATACAGCTTTGCCTTAAAAAATGTAGAAGCATGTGGTACAGTACATCCTGATGAAGGCTGCCATGCTTCAACACCCTGCTGCAATAACCATGTAAGATTCAATGGCCAATTCAATAAAGGTTTAAAGGCTTTTCTGAAGTCGTCTTGGGTATTTCTGAGCTGCTTTTTGTCACATAGAATATAATTGTAGGGACAGTATGAGTTTCATTATAGATCCACACACAAACCAGTTTTAATGTCTCCTGGCATAGGAAAAAAATCTTGTCTGCCTGGACATGAGCATATAAAAACATATTTTGAGGGGATAGTTTGACATTTGGGAAATATGTTTGTTTGCTTTCTTCCTGAGAATTATATGAGAAGATGGATACCACTCTCACATCTGTACGATAAATGTGAAGCTACAGCCAGCAGCCAGTCAGGTGAAACAGTGTGAAAACAGGGGGAAACAGCTATCCTGGTTCTGTCCCAGGGTAACAAATCTGTCTTCCAGCACCTCTAAAAGCTCACACGTTAATTAACACCTTACGGTACGTTCTGTTTCTTTAATCCATACAAAAACTGAAGTGTTAACAAGACAGCAGTAACTTCCTGGAGTCTTTTTGTAGGGATTAAACAAATGAGATATACTGTGTTAACTAGAGAGCTTTAGAGGTGATTGTAGGGAGATTTTATTCCCTTTGGACAGAGCCAGGCTAGTTTTTTCCAAGTTCAAGTTTTATTTGTCACATATAATCATACAGGGTATAATCATAGTGAAATGTGTGACCATTAGCTCCTCCAACTATGCAACAAACACAAGTGTAAAATAGAATAATTATAACAAAGAATATAAACACGCAATAAATAATAATGTTAACCATAGTAGCAACTTGAATAATAAAGTAAGTAAAAACAGTCCCAGAGCAATCGTAGGCAGAGTCCTCAACCAGGATCCCAGTGGCCTGAGGGTAGAAGGTCTTCCTGAGCCTCTCAGTGCTGACCTGGTGTATGTGGTATCTTCTTCTCAGCCACAGCAGGGAGAAAACGAACACCAGGCAGTCGCTGTTCATGATGGCTGTGGGGATGCCCTCGTGGATGGAGGTCAGGCGGGGCCGGTGTGTGCTGAGCTCCAGCCGGTAGGCGAAGTTCTCGGCCAGCGAGTCCCAACGAGCAGCACGATGGCGAAGAGCTGCTGGTGGCCGCCGCACTTTTCCCGCTTCTCCAGCACCAGCACGAAGAGGAAGCTGAAGCAGGACTGCATCTTCACCCAGTCCACCGCGCCCAGCAGGTTGCAGGAACAGGATGTCCTCCCCCTGGTAGAATGGCGCTTTCTGGTATTCTAGGATTTTGCCAAGTCTCTGTGAAACAAAGGACATTACAGTTTCTGATATCCCGTTGGGAACTGATGCGGACACAGAGGCCGTCCAGTTTATTATCCAATGCCTGTACACTGGCTAGCAGGATGCTAATAGCATCTCCATGTGGCCGGGATCGCAGCTGGTGTTTAATCCCTCCACGTTTGCTGCCTCGGTGTTTCCTCCCATATTGAGGCAAATTCATAGATGGAAGCAGAGATGGTCTTGCATGTCTTTGTGGTTGGGATCGTAGCTGGTGTTTGTCCCCTCCACCTTTTCCTTGATGTTTACTCCGATGTTTACATTTGAAAACCTCGACTGGCCAGGCAGCAGAGTTGGCAGGAGAGAGCGCACAAAGCCATAAGTTGATCATTTCCTCATCTTGACGAGCGACTCGCAGCCATACATGTATCATTTATAGTTGAAATTTAACTCATCCAAGGGATATTTTGAAACAAGCTGGTATCAGCCTTTAAAGCTAGGGTTGGTAATGTCGAAGAAACCAGCAAGAGCAAGCTAGATTTTGAAAGTATACGACCGCCCCCCCTTCAGGTCTCCCTCCAAAGCTCCTCCCCTCAAAACACACGAATGCGCACCGCCTGACTACTGCTGGAGGACGAGTCCACGAGAGAGCGGTGGGGAGAGGAGTACAGCGCATCGCTGTCGCCACTAACCGTGTCCAACTACCTCATATCTCATTCACATGTTTGAAAACACCAAACATCATCATAATGAACGTAAACAACCAACATGGCTGTTGTTAGTACTCACAGCGTCACTTTTCAGCCCTTCAACTCCCTCAGTTCTTCTCTCCATCATTGAAAATCCAGACGGATGCTGACTCTGGTTTGACCTCTTGCTTTATCCAACCTCTTTTTGGTCACAGCCTTTTCTTCTTCTGTCTTTCTTTTCATTCTCTGACATTCTTGTACGACTAGTTCGACGACGGGCATGCGCAGTGAGTGCAGGGTCAGAGGTCAGGGTCGGAGTGTGCGCAGGTAGTCAGACGCAGCTGGACAGGCAGGTAGCCCGTCCAATCATTTATTATTACAGTCCTGTGACAGCCACAGGCACTGGACTTTTTTCCTTTTTTTGTCAGAGCACTTGAATTATTGATTGCTGTCTGGATGTAAAGAGAATTTCAACAAATATAACACAAAATGCTTCTAAAAGACATTACCCAAGCTTTAAGTTTCATTAATAAACATGTATTACAATGTTTTTAATAATTTGCTCTCTACAAAGGACTGTGGTGTTTATTTTTGTCATGTAAACTACTGTACACTGTTGTTAGTTGACTTTCTTCAAAGAGAATACTTTCAGCTTGGGTGGACAGATAAAAACCTCTTCACTCCAGCTAAATGGGTGTTTCAGAATTTCAATACCTCATTCTGAAATATCTCATACAAGTGTCTCTGCTTTCTTCTCCATTCCTTTTGGTCTTTGTGTGTATGAAGCTCCATTTTGCTGCCTTCATTGTGGTGTCACTCTTGCCACATTATTTTAAAATTACCTGAAAACCATTACAGCCCTTTATCGTGAAATGAATGAATCAATTTGCATCGAAGCAGATATTGTGCGGAGACACACAGTAAACTGCTTTTCCTCTAGAGAGAAGAAACAGAGAGACAGTTGTCCCATAGTAATTTAAGCTCTTATTGCATGGGCTTGGTGAAGGTTTATCAGTCATAGAAATTAATCATTTCATCTCTGTTCCATCAGTGGTTATTCACAGTTATTCAGCCATATAGATCAGATCAGTCACATGCATTCCCCAGTACATTTTTTTCTCATCAGGCAGACAGGCTTTTGCATCAGATACCTGTTTGTCAACATATATCCTTATTTTCTATGATCATTCAGTCAAGGTTACCCCTGCTTGGGATTCCTGACAAGTTAACTCGCTGTGTGACCTTTCCTTGCATCTTATTCTCCTCAAGTACCCAATTCTCTCCAATGTAATATCAACTCACTGATACCAGCTGCACAAAGGAAATTAGTCATTTCAGGAAATCAATCATCCTCATAGAAATTCCTTTATCAAGTTGACCTGTTTCCAGATGAAATATTATAGGGAAGTGATGGGACTTTTGATTCCCTGCTCAAGGGCTTAGCTATTTCCCTTTTTGAAGGTTGAGCAAATTTGCTTATTTGGTTGGTTAGTTTGTTCAGCATTCATATGATGCGCAGAATTTAATTTCACCGGAGATGTTGGATCTTCTGGAAAGCTTAAACATGCATTAAAATGGGGGGATGTAAACCTCGGAAAAGTAATACCACAACTTTATGAAATGTATTTCAAATTGTGTGCTGCGAATAGTGGAGATACACCAAAGCCGGAGGTACGATCATGTCAAAAATGAGTCAAACACAGGGCTAAAGCTGTTCAAATTTCAATTACCCTGTAGGAGGTAAGAGGAGGAGAGGAAAGAAGGATGAAGTGGAATGAGAAAAGAGAAGGAAGGGGGGGGGGTTGTCACTGAAATGCGAGAGAAGCTATATCAGTCTGATCAGTCATCCGTCCTCCTCCAATCTCCTGATAAAGCAGGTACTGCAGGAGGTGAAACGATGTGTATCAAAACCTCATGAAGATCGATGGCATCCTTCTGCCAGCTTTGAGAGAGACAAAGGAGAATGAGTGCAAGAAATAAAAAAGAAAAGAAGGCTATCTAAATTGGTCAACACAAAAGTGACAACAGCGAGGAGACAGAGGAGATTGTGGGCTATTAAAAAGTACAAGGAGGAAGAGGGTTTTACTTCTCCACGGCCTGTTAACGCAATGTCAGGAGATGTGGTAAATAAGTCCCAGAGAAATGATAGAGGGCTGTAATCAGAATTCAGTGGGATCTTGAACCAGGTGTGTTTATGTACACAGCGCTTAGGCAAACAGCAGAGCGACAGGTGATATCGGCTTTAAGAGCTTAACAGGCCTGCAGATGTAGAGGTCATGTCTTGGCCTCACAAATACACTTGGGCTATAAGAGAACCATGATCTCCATTTTCATTCCTCCCTCTTGCCATTATTACAGAATTTACTCAGGCATCCTTCCATTAGCTTCACAATAACATTAACATGAGGGGAAGGTTTGAATTGTGAATGCAAGCTGACCACAATCTGTTCAGGTCTGTAACAGACATTTCAGGAACACCTCTAATAAAATCAAATGTAGCTCTTTTAAAGCCAGGGGACGATTAATTAAATTACAAAATGCTATAATAAAAACAAGAAAGAAACGCATGCAAATTATGTCCCTGGAAATCTCTTTAAATAAATGTAAATTAATTTATTTTTAGTGAACAGCCACTCTTATCCCACATTATTGTAATCTTAAGTAAGAACAAAGGAAATGTTTACTCCAACGTGTTAGAGCATTTTGTTGTTCACATGTGTTTTATGCTATAAATAGATCACAGCTGACTTTCATCATATGGCTATCATTGCCATCGTATCATTTTGAAACATTTACATTGTATATGAAGACGGAGTGATCATGTCTTTGTCCTCGAGAGCTAAAGGATCCTTAATATTCCACAAGGAAAAACAGGAACTGGTCACATGTGGTGTCAAAACAAATGCTGTTTTGTCTGCACACTGCAAACTGAGAAAATGTAAGTGAACTGAGGAACCACAAGCAAACACTGAAAACACAAGAGAAAGTAAATATTTGCGAAGCGATGACTTTGTAAGATGCAAAATACTTGCGAATGTCATTTGAGCCTTTGTTCATATTCAGATGCATTCACATCTTCGAGTTGTAGATTAACATACGATTTTATTCACTGACACACTGGTGCCATATGCTAAGACATTTTGATCTGTCACGGTAGGAAAAGTACAGGTGTAAATAAAATGAATGATGGCTGAATTCCATTTAGCTGCCTCGGGTTCAGGGTCCTGGTATTGTGCGTGCTGGCTCGCTGTCACACTGTCATGGATTACTGGGACATTTAAATAGCCACTGTTAATGTTATTAGTAACACCTGTGATTTTACTGCTATGACAACTCAAAATGTCTGCTATAAAAAAAAAAAGGTCTGTTGTTTATGTTTCTGCTTCTCACTTGCACAGGATAATTGTCCAAACTGTAAGTGGACCATCATGTTCACTTTAAATGTGTCTACACACTATGCCTCAGTGTCTGGGGTCACTTTAGAAAATGTCTCACATGTACTACTAATAAGCATTGCTTAAAATTAAAAATCTCACTTCATCTGCATCAAGTAGCAATACGTTTCCCTCGCAACACTCCTTTTGCTTCAGTATGAGCTTTACCTGTGCTCAGCCAAACATTTTGTAACTGGTCGGACCAAAGAATTACTTTGTGTGAGTTTGCTAACTGAATACTCACAAATTGCCTCAACTGCATAAGGAAGGTTGCAAAAGAAGGTGATATCACTACTGAGAAAAACAACTCTTCCTTTCAGTGTCCAATTTCACCTGGGTCTAGACTAATCTGGAACGTCTGGCAGGAAATGACTAAACACTGGCGATACTAATACACAAAGATTTATGTAACATTTATATAACACTTTATCTTTTTATCCGTCCATTTCAAATAAACCAATAAGTAAAAGGAAAAAAGAACTGATAGAAATAGCCGCGCAATGAGGTTATTGTAAGAACCTATTAATTCCAAGGCAACAAGCAATGCTTTGTCACAGTCGAGTTTCACCTTGTTTTCCTGTGAACATTAAAAGGGATTATTTATTAATGCATTTCCTGTTACTAACAATGACAATGAATCAGCAAAATCCCTGTTGGATTTGATGAAGCTTACAACTAAGAAAATTATTAGTTTTTTGTTTAAAGAATAAACAGAGAACAGTGAGTGGTCGGATTTACACTTAAAAAGCCTTTACAGTATATCTACAGGATGTTCCTGATAAGCTACTTGCAGTGAACACGTAACAGAACTTAATATAGTGATAAACCTCTCATAAATTAGTGCAAATCCCTCCAGTCAGCCAAGATCTTCATTCATTTAGATAGACGTGGATCACCCCCTCTGTGTAGGTTTTTATCATTTCATTTGGGGGGACCTGTACTGCCATTTAAGATGTTGTATAATAGTCAACTATTAAGACTCAGACCACATTATATTTACTTTTTCCAGTTCAGTGCTGCGACACATCTGTCACGCATCTGCTCTCTTCTTGAGGCTGAGTAACGATCAGACCTGGGAGGGGCTGCAGCTGGAGGGGAGGGGCTTGTTAACAGTCCATTAATAATACACTGAGCTGGATACAGAGACAGAAAACCAAACCCGAGAACAAAGAGACTGCAAGCGCACAGTTATGGCAGAAATGTTCAGATGTGATGCTGTGTGAGTGTGTGCATCACACGCTTTAAGTTTGTACCACAGTCTGCAAACTTTGTTGTTGTGTTCTGCCATTAAGAACAACTATTTTCTAAATGTGTGAAACCCATTTTGCAAACTTGTGAAAATATTTGTGAACAAATGCATTTAAAGGGAGAAGGAACAGGAACTTTAGCTAAATTATTGAAAACACTTGCTGTCATTTTGGCAGCATCCTCCCACAGAATAAGGTTGGAATTTTGAATGTGTGTGTTTAAAGTACAAGGGACTTTTGTTGTCTGAGTGACGACTGGAGTACCGCCAAACTGGGCCTGCCCACTCTTCACGTAGCCAGGCACAAGTGATGTGCGCACTGTTCTTTTGCTCATTTCCCTCAGCCAATAATTGAGCTTTAATTTGACTACTTTTATAGTTGCTGACTTTTTTTCATGGTGAATCCTGCGATCCAACAAACAGAATGTTAATTGTCTTTGCTCCAACTCTGCAGGCATAACTGACTGCAGACAGTGAAAGTGGACACGGAGATGATGGTCCACCACTGCCTGGGCTGCACATTAGAGGTTTATAAGAGTGAATTATCAGCAGCCCTGTCCAATAATCATTATATGCGTGACATCAAGCCCTTCCCTGATGATTTGGAGTGAACAAAATTAACGACTGAGAGAACAAAAATCTGTGGAAACAATCACAAGTGATTTTAAGTGACTAACTAGTATTGCCACAATATATCAACCCTGATTTCTTGATGGTTTAGCGTTCTCCAGTCACTCTGGACAGTCGTCTAATTTCTCTTTGAATAATAATAAGACTGTATAACATCCAACTTCACTTTGTCAGGGTTCTCATCAGACTCTAAACTCCATCACATATTACTCTGCTACTGTTACAGTCAAAATTGTCCCCTGTGAAACAACAGCAGGCCGAAACTAAAATTACTCTGAGCCAAAGGGGCTCAAATAACTTAAATGTCACTCATATATCAGTGTTATATCAATAATGACAATAGTTAAAAATAATAATAATTATTGGAGTAATGATAATAAACCATAATTTTGAAACAGTCCAAAATAATATTGTGTAATTACTCCTACTGAAATATGTTATTTACTGTAGTGTATTGTATTGTATGTAATGCATACAGTGATTAAGGTTACAATATAATCCACATCAGGCATGTTAACATCCTTCAGCTGACGGGAGAATTTGCTCTATAGCGCCCAGTGAAGCGCACTGTACAGCACATGTGCAATCACATCAGAGCAATGCATCAATCTCAGCACATAATGTTGTTTGTTTATGCAGATGCACATGTGAGAAATTCACTGTAAATTTAACAAGTCTCCTGATGTCGTTTGAAAATTCTGCACTCAAGCATTGATTATTGTTTTAGGGGATACCACTACTGTACATATGCAGTGATTGCTGTCTACATGTCTGCATCACAGATTGCTGACATGTGCCATTACATACAGTATTTAGGTAGTGATGGCATGTTTCCCAGATATGACATGAAAGGAGCTCAGAATTAAATGGCTCTGATATATAGAAGAGTCCACAAATATGTAGTAATGATTTAATAGATGAGACTTTAATATATCATGGCCTCTCATGAATTATGAAGTAATTACTTGCCCTCGGCTAAGTGATTGGAGTCGAGTGGTGAACTGGGACAATGTGCACTCTTTGCATTTCTCTCATGTTGCACGGGACGTTTGCAGTGGTGGAAGAAGTACTCAGATCTTTTACTTAAGTAGAAGTAGCAATACTACAGTGTAGAAATACTCCGTTACAAGTAAAAGTCATAAATTTAAAATTTTACATATGCAAAAGTACAAAGGTATTGGCATCAAAATATACTTAAAGTACCAAAAGTAAAAGTACTCATTTTTTAGAATAGCTAATTTCACAAGATTATATTATTGTAGATTGTTGATGCATTAATGTGTTCATCACTTCAGTGTTGCAGCTGGTAAAGGTGGAGCTAATTTTAGTTACTTTATATATATTACTTTATATACTGCTGGGTAGCGTGTGAATTCCCCCCACCCCCGATCAATAAAGTTTTATTGATATAATAATATTATAATGTATTTGTTGACTATATTTTGGAGCAGTAATCTCAATTTGGAAAGTAACAAGTAAGTAAAGGAATCAAATAAATGTAGTCGAGTAAAACGTACTAAAGTAAGTATTTTCCT
This sequence comes from Oplegnathus fasciatus, assembly GCA_003416845.1. Lineage (NCBI taxonomy): Eukaryota > Metazoa > Chordata > Actinopteri > Centrarchiformes > Oplegnathidae > Oplegnathus > Oplegnathus fasciatus. Next base: position 36,876 of record NTHP01000628.1, read on the forward strand.
CTGAATTGTAGTGGTGTAGAAGTATAAAGTAGCAGAAACTGGAAATGCTCAAGTACCTCTAAATTGTACTTAAGCTAAATAATAAAGTACAGCACTTTAGTAATTGTACTTGTTTTAATTGTAATTGTGCTACTCTGTGATGTAAATTTGAATTTAAATGAAGAAGAATCTTCCTGGGTGGGAACACATTTGCCTGGGCAGGTTGCCCAGGTAAGGCCTATGTATTGGAAACACTGATCTGGCATACACAAGCTGTTTGGGCAGTGTCCAAGGCACCTCGCAAACTCGCTCTTCACACCTTCCCTCTGCTGCTGTGAAAACCACATTCAAAGTGTTCTCCAAACACAACTAGAGAGAGTTGGGGCAGTGTTGTTGCTCATGTATTACGACTAATTGGGCCTTTAATTGCTGTTCCACAAAAACTGCCCCTACCTATAGAGTAAGTCTGTTAACCCACTTCTGATGCTATACTCTACCCCTACTGATGTAACATTAACAACAAAAGGCAACATTTAGGTTCCCAGTAAGATTGTACTATATATAATGAACCGCGTCTCATTAAAAGTGTGTTTACATACTACTAATTTGCAACAGCAAACATGAAAGAAACACACAATTTTTATCAACATAATTAGGAAATGTTTTTAATGAACATATCTGCAAAGTTGCAAAATGTTGAACATATCTTTTTCTTACACTGAGAACACACACAGCAAGTCCATCAAAATTAAAATGCATCACATGACTCTTCTCCAGTACAGCATGCTTTTTTCACCAAACGGTTCTGCCTGTCTCGCCTTATTCAGGGTGGTGTCTGAGGTTGTTCCAGTTTCTGGTTACCTAATGGGTTAGGATGAAAGTATTTGCTAGAGAGGGTTGTAATATTACATTTTCTCTCGTAAGTTTTTTTGTATCCACTGGAGTAAATATGGTATTTTGAGAATAGTATATATTTTATAAAAAAGGACAATGGTATTGTTTTGTATACTTAGTATCTATGATGATCTATAGGTCACATGACTGATCAATGGACTGTATAGAGGAACCAGAACCAGCCTCAGACACCACCTGATGAAGGCAAGATAGCATAAAACGTTTGGTGAATAAAACATGGTGTACTGGAGAAGAGTTGTGTGTCATACTGAACATGTCTGCAAAATGTTTACTGACAATGTATCTTATTTGTTTTCCCTAATATCTGCTCTTAGCAATTAAAGCATGATTAACGTTTGCATGGTTACGTTTAGGCAACTCAAACCACTTGGTTAGGGAAAGTCCATCGTCTTGGCCATCTACCTGGGCCACCACCTCCCTACAACTTGCATGCGGTACTGGAACATAGCATTTTATGGACTGTAAAAAAAACAACATGTTGCCGATGAACATAATCCATGCAGAAATTATGTTTCCCCCAAAACTATTAGGCAAAGTAGTATTTAAATGTAATTTTTAAGAGATAGGATTGGTTCTAAATTAGTTTTTTCTTTATCTGGAATGGAAATCTCACTCTCTTAAAAGTGCTATTGTGGTTTTAATTCAAACCAACATAGTGGTTATTGGTATGATTATGATGGTTATTTAATCCAATACAGTGTACATGTAAATATTCTGATAATCATCCCTAGAATTCCCCCTCTTCATCACCAAAAATAAACCCAAATCTACCACTGTAAGGCGGATATCACTGCAGTCTTAAACCTGTTGTGTACCAGGGAGAGGAGAGGGGGGATGTTTGTCTGCTCAATATTGCAGCAGACCAGTCAGCCACAACGCGGATCTGTGTGCAAACACTTCTGTAATAAGAAATTTGTATCTAAGTATACCTCTGCCTTTTCCAACAACAGTCTAATTTCATGGTGTGTCGTGTTTATTCTCGCAAGATGTTTGACCCCTTATGGAACAATTCAAATTTAATTTGTGGCAAAAAGATTCAAAACACAGCAGACACAGAGTCACAGAGTTAAGCCTTCCATACATGGAAAATCACTGTGAGGGCACAGGGGTGTGATTTGTTGGAAAAGCAGTTTATTTGTAAGGGGATTTGTGCTGATCTGCACATAAACACAAACAATGGAGAGGCTATTATCCTATCACAAACCTTAGTACAATAATATGTTTTTAATTACAGTATTTGGTCCCCCAGTTATATGCACTATTTAATGGGAATTCATAAGAACATCTTGGCTTTTTAATAGTAGAACATGTGGTGGATTTGATCACCTCATTTTCCATGCTTGCATGTTCCAGAGTGAGGCATTAAGACTAGCTTAAAGTAATACTAACAGTTCAGACACAGTAGTGGGAGGCATTGACCAGTGTTTTCCCTAAAGTTTCATAAATGGGATGAGTGATGTCCGAGATATAAAACTGCACATGGACCATGAACCAACAAACAATGCAATGACCCTTAGGCTACTCAGTGTAATTCTGATAATACCAGGACTCTGTGGTATGATCCATCATGGTGGGTTGCAGTGGTGAGACCCTGTATTTCCTGTATACTATTAAAACCAATACAGTGTGCAATAAAATAAAATAAAGCAACAGAGAGTGTACAAAAATTATTCTTACAATTATACCTAGAATTTCCTGCTTCATCTGACGATGACGTCATCTGCAGTCTTAAACCTGTTGTGTAGGGAGATGAGAGGGGGGATCTGGGGTATGTTTGGCTCCTCAATATTGTCAGCAATCAGGGTTATCTCTCTGACCTCTTTATGCTGTATAGCGGCTGTCATTAACATGTCCTAGGTGATTACATTGTGATTGGATTCTGCAAAAACACATAAAATCAAGAAGGAAATGCTTCCAGGAGGCATTAAAGACCTGATTACCTAAGCAACCTCTGGGGGTTCATTATGATACAATCTAATACAGGAAACAGCCTCAAAAATGACCATGGAGTTGAATCAACACTTGATCCACGCGCACAAAAATCAACATCATCAGCGTCACAAACGTATTATTTATCAAGGGACTTTTGTTATGGACTGTGTTGAGGGAAACCCACACCGGCAGACACCACACGGCAACCTGTCAGGATACACCAATGTCCCATTTCCCAGTGGAGACAGTCACCAGAAAAGCAGTCATTGTATTACATCTTTTAGCCAGATTGTAGAGGTGAAATTATTACTCCAATAGTCAGTTACTCAATCGACAGAAAATCAATCTGCAACTATTGTAATATTCCATGAATCGTGGAAAAACATGGCAAACATTCTCTGGTTTCGCTTCTCAGATGTGAGGATTTGCTGCTTTTCTTTGACAAATATCATTGTAGACTGAATATCTTTGGGGTTTGGAATGAAAAAACAAGGGATTTGAAGGTGGATTCTTCAAATCTGGGTTCTGGCATATTTTATTTTATTTTTTTTCCTTCCTACTTTCTAGTTAGTTGCGGTCCTACTGTAGTAGCTACTGTACTTTGACTATTTCTCCTGCCTGTATTGCAGATCCGGTGTGTACCACGAGCATCAAATGCACTTTATATTCCACACATGTTACTTCTGTATGTGTATAGGAATATGTGGGATGAAGCCTTTGTAAACTACAGCTAAATGACGAGGAGAATACAAAGTGGTGGAGGGCAGTGTCATGTGTCAAGCTTACACTAACTCATGTAGTTCCTACGTCTGGCTGAGCAGCACAATTACAGGGATCCACTGAACTCTCATTCTGCCTTATGCAGAGGAAGATGCCCTGTACTCTCTTTACACTGCCGCGCTGTTGTATCAGTTTTAAAACTCCTGCCCCGAAAATAAAGCGTCTCTGGAACAACATATTTCATGAGAATATCTTCAGCTGTCATAGCTGCCTTCTGATCTTGAGTAGGAAATGGCTGAATATACTTTGGGCAAATGGGACTGACAATAAAATGTAAATTATATCCACCAATTATCCGCTATTTTTACCAAGCACATTACAGCATTCATATCCCACATATACACGAGCTTGAGATGTGACATGTAGAGCACAGGGCGTAGAGCTTTCTATCGCAGTGTCTTATAGTAGATAATCAGGAACTTTTTCAAGAAAAAAAATACCTACCCTGAGTCGCTCTGAACTGAGGATGCATGCATTATTTACAATAATTGACTATCCGACAAGTCACAATGCAAGACAGCTGAACAGGCTACAGTAATCAGTTCTTTATCGAGGTGAGTGAATAGTTTTAACACTTCTGTCAGGAACGCTTGTGTCATTTATTGCGGATCGCTTAGCTGTGACAAAGTTGGCAGCGAAGGCACAAACAGGAAGTGAGCCATATCAATCCTGCAATTCTCCGATCATGATCAGAATTGCTCAGTAGACAAGTAGACAGGTTCTCATTGTACCTGTTTGCCATGCACTCTGCTTGATGGGCTTCTGCCTGGCCCATGCAATTGCTGCTTGCATCAATATCCTGTTAAATGTGTCTAACAGACTGGGGATATACAGGTCAATTGAAGCAGACTTTAAACTCCTGTATGTGGCTACAACTTTGGTATCTGGCTGGGTTTGCTGCAGCCAGAGAGAAAAAAGCACAGGTTGTATCCAAAGCTATAATATCAAATCTGCTGTCTAGGTATACCTTGGCCTACAAGAACAAATTCTTTTTCAGGTTCCTCAACCATTTTTGTGCAGTTCAATAGCTCTGATGCTAGTAGGTTTCTCCTCAAAATAAAGTGAACAAAGTCAAGTGTTTTAAGGCCATAATATAACTATAAGAGCAGCTATTAAACGTGTTTCAGAAAATGATTTTTAAGGGACATGCGTTGGTTGGTGCACAGCATGGCAGAATGAACCACATGTCCTAACTTGGTGTGGTTAAGTCCCTACATTCTGTAGAAATCAGAGCAAACTGAGATTGCCACTGATTAAACCTACAGAACACAGTAATTACCAATACAATTATGTAAAGCATCTTAAAAGGAGTGGGATGGAAACAAACACCCTCTGAGACACATTTATTTAGTGCTACACACTACAACAGGGAAAGAAAAAGTGCACACCCACCAACTCTTTCCTCCATCTCTGCTTCGCTTCATCACTTTTAATTGACAGTGTATATTTTTCTGGTACAAGATTTCATTATGGAGTTACTATTATAGCATTATTACATCGAATGCAACACTCATTTGTACTTAGCAAGAAATACTCCCCTTTATCTCTTCGGGCCAACTGAAATGGGAACATATTGATTCCCTGTGCCACAAAGTGGCAGTATGCCTGTATATCAGGCGTACTGTACATTTTTACTGGCCTTGGAAATTGTACAGCTGTGTTCTCGATTATGACACAACAGGGTACAGCCTTCTAAAGTTATCCGATGGGCTTACAGCACACACTTTGTTAAACTAACTGCATGAAACATGACAAGTGGTCAAGAATAGTTGTGAGACTCGACTATATGAACCGTGCAACCACCAATTCCAATTTTGAGCTGAATCCTCTCTGCCAACCTGATTACTACATTTTTCTTGGAAAATCGCACCATATATTCTTATTTTTACTGTAACATTTTGCAGAAAAACATTTTGCAGTGGACAGGCGACAAGTACAGTCATTCCTCAGCTTTGCAAATTGAAAAAGTAGAAGATAGAGTGGTGCATATAGCCATAACTACTGTACTGTATATTAATTACGTATGGGTCAGAGGGAGGAGTGAGATAGGCATGTGGTCTGAAATCTTGCCAGATACTTTTAGTGATTGTTGTACATCACATGTGTTTATCCCAATTTCAAAGTAAAATAATAGTAATAGAGGTATTTACTTAATGTTGTGTTATAACCTGTCATGATAATAGATTTAATTGAGCATCAAAAACTTTTTGTTTTATTAATCAAAAATGAAAATATAAAAAGGTTTGAGTGAAGGCAGTAGATGAGTGCAACAAGTTTGGTAAAACAATGGATTTGACAATATTCAGAATAAATCACATACTGCATGTCTAAATATACATATGGTATGTGTCTTTGAAATGTCAAATTAGAAACTCTACCATTAATTACACGCCACTCTGACAAGAAACTTTGGCATCTACTAAAACACCAAAAACTAAACTTTTCAGTCATAATACAATCCCCACTTCCTGGTTGAAACTGAGATACTGTAAAATACAGTACACAGAGGAAGCTGTGAGATTATTTCATATTTCAAGATGCTCCTGTTCTTTCAAGTTGTCCTCCTTCTCTTTGAAAACCACAACAAGGAAACAAGAAGAAAACTAATCAGTCAGATGTTTCTTGTTCTGTGGAGCTACAAAAGTGTTATGAGATTTAAGGACATATCGGAGAGCCAGACAATTCTCTGTTTGTTTTGCTTGAATTGATTGAGCCATTTTATTTTTATCACGATTGTTTACTTTTACATGCCTAGAAATAGACATACCTCATAAAGAAAAGCAGGTTGGAGAAACACTGCTGCACACTGGCAGAAAACTAGCAGCCTGACATCCAACTGAAGGAACAGGTCATGTTTTTTTCACTGCTTATGAGTTTATTATGGATGTTTTATAGGAAGAACACAATTCATTAGTCGACAGTTGTGGTTGCATTTTGCTGATGTTGGTGTGTGTAAACCACCGTAAGAGACAATGTGATCCTCAATTAGTGGGGAGAGGAAACTCATTAGGAAACAATTACAGTCACACATTCCTGTGAATCCCCACAGAGTAGTCTTGCTAGTTGTCCCAGGCTACAGAATAAAAACCTGGAAAGGAAGAAAGTGAAATGCATTCCTCCGCACCTGTGATTCCTCTTCCAGACGTCTCCACCAGCTGCAGCCCCTTAAAGGCCGGAGGTAATAGTTAAATTTAAGTATCTATTATGGATAAAATAGCAAATGGTTTTCTGTGAAAGGTACCTTGTTTAGCCTGTTGCCACCGTGACCCGGACATGGATGAGAGGCTGAAAATGGATGGATGGATGGTTGGGATATTCAGCGCTCGTTTCTGGAAACAGAGAAGAGCCATGTTCAGACCTAATGGGGTCAGGAGAACTGAAAATAGTATTCATGTTACCGCTTACCTCCAAACATGTGGTTTTCTATCTCAGCCTTTGGGTATGTTTATACACAACAGAGGATAAGTACAATGTACAATACAAAAAAGAGAGAAATGAGTAGATGAAATAGATATGAAAGACTCCATACTATGGTTTTGCAGCACTTACTGTCAATAAAACTCAAACATCATCATTTCAGAGTTACGTACAAAAACACGCCTGTCTCTCATGAGCTTTTGCAAGATACAGCAGCCTCAGTGTACTTGTACAGTATGTGTTCCACGCACATTGCAGATCCTTATAAATCACAAACAACTGTTGGGGCAAAGAACCAACAGTATATATATGAACATGTGAACAAAAGAGCATGAATTTAAGTGCCTTTGAAGTGGTCAGTCACGAGGCGTTGTTTGCTGTATTCCCCATGCAGACATGATGGTGATTATTGGCAGTCCCTGCCTCAGACATCACTCCATACAAAATGAATGACAACAACACATGACACTATTTTCTCAGCTGAATCTGTGCTTTTGGAAATGTAGCCATGAGGAGAGTGACATTTTCTATTCTGCATCTCATTTGCTAAACATAAATTGTATGTTGTCATCTGATAATACCTTATCACTCTGGGCAGTGATTTGAATGCTAAAAGCTTGTGTTGCCTGTAAATTGATGTGTGGAGCCACCCTGGCATTTCCTCAAAAAAGTAAATTACTGGTATGCATTAGCATACAGCGAGACACAGAAAAAAACAACCATTTCCTACAACTTACACTGAATTATCCAACAAGGTAAATTAATAGATTTTTTAAAAATTGTTTCTCATATATAATAATTAATTTACTAGACTATTAAACTCAAGGCTATATGTGGAAATAGCAAGTTTTACTTTGTTTATATATATATATATATGTATATATATATATATATATATGTATATATATATGTATATATATATATATGTATAAACTGCTCAATGTTTAAGTGAGTTTAAGTGTGTATATATGGTCATATAAATATATATATGGTTGGTCATATAGGGATAGAAAAGTGTGACTGTACCTAATTGCCATTAATTAAGGTACGCGTATTATTTAGCACGTATTATTTAGCACCAACTCGAATATATCAGCGCTTTCAGAAAAATACAACATACCCTGTTGTAATTACCACTTGAAGGGTATTTACAAGTTGGAACCTGGTAAATAACTTCCACATGATGTAAAAGCAGTATAATGAACATGAGGAGACTCAGGGTCAGGGACATTGTTGAAGAGCCTCATTCACTTAAGTTTAAGAGACACTTTCTCATTTTCCTGTTTTTTTCTGTCTCCGTTTTCCCACCAGTGTCCATACCCAACATCAGAATTATTTTTTGTAATTACAGGACAAGTCTACGGCACCTCATTCTGAGAGAATGAGTCACTCTCTGTTGTTGACCAATGATTAAAACTGATACATGGGTGTATTTTACATAAAAGTGTAGCTGACTGCACACCTACAGGGTGATCTTAGTATTTTGACAGTGTAAATCAGTGTAATTCAGCAGAGAGGTCTTTGGTTTCTTTCTCTCTGTATCTTTGTTGAACGGGATTAAAGAAGTAGTCTAGGATGTGCTAGCTAAGAATGAAAAAGGAATTATTATTAACTAATTTTATGTTAGTCAAAGGGTAATATTTAAAAATTGTGATTATTAAATATGATAAAATACATTTTTCTTTAGCTACTAAGCCTCTAAATACTGTATGTACATGCTTTAATGCAACTACAAAAAGCATTTATTCACATGCACTGCACTGAAATACTGCATTTTCTAACTTGGACTATTGACTATATGACTTGTGTACTTGACTATATGAATGATATCTAAGTAGTATTTGAACAAATTCTCTGCACAATTCTTTCACTTTCCTAATTTTGTGCAGTGCAGCCCGTTCTCATTGATTGATTAAATTCATTTTTGTGGAAAAAGTATATGATCACAAAATGATGGAAACCTAAGGAAGACTTGTAGACTTAACTGCCATATATCCAGATATTTGTTACATTTTTATGCAGCAGAGAATCAGTAAAGTAGTCTAGTAACTGTGGAAATGACTAATTAGCCACATCCTCTTAGTAACTGCGAGGCTGCTCGGCTAATGCATGACAAAACTGCCATGTAGAAGTTTGACCTTTCGGATGACACATTAGCGTCTCAGTATATATGTAGGCATTTTCTTGCCATCTTCCCTCTTGTCACAAACTGTCTTCGCTGCCAGAGTCATAATTACTACTAGAAACAAACGAGTTAAGTGTACATTACATTCACAGGTTGATCCAGACGTTTTTAAAGATATGGTCACGAGATGTCTGTAGCTTCACGTCCAGCGCTGTATGAATTCATACATCTCACACTTGGCTGGAGCCTGTTTTAGAAATCTCACAGCCTGATAAAAGATGTGTCATAACACACCTCTGGTGTCTAATTGCTTGTCAGTTATCAAAAATAGTAATCCAATGAGCAGTAATAAACGCTCTCTTCAAAGCTGTGACTTGTGGGGTCTTTACTTATATTCGTCAAGCAGTTACTATGCACAAGTTTAGAACAGAGACAGAGCGAGATACTGTAAAAAGAAATGACAGAATCAGAAGTACCTGAGACATAAGTGTATTTTAAAGTTTCTGTTGAGCCGTTACAAAGAACTTTAAGTACATGCATTCCCTGTCAAAAAGATACAACTCAGTTTGACAGGATCTGAAAAAGTATTGGTGTTGGAGTGCATGTCAAGTATCTTATAACTTGCTACCGCTTGCACAAGGTCAAATCAGCATGTGCACTGAGCAGAAAAGGATCTTGCTCAACTTTCCTTCCCTGGTTTGCAGCGGTCTTTGACCAGGATCCATTTCAGCCACTACAGGCAGGCTCCTGGCTTTCACATCAGTAAGAAAAGAGAACGGGAGGGAATGTTTGACCTTTTTCGGTGCACAGTCTGGAAAGTGATATGTGATTCAAATGTGTCAGGGAGAAGAAAAAAAAATGAGGAGAGACGGAATGCAAAGGAAGAGAACAAATTACAGTCAGAGGGAAGGTATGAAGACAGACGAAGCATTTCTTATAAGGGATATCTTGCACTTTTGGTATCTTGAGACTCTAATCCACCCAGGATATCTTCTTTGATCAAACAACGTGTCAATCAATGTTCAAAAGATTATTATAAATTGCATTAGACCTCTCAAATGCCAACTGGCAGGCGGTAAAGGATGTGCATGCAAAATATCTTTAAAATGGTTCTACATTAGGAAATCTCAGCAGCAACCATGGGTTGTCTATGCGTTATGTTGCCATATGTTAAATCCAAAAATTACCTTGAGCAAACATTTGCATTTTAACACTTAAGCCCACAGTTATAAAATTCTGTCCCTGAACATATCAAAGTAGCTTGTTACTACCTTGTTAAGTGCTATAACATCAGTTCCTGAAGGGAATTCAAAGTTTTTGATTTTACTGAAATCCCTTTCAAAGAAAATGAAAAAACATTTCCTATCCAAATTTTCACTCGCATGTATCTAAACTTCTAAGTTGGAGATGCCTGATTAGAAGCTCTGATTAGTATTCAGGGTCCACAGCATGTGTGATGCCAATTATCCACTGGGTCATTACCACTCTTGAGAGAAGCCGCGCTGGCAAAAGGGTTTTAAGGGAAAAGGCCTAAATTTTCATCAGCAGTTGCGACGGCTCTTTTGTGGTATTGACAAGGCACAAACGAAGCCAATGCACTCAGTGGGATAAAAAAAGAACGAGCTAATCCATAGAAATAGAAAATGGTTACTTTCTATTTATGTATGGCCAAACCATATAAGGTGGGTGATGAAAGAGAGTAAAGTTTCTGTAAGAGACTTTTGGTCATGAGTGAAACAGCTCAAAAGATTTTATAATTACACAAGTCCACTTTTAAATGCTAACACTTGCTTAGCTGGCAGGTGGTACAGTATCACAAGCAGCAGGATTCAGTTCATGTGATAATAGCCCCACTGATGTTTTTCTCTGAGTCAGCCGAGGAGAGGAACTGAGGTGGGAAGTAATGGGTAAAAATAAGTATTCATTACAATTATTGTTTTGCTTTGGAGAGGACGTATAGCCTGTTATTGAATAACTTTGAGATATTACAAGGGATTTGGATAATTACAGTTCTTCTGGCTGAATTACTTACTACTACTTACTCTGCTTTATGAGTGTTTCTCACACGGAAAAGTTTTGTACTGTACTACAATCCCACTTATGTTAAAGCATAACTTGTTCATTGTGAGACACAAACTTTTTAAAATGTAATTTTCTGGAGCCCGTTCTTCTCCAGACCAAAATTTGCCATTTTAAAGAACTCCATTACAGCTGTAAACAATATTCTCAGTGAGAATATCCTCGTAGTGAAAACAAATTTCTCCCTGGGAATGTTGTTATTAAAACATCATGTTCAAGTAGCGACAATATTCTCTCTGTGATGCTCTTGACAGGGGGCATATGTTACCCCAAATCCAAGCATGAGCAGCTCATTTCAAACTTTCAAATTAAAATGTTCGGTGTCGGTAACTGTTTTATGAAGGGAGTAATGACACTTAGACAAACTGCACCTTAAGGCTTTTCCACACTGGCTCCAGCTTTCAGCCATGTTTGCTGCTTCTTGGCTGAGCACCAAAACTAAAGTTGTGACACCAACTGTTCAAATTTTCCAGCACCAGCTCAGCTCAGACCTTGTTTAAGTTAGAAAAGACATAAATTACCTGTTTGACCTTGTACTTTAATGGACACGAAAGATAAACATATTTGTTCCTTGTATTATTCATGAAGTCAATTCAACAGCATGAACAAGTCAATAAGTCAGTGTGAGAATCAAACCAAGGTGAATAGTGTGATTGACTGCGCTTGGTATATGGGGAATCATAAGGCCTTAGGTTTGGACCCTTCCCTTAGGCTCTCTCTTCGATGTGAGATTGTAGGAGGTACACCACAAGACCTAGAGCATATATTAGCATACTACATTATTCATCACTTGTCAGTAACTTGACTGGCAGAAACATTAGCTGCAGCCAGTTCAAAACAGACTAAATAAGGAGATAACAAACCTGAGAGACGGGGTAAATTTGGAATTAGGAGCTATGGAGTTGCTGCATTTGCTGATTTTAGCCCCTTCTGCAGTCTGAGTCAAGGTCATGTGACACATAATGACAGTGGAAACCAATAATAATAAGAAGAATAAAGACTGCCATGCTTGTAAAGTTCAACTTATCTATAAGGTGCCATAAATAAGATTTCATTGACCCATGACAAAAAACGTCTGTGGAGGTTTAATAAAGTTGGTGATCAATACCAGGGTCTTAACAATTACTTCACAAGATGCGGGGATTTCTGGCTTTCAAAGTGTACTTTCTGTCCACTACTCCCAATCACTGCACAATTGTCCCTGCGCTTACACACACAAACACCTCAGAGACCAGGCAATGTTGGAAAATTCTATGAAATCGAAACATAATTCTTGTCTTGCAGAAAATCCCAAGACCCACACTCCCTGTGAGCAAGTAAAAGCAAGCGATGAGTTCCTAATGGCTCAAGTTGGCCAGCTAGAGCGAGAAAGTGTCTCGCCACTGTAGACAGTTGTGTTGTCACTTTTTCCTCCACATCAGGGTGTCAGACTTTAAACTGAAGTGACAGATCACTCGTTTAGCTGCTCTCTCCCAGCGAAGGACACTGACGGCTGGATCCAGAGGCGGAAAGGTCAGGCCACCAGGTTGCTTGTGCTAATGGACTGCTGACCAGGCAATAAGCCAGCCTCTCAGGAGACATTTGCAGCCTAGTTCTCACTTCAACAGTGTGGGTCCCATGTCCTTTGCATCACTCCCATCGCCATTTTGCCAACACCAAGGCTTTTTTCCCTCTCTCTCGCCTTTGCTGTCCTTGCATTCACACTTTGCTTCTCACCAGCTCATTCACTGTGTCATTTATTCTGTGGTCACTTCTCGTGGTTGTCGAAGAGCATGAGCCGAAGTCTCGGTTGTGCAGGTGGTTTTGTTTTCTGAGGGTATAAAGCTCACAGCACAGTTCAGGCATTTGTGTAAGAGCACCTCAAGATGGCAGTGTTCACCATGGCAGGCTCCTCACAGCCTTTGAGCTCAACAGCTCGCCTTCCTCAGCAGCAGCAGCAGCACAGGCAGAGAGCCGTGGATGAAATTGAGGGTTATCTACTGCATTGAAATTAAGTAATGATTTGGATGGCAGTAGGTATTAAAGGATGGCTGCATCTGTTAGGCTGACTCTCATTTCCATTTGATGAAATCTGCTGTTTTCTGGTTGCCTCGTGTGACTAGAAAACACTGACGCGTCATTTTTGGGGGGGTTACTCGGCTCAGTCACACAGTTGAGCCTCCTCTTGTTGCTTTGAAACTTGTCAAGTGAGATCATCTGCGGTTATGGGCTATTCCAAAGTCACATCACAGCCTCCTCAGATCATCACAGCTCTAGCACGAGGCAGTAAAGTTAAAAAGAAATGCAATTCGCCCATTACGCAAAGAGCTCGCGCCACACGCTGCTGTGTAGCTTTGATGACTGGGATAACTGTCAAGGTTATTTCTTACGGACAAATGCTGATGACTGGCTGCAGGGTGCCAAGTGTGGCGGACAGAGCGTGGATATGCACCCCGTGCAAACATGCTTAGACAACGGCTTCTCTGTCCAGAGTGCAATTATTAGTGACTCTCACACAAGGCTCGTATTGTATATGCCTGTGTTTATTCTTGGCGTATCCATCGGAAACCGTTGCAGTGCATCTTCTTTAACGTGCTTCAGTCTCGTGGCTTTTTCTGTCCACCCCAATTACTGTAGCCTACCTGACAACAGACTAACAGGTTGGCTCGTGCGTTTGATGCGTCCCTTTAGAGCCAATGACTGCTATCTGCCTTTATATAATCATCCACATTGTAAAAGCTAGAGGACAGACACTCTTTTTTTTCCTCCCTAACATTATCATCAGCAGCTCTAGCAGCTTCATCATCATCATCACCGTCGTCATCATCATACCCCCTCCAGCCTCGGGGTTTATGGTTAAGCGTCTCTGCAGCCTGCAGCATCTTCACGGAGCATCTCAGCGCGGACAACCCTCCGGTCTGCATTAAGTGACGTGACTCGTGGCCAATCCTGTCGCTGCTCGGGTTGTCGACGCCACTGAAAGAGAGGGGCGGTGTCCAATGACGAGGGTCGGCGGGGTGGGGGGCGTCGGCGTGGTGTACTTCACCACCCCTCCTATGGGTTTACACAGAGTTAGTGCAAGATATTCTGCTCTGGGAGTGAGAGTGCAAGGATAAACGGCACATACGCGCAGCGCAGCGGTGTCACACCGAACAGCCTTTACGTTGAGGCTGGCATTTCCAAGTGGGATCGACTCTGAGATTTTTTTTTCTTTAACCTTGTGTCTACGTCAGCTGATTATTGATGGAGCTCCGTGAACTTGAAACATGACGGGACATGAGCGTCTCTTCTTGCGTTCACCTCGTCTGCGCCTTCACCTTAACAGGTAGCCGGGGACAAAGATAAAAAAAAAAAAAATTAATTAAAAAAACGCCGGTTTCCTCCTCGGGACGTGCACGGGAGATGAGCATTGATTTTGGGACCCGTTCTAATGGAAAACACCACAAACCACTGACCACCTGGCCGTGTCTGCTGGAGAGCGACGCTGATCACCGCAATCACCGCAGGTCGCACAATTAGATCCTGTCCATTCCTGAAGTTAAATGGGGGAAACGGAACTGCGACATATGCAGCCTCTAATTTACCCCAGTTTGTGCGACCAGCTGCTTTTACCCAAAACCTGTTCTTGAGTCTGATTACTCCTGCGGGGCGATTATTTATTTATTTTTTTCCCCTCTTCTCTTTTCCTGGACTGACTGAGAAGGATATCTTTACCCGAATAAGCTCGCAGGCACACTGGATGAGAAGACTATGAGCTGACACACTCCAGTTTTTCCCCTGCGCTGTAACGGATTTGGGTATGTACGATAAGAATAGGTCTCAGCTGCCCACTAAGAATTCAAAATCAGACTGAGCTTATTTTGTAGGCTTCATTCATGCGTGCCCATTCGTTTAGGAGCCCACACATGGCTCTTTAATTTTGGCAATTTAAGTGTAAAATTAATAAGACTGTGTAATGTGTTGTGAAGTTTTGTGGCCATGGGGGTTTGAGACGCTGAAAATTCCCAGTGACCATAAAATGTGGAGGATTTAGAAAGGGAGCAACAGACTTATATGGCTGCCTAAACGGGTGCTGCAGTGTTTTTGTTGATCTTTTTTTTCTATGAATTGTTCATTAAGGCCTTTGGGGACATTTGATAGTGAGTCATTTAAAAAAAAAAGAAAGTGGACAAAAGAGCTGACTGTGAAGGGGGGGTGGGGGGTTGTTTGTTTTATGAATTCAATTACTGTGCACGGCAAAGTTATTTCACTGAAGAGAAACTCTGTCATGTATTCGTAGGTTTGTCCGTGGAAGATTCCTGCCATCACATGTAAGGAGTCGCTGCCTCTGACAGCGTTGCATAGAGAGAAACCTCTGAGTTGTGAAGGCTGGAAACACATTTAAGCTGTCATGGATCTAAAAGACTATTACCTGTTGGGTGCCCTGCTTGCCTGCATATGGCTAGATCCCTCGATAGCCCAAGAGCTAATCTACCCCATCAGAGAGGAGTTGCAAGAAAATGTCCTCATTGGAAACATACCAAAGGACCTGAACATATCCCATACAAATGCTGCCACTGGAGCAAGTGCTAATCTGGTGTACCGGCTCGTCTCCAAAGCAGGAGATAACCCACTGGTCCGCGTTCTGAGCAGCACTGGCGAGATATTCACAACATCAAACCGGATCGACAGGGAGAAGTTGTGCCCCGGCCCCTCATTTGAGGACAGCGAGTGCTCCTTTGAAATTGAAGTGGTCATCCTGCCTAATGATTATTTCAGGCTGATTAAGATCAAAATAATTGTCAAAGACACAAATGATAATGCCCCCATGTTCCCGTCCCCTGTGATCAACATCTCCATCCCCGAGAACACGCTCATTAACAGCCGCTTTGCTATTCCTTCTGCCACTGACCCGGACACTGGCCCCAACAGTGTCCACAAGTACGAGCTGATCAACGGGCAGAGTGCCTTCGGCTTAGACATAGTGGAAACGCCTGAGGGGGAGAAGTGGCCCCAGCTCATTGTGCAGCAGAATCTGGACAGGGAGCAGAAGGATACATATGTGATGAAGATCAAAGTGGAGGATGGTGGCAGTCCGCAGAAATCCAGCACTGCCATTCTCCAAGTTACAGTAACAGATGTGAATGATAACAGACCGGTCTTTAAAGAGGGTCAGATAGAGGTGCATATACCAGAGAACTCCCCTATCGGCACGTCTGTTGTGCAGCTTCAGGCCACCGATGCAGACATAGGGGCGAATGCCGAGATACGTTATGTGTTTGGGACTCAGGTGTCTCCTGCTACAAAAAGACTCTTTGCATTAAACACAACATCTGGCCTAATTACAGTGCAGAGGCCTCTGGACAGAGAGGAGACTGCTATTCATAAGCTCTCTGTTTTAGCTAGCGATGGCAGCTCCAGTCCTGCCAGAGCTACTGTTACCATAAATGTGACTGATGTTAATGACAATCCACCCAATATTGACCTGAGATACATAATCAGTCCCATTAATGGCACTGTTTTCCTCTCGGAGAAGGATCCCATCAATACCAAGATAGCTCTCATCACGGTGTCAGACAAAGACACTGACATAAACGGCAAGGTCATTTGTTTCATAGAGAAGGATGTGCCCTTCCATCTCAAAGCCGTGTACGACAACCAGTATCTGTTAGAGACATCTGCGCTGCTTGACTATGAAGGGACCAAGGAATACAACTTTAAAATTGTAGCGTCTGACTCTGGAAAACCAAGCTTGAATCAGACCGCCTTGGTAAGAGTGAGGCTGGAGGATGAGAATGACAACCCGCCTATTTTTACTCAGCCAGTTATTGAGCTGGCTGTTATGGAAAACAACAAACGCGACCTGTTCCTCACCACTCTTAGTGCCACAGATGAAGACAGTGGGAAAAACGCCGAGATAGTTTATCAGCTGGGACCAAATGCGTCATTCTTCGATCTCGACCGCAAAACTGGGGTCCTGACGGCGTCCAGGGTTTTTGACCGGGAGGATCAGGATCGGTTTCTCTTCACCGTAACGGCAAGAGATAATGGGACACCCCCTCTGCAAACGCAGGCAGCTGTTATTGTAACTGTGCTGGATGAAAATGATAACAACCCTAAGTTCACACATAACCACTTTCAGTTTTTTGTGTCTGAGAATCTTCCAAAGTACAGTACTGTGGGGGTGATAACTGTGACAGATTCAGATGCTGGAGAAAATGCTGCTGTTTCTCTTTCCATACTGAATGATAATGAGAACTTCATACTGGATCCTTACTCTGGGGTGATAAAATCTAATGTGTCATTTGATAGGGAGCAACAGAGCTCCTACACTTTTGATGTCAGGGCTGTGGACAGTGGCAGGCCTCCTTGCTCCTCAGCCGCCAAGGTGACCATCAATGTCATCGATGTGAACGATAACACCCCCATCGTCATCTACCCCCCCTCCAACACGTCTTTCAAGCTCGTCCCTCTCTCCTCTATCCCAGGATCTGTGGTAGCCGAAGTGTTTGCTGTAGATGGTGATACAGGGATGAATGCAGAACTCAAATACACCATTGTGAGTGGGAACAACAAAGGTCTGTTCAGAATTGACCCTGTCACAGGGAATATTACTTTGGAGGAGAAACCAGCAGTGACTGACATAGGCTTACACAGATTAGTGGTCAATATCAGTGACCTGGGATATCCCAAATCTCTCCATACTCTGGTGCTGGTATTTCTGTATGTCAATGACACTGTGGGCAACTCAACACTCATCTATGATCTCATCCGACGCACCATGGAGACCCCAATTGACCGAAACATTGGTGAAAGCAGTGAAACTTATCAAAATGGTGACTATTTAACGATAATGATAGCCTTTGTTACTGGCGCCTTGGTGGTGATTATTGTCATCTTTGTCACTGTGCTGCTGCGCTGCCGCCACGCTTCCAGGTTCAAAGCTGCACAGAGGAAAAAACAGGGGGCTGAGTGGATGTCACCCAACACAGAGAACAAGCAGAACAAGAAGAAAAAGCGCAAGAAAAGGAAATCCCCAAAGAGCTCCTTGCTCAACTTTGTCACCATTGAGGGGAACAAGCCTGACGATCCTGCCCACGAGCCAATCAACGGAACCATCAGCCTGCCCACCGAGCTGGAGGAGCAAGGGATTGGACGCTTTGATTGGAATGCCACACCTACGACAACCTTCAAACCCAGCAGCCCAGACCTGGCCCGGCACTACAAGTCCGCCTCGCCGCAGTCGGCCTTCCACCTCAAGGCCGACACGCCGGTCTCAGTGAAGAAGCATCACGTGATTCAGGAGCTCCCATTGGATAACACATTTGTTGGGGGCTGTGACACCCTTTCCAAGAGGTCCTCCACCAGCTCCGACCACTTCAGTGCCTCAGAGTGCAGCTCCCAAGGAGGGTTCAAGACGAAGGGGCCCATGCACACCAGACAGCAGGTAAAAGAGCACTTTTACTGGTCTATAAGTACTGCCTATAACTGCCCTGTTCCACAGTGCTAAAGTGCCAGTCTAGATTAGAGACTCGCTCTAAGTTACTGTGAAGCAACAGAAAAGAGTGCAGGAGACATACTGCTTCAGCAAGTTCCACTGTTTCTCAAACTTACAAATGAAAAAAAGAGAAAGAGTAACTTGAACAACTGCTAATTAATGGAGTTGATTATGGACTCAACAATCACGTGCATAATTTTGGGGGAATAATTATAGACGATGTTTTGCCATTAATATATATTTAATTCATATTTAACAAAATGCAAGTGGGTGAGTGATTGCCTTGCCTTATTTTGTCTATTCAGCACCCAGGTTAGATCACTGGTAAAATGTACCAACATAACATTAATTGTGACTCAATGTTCTTTGTGAAAGAAACATTTTTTTCTTGCCTATCTACTCAGATTACTGTTCATCATAGATAAATGCTACACACATTTTCCAACAAAAAATAGCTGACTTTTCACCACTCTCCTCATAAAACTCTGAGTGTATCCATGTTTTTTTGTTTGTTTCTTTGTTTTGGTGTGTATTGTAATATCACAAAAGACCTTTTCAACACCTGCAGCAATAATAACAGTCAATAATTAGTCTGCTGCGGTGGTATTGTGAATGTCACTGTAGGCTTTGCCACATCATCTAAGCTTGAATTAAATGCCTCCTCTCAAAGCACACTAGCGAACTGAGTGAAGCTTGTCTGGAACTTGATACACATCCAATTCAAAAAGGATTAGCCAATAATGAGCCTCAAATTTCAACGTAATCCATGCTGCTTTTTATCAAAGCCTTATTAATTTTTCTGTTAATAAAGCAGCACTACACAACACACAGTTCTAATCTAATGGAACACACGTGGACAAATACAGGGAGCAGCAGAGAAGAGGGAAGAGAGGGAGTGCAGAGGGAGAAAGGGAGGCAGAGTGAGAGTGTTGTCAGTGGGTCAGGCTTGACGGGTGGTGGTACTGAACCTTTAGGTGGCAGTGTTGCGCTGCATGGCACAGCCTGGCACTACGCCAACCTGCAGTGGACTTATAAATGCAAGGGAGGAGAAGAAAGGAGTGAAACCTATGTTGGTGTTCTTAGTGAAATACTCTCGCCTAATGATGTAGAGCCTGCACAGGGAAGATTGATAATGGCAGTTAGAGATGTGAGTGATAAGATCTGTCCGGGAGAGAGAGTGGAATTACAGGGGTGACACTGTGCGACTCCTATCGATGCATACCTCCGGGTCACTGCATCTGGGGTTGCATTTAATGTGTGTCTGTGTGAGAGGTAGCAGTCAAAAGAGGCATTCACTTTGGCGTCATTTGCCAGGCGCCGTTGGTGTGTGTATGTGTGTGTGGTTGGTGATGTGTGTGTAAGAGAGAGAGGAGACAAGGCGATGAAATGGGTGATGGTGGTGGTGGTGGCGGCGGGGAGGGGGATTCAACCCTAGTGGAGGACACATGAGATATGACACTATACAGTAAGCACAACTTCATTGATTCGCTCAGTCATCCCACAATTCCACACAAGATTTATTGGAATCAATAATTCTAACAAATGATTCAAAGACGCACACAGACAGAGCCAACATGTTCCATATAGTGCCATCGATAATATAAATAATATCCTGTTGCAGATACTTTCGCTCACACATGTTCCCCTGAAATGTTCTGTACAATTTGATCAATATTTTTCTTTGCACTTGTGTGTAGCATAAATGCAATCCTTATAGAAGCTGAGCCTCAGTCTAATTCTACTTTCTTTTCACTCCTTAATGACACAAAGTAGTTCGGTTAAGTCTTGCCAATCTAACTTTCTCTGTTTTATACTGTATTTTTAGAACTGGAACATGAAACATGTCCTGTCGGCATGACATCTTTATAATCATATCATAAAATTCGCAAATTCATAATAAAAATGGTATTCATCTATCGATTAAACAGTATTATTTTGATTTAGGGAAAAAACCCACTGCCATAAAAAGTCTAGGGGAAGTGAGATATCTTCCCCATTAGCAATACCTATGAATTACTCAAATAAATATGCACTAATATATTTGACTGCACACAAGGGTACACTTTCTTATCTCCATTTCCTTATTATTAGAAGAAAAAGTAATTTTCTACCTTTCCGCTATTAGCTAATATCTATCTTTGGAGATTTTTAATGAAGACTTAAGGCATATCTGGTTGGTTCTCAGTCATAATAATTCCAAAACATTTCACTGATAAGGATCCCACTTCAGATTTGAGGTTAAATGGCAGTTATTGATTGTGGTTAAATGACTAGACTGCACTGACATGTCTTACTGGATAAAGCAGGGTGTGTTATCAAATACATCCATATTTTGATTGTTTTGCAACCATTTGTATTGACATGTGAACGTCATCTCCATTTCATGAGCATTGATAAGTAGACGCTCATCCAGTGTGTCCCATTCCTTTTTGGATTCTTCCTGCATACTGAATGAAAACAGAGGAGATTAGCTGTAATTTAAAAAAGAGTAAAAGCCAAAAAATACCAATTACCTTTGAGTGAATCTTTAAACAGATAGTATATCCAAAAGGTAATATCATCGGATTATCATATCATATTTCCCGCAGAGCAGGACCGCTTTGGAAAAAGATAAGAACTGCATTATTAAAAGATTTCTTATACATATATAGATAATACAAACAAGTCAATGTCATTTAAAGTTATTACCAGTTATTTTTTCAGTTTTAAAATGTGGTTTGATGCAGTACATTGAAAATAAGTCAGTAAGGTGCAGAATTGTTACACCGTATAAAGCATCACAAAGGTATATTATAGAATGATGAAGTTAAGTATTCACTTTGATGCCTTTTGAGTAACAAACCATCATCAATCACCCATTGTTGCCAGAAGTTGACATAAAATAAGCAATTAAGTGAAAAAGGACACTCAAGAGAAAGAAATGTCTAAAGCTGAGGGGAATAGCTTTTAAAATTGACCTTCTCTCCAAGAATTGAAAAGCCATTTTGTTCCAGTTCTCAAGAGTCACTTCTATGCAACATCAGCACCAATCAATAAGTAAGGAATCTGAAAGGAAATTGATAAACAAGTAGGCAGAGAGAAAGAACAGCAAAGCATGAAGGTTCAGTGGTGTCTTCCTCTCAGAGAATATAGAACATATGGAACAGAAATAGCAGACATCTACATCAGTGTCATCACAGACAAATGCCTAGTGGAATCAGCTTTATAGAGACCCCAAACTTTGCTGATAGCAAGAGGAGCAATCCTTGCTTTTCCTTTCTTTTTCCCCCACTTATTATTTACCCTCCAGGGACCTACATTAGTGTAAACAACACTGAGGAAAAAAGCATGAAAACACTGTCCTAGTTTCACAAGGCAACACAAGCATCTAAGAAACCAAGTATAATCATAGCCGTTTCAGCATCAGTCTTACTTTCTCCCTTTTGGTAGTCTTACGGGGAGACAGAGATGTGCTTCACTAACATAACATGAGCCCATCGGCTACGCATTAACCATGTACTGCACGTCAGATCCCGAGGCTCATGTTATGGACACATTAACATGGTTTTACTGAGGGTTTGAAAGTAGTCACCACGATGGTGTATGAAACATCATGCTTAATCGATTGCAACCCATATTTTAAGTACTCACTCCTCACCATTAACCTTAAACAAATCCCATGGTGAATGTGAAAATAAGGCTGTTCACTGTCTGTTGCGTTAGCGAGCATATTCATTTGTACATTCTTGATACACAAGATGCATCATCTTTCCCTTCGCTTTGTTATGGTAATATACATTATATGATAGGATGCACAATTATGGGCCTTATGTAGGGCTTTCAGTTGTGCAACCATGTGGCCTGAACACCTCATGTGCAAAAAGGCTTAATTGCTGTGGGTTGTTAGTGTTTTTCTTGCATGGCAGAGAAGATGCAAGCATTGAAGGGAAGTGTGTACCTGCAGTTCAGTTATCCCACACTGCTCTGATGTGCTCTTCTGCAGCACAAATCATGCCTTAGCTCTGAGGAAACAGTATAAAGGCTCCCTATTAAGCAGCCTCCCTATAGTTACAGCACATATACAACAACTGATAACATATGAATATTAGGTTGACTTAATCCAAATAATTCTGGAGACTTTTGTTTTCAGTTGTGTCCAAATTTTCTGTCTGCATCTGACTCACGTATCATTTTCCTTCTTGTTATGACTGCTACAATAAAAACAGACTTGTATTACAGTATCGCTCCCAAGAAAAGAGCAGTCCATTAAATATTACAGCACATGTAGTATTCAGTTTAAAGTGCAGGATGAGAGAAAGACCAGAGAGGAAGAACCAGGAATCTTTTGCGTTTTGAGTATTCCTTGTGTTGTCTTGTCAGTACATTTAATGAATGGACATTCTATGCAAACAGGAGTTTGTACAGACCATTGTAATTATGGAGCCTTGGGGGAGTCGTCCTTCTTGTGCAGGTTCATTTGCCACATTAATAAGGGGATTAGTAGTACGTACGGGGGCTGATGGCAGCAGGAGAAGTTTGAGAAGATTAATGAACTATGACAATGTTGCACCTGAGGGGAAAAGTCTGTTGCAATATCTTCTGGGTTGTGCTGACACAGAGTTTGGCGGTACGAAAGAGGAAGATGGAGAGAGGCCAGTGATTGTTGCCGACTGTGATCATACATCCTTCTCCTCAGCTATCCTGTCATTTCTTCGGGATACTGTGTTTGTGATCTCTTATACTGCACATGTCCGTGATACTTTTGACTGAAGATGTTCCAGTGGATTTGGGGTTTCCCTGAAAATAAGGACACCAACTTGTAAAATCTCATCGTTTCTGTGTATATGAACACATGCTTAAACCGGATGAATAACTATAAAGACATTAATTAACCAAATCTTTGAGAAAATTCTCTGTCATCGACAATTGGGTCTGTCACCAACCTCAGTTTACATATTAAGCAAACAACCGGTAGATGCAAGAAGAATAACTTGTGCTGCATTCTCTTATTGAGTAAAATGTAGCAGATCCTCAAAACAAATGTAGCTATCAGGAGATCGTAAGCCAATAAGTCTGTGAGTGAAGTTTCTATCAAAGCTTTAAATCATCAGTGGAGGATTTGCAGGGCTCTTTACTGCAGAGAATGTTGTATTTCTTTAAAAAACGTGTCATGTCCTCTATGTCTAGGTGGGTAAAAGGAAATGAAATGGATTGCGGGCTATACTAAGGTAGTGGGTGTGAGTACTACCAGAGTAGATTATTGCCCCAAGGGGGATCCAGTTTTGTCTGCACAAAACAACAAAATAAATCAAAGCTCCCTGTTGGTACACTGGCTGAACTGTGGAGTTCATTTATATGTTTTTATTTTCCGCTGTTGAGAAAAATGAAGTGCTACTGATTTTTAATATATTTATATATTTATTTATTTATAGCCTTTTGTTTTGTTTTTCTGCCAGGGACAGGATTGCCAAAACACAGATGATGGCAAATTACCAGGAATTACATTTGATTTTTTGTGAACATTTTATTAATTTTCATGTCTGTTTTAACCATTTTCATACATGTGTTGAGATACCTTTCCTCATCATCACACTGTTTCATTCTGTGAAACGTATACAATACAATTTTGATAATGACAAATACTGTCATATATCAAAAGGTCTTATGTGTGTGTGCATATGTGATTTTTTTTCTCTCTTGGTTTGTTGTTTGTCCATTACTTTTGGCTGGCAACCCATTCATCTCAAATTCATCATCCATTTCTGCAATTTCTCAAAGCAAATTGATTGATCATCAATCTTCAGGGGGGTTGTTTTGTGAAGTTAATGTTTTGCATGCACAAAAACCAAAGTCATTGTGGCTTTTTGTGGGACTGTCATTACTTAATTCATCTCCATGTTTTCACTAATCCACAAAACACATTTCCCATTTTTCTAAGGCAATCAATCAAGTTGACATACTAGCTTCATATTTTTTCCAACACTGCATGATGAGAAAAAGACAAACTGCAGCTTAAAACACTTACAGTATCAACACCTCAACTGAATTCTCTCAAATTTACCTTAAATATAAGAGTAGAGGGTGGAAGAAAATGTTTCTTGACTACTTGCTTGTCTACAGAAAAAAAATGATATAAAAAGATGAAGTTATGATGCTACTTCATTGTTTGAATGCCCCCCCACCCCAACAACCCATCTCTCCTTTCCACTCCTCACTTGGCCCCTCCACCCACTCCTTTTCTTCCCTGTCTCCAGCCCACACCTTTCACCCATGTTTTATCGGGGTCGGTGCCGTTACATGCAATGTTAAATCACCAAGGGTGTGTTCACCTTTGTGTTCTGATCATTTGTGACAGATGAGGGTGCTTTGTGATCAGCACGTAGTCCCACTTTCTTCCTGTTACAATCCTCTCTCCCTTTATTATTAGAGAGAGATGGGGTGTGTGTGTGTGTGTGTGTGTGTGTGTATATATAAAAGATGGGCAAAGTGGTGCTGTATGTCCTGACATGACAAACCCAGAGGGAGACGCGTCCTTGTCATTGGGTTGTTGTGTCAAGTGACACACAGGCCGCTGCTCTGTCACTAGCGTGTGCCAGTGTCTAGACTAATAGTTGTGATAATGGCATTGCCAGCCAAAACCCCCCCTCAAGCAAAGAGCCACACTTGACTTGAAATGTGACTGCCATTGACTGCTTTGCCACTGGGCCCCATAGCTCACAAAGACTCTGTAACCCTCATCGATGTAAATCTTTCTTGTATATATGAGATGTTTCATGTAAATTGAACTCCTGGTAATCTTGCCTAATGTGCTGTGGTAAACAATAATGGACTTGTTTTATTTTTATTTTATTTTATTTATTTGCCCTGCTTTCTCCTTTTCCTTTTTTTTTTCATTGCTGGGTATACATTAATTACATCTGAAATAAACTCTGCCAGTTATTCAGTACACTGCAACTCCTATTCTGTTTTTAAAAGCTTTATTTGAACAGTGCTATTCTACCTTTATAATTTCATAATAAATGTTTCAAAGAGATCGTTTCTTTCTTGTTTTTAATTCGTCCGTTTGTTCTCCTTTTGTGATGTTGTGATAAGACATTATGTATAAACTGGGACATGTTTCAGTCAGGCTACCATGTGTGAACCAGTTTTAATCAGCATTTGCCTGTAAACAAGTGCTTCGGCTGATTATAATGCCAAGTTGTGTATTTTGAGAAGCAAACAGATTTTCCGGTTTGACATGAAATGAGGCACACAAAGTCACTGACACACAGCCAATGTGATAATTCACTTACAGAGAAAGGGAAATTTTATTCAAAGTTTATTTGAGGAGGTAGTTTCCCTCTGAAAGAGTTGCAAAAGCACATCAGTGTCACTATGTCTCTGGGTGCAGTTTGAAGGCATGCTGAATGTTGAGTTTAGCCTTACTGACCCATGTACATGAATGTTAATGGGATCAAGTTAGCAGCTGCTCTCAAACATCTCACGCTCAGGTTGTAATGCTTTGCATTGGTTAACCTATAGCATTAAAGGACAGGTTCAGAAGTCTGTCTGAAAACAAAACTCATGGCGACATGTACTTTTACATAGTGATCACTAATGATTCCTGCCGCTTGTTGTGAAGAGATCACTTCATAGCACAACTTCAATGGGTGCCGAAGTTCAACGGAAGCTCTAATATGAGGCTTGAAGTCCAAGTTAGACATTCATGTTGGTATCTTCCAAAGTTATAGTCCTTTTAGTGCCATCGTCCTCCATCTCTTCCATTAAAGTTGTACTAAGAAGTGATGCCTTCACAAGTGTGGACGGGAGGAATTGTGATGATCTTAAGACAGATTGAAAATATGTGGTTTTCACAATTACTCACAAAATACTACCTCTAAGATATAGTGTGGACATGTTTATACTCTGTGAGGATAATAGTCTAGCATAACTTCATTTAAAAAAGTCTTCCATGAGTTTGTCTGACTCTGAGTAAGAAGGATAAACAGAAAAATGACCTCCCAAATTCTCTTTATAGTAGATCTTAAAAACTCAGTCCGAAGGTACTTTTTTCCTGGATGTTTTTGTTGTGTCTTCACACTTGCACACTTAATCCAATTAATACTTAATTCTGATTGGTGGAGCAGTGGAAGCAGGTATAACTGAACAGCACTTAGTTGCATCAGGCGGGCAGGAATACATGTAGAGCTGAACAGCAAATGAACAGCAAAAAAAACTATCATAACATTTGAATGTCAATAACAGTAATATCAACAGTAAAATAAGAAACTGGAATTTCTTAACCCACACCATCATCATCTTCATCATCATCACCACCAACACCATCATAACAAACACTAATACACTCAAAACAGATTGTATATTGTGGGTGTGTATGAAATATTAAGGAAAAGAAACACTGATTTAACAATGTTTCTTTTTTTTTGCAGTAACTGACTTTTTTTATAGTGACACTTTCATTTGTTAATCTCCCGCTACCTTCCAGTGTAAGAAGTATAGATGTGTCACCTCTTAACTGGTTTTTGCAGAAAGAGAGAGGGGGAGAGTGTGGATTTCAAAGTGCCACGCCAACACATCTATGGAAAGTAGGCCTAACTCAGCTTAATCTGTCCACTCCATTTGAAAGCCAGAAGCAGAGCTTAGTCTTCATTTGAGTGAGGACGAGGGAAGAAAAAAAAGAGGATAAATAAATAAATATAGGCTTTAAAGTTTGACCTCATCTATACGGTCACTTTCAAAAAGCTGTGTGCACTTACTGACTGGAATTTGAAACCTGACTTCTGACCTAAAGTATAATCATATTGGGGAAAGAAGGCAATGCTGGTATTGCATTTCTGAACATTTTATCAGAATTTGTTGTCAGTGTCTCCCAATCTCATGTGGCCATATTTCCAAATTTAGTGGAATCCATGTGGGATGGTAAGACTGCAGATAACATGCATCTTTGAAAATGCTATGCTATCATTGAATTTGATGAATTGACTGTGGCAGGTTTACTTTTTTCTGCTCTCGCACAGACTGTATTTGCAGGCGGACAATGTTAGCGATGGTCTCAGATGTGACCTCTATGTGCATAGTCTGGTCAGCGAAAGAATATGAATAGTCAGTCTTTTTTCTGTACAAAGCATTTATTCAATTAACACGCCGGTGGCAGGATGTAACGTGTAAGTTTTGCCAATGAGGAAGCAATTAGCAGATAGCACACAAGACAAACGGAGAAGATTTAAACTGAACCACTCCAGCGACCAGATGCATTAAATTCTCGGTAGATGTTGCACAGAAAGCCTGTGTATGCACAGTAATATGCGTGCACAGGCTTTTCAGCAGATTTATAAACCCCTGTGTTCACATTGTTTTGTTATACAACTTTGTCATCGTGAAATTGAGTGCACATGACAGAGCATAACATCCACTCCAACAATTATCCACACAGGAATGATGTCACATGCCTTTTTAACCTTGTTTGGACAGAAACCAGACTAATTCTGCCCTTGGTCTTCCACCAGCAATGTCCTCAAAGCAGCCGTTGTTTCATTATGCATAGCCGTTACGAATTGGTATGTACAGTATAGTAAGCCAATAAAGAGTGATTGATGACCTGTGTGGTCAAATCATATGATTCACTTGTAGTGCTCGAGTAAAAGTAGATATACAACAATAAAAATACTTGATCATAAGCAAAAGTCCAGAAATGCATCATATTTTATAAGTTGATGGGGGGGGAGGTCTTAATTTGTAGAAGTAACCAGGTATAAAATGGAAATACGAGTACCTCAAAATTGTACTCAAGTAGTTGTCAATTGTAGTAACCAAGTACATGTACTAATAGTTGAGTCCTTGTACTTGGTTACATTCCACTCCTGTTCACTTGGAAGTCTGCATACGTTACTGTGCAATTTGGAGGACAATGTGTAGGCTGCAACTATTTATTACCACTAGAATAAAATCTGTACCTGCACACATTTATAAATATTATTGAACTCTGCTGAGACACCGCAGAGACCTCTAATGTGCTGAAAAGATTAAGGCTCCAAATAAAAAAGTCTCTCTGAGAGGTTTGCCTTTGCAGTCATAAAGGTCTGGGTATATACAGTGGGGATAGCATTTTTAGAAATATGTGTTTATGAAGTGGTGTGCGCAGCTTTTCTGTGTGCACTATGGACTGAAGTCAAGAGGTTAAAGTTGAGATTGGTAGCAGCATTATAATCATCCTTTATGATGGTAAGACATTTATATTAAAATGATAATGTCCTTACATTATATTTAAAGCAATACTTTATATCATGGAAGCATTTACTGTAAATATATGTTGTAGATCTTTTGACAAATATGGCATAAACATCATAGAGTCAGAACAGGCTATTGCTAGAAGAAATAGAAAAAAGAATGAAAGAAAAAAGAAAGAAAAGTCATGATAAAGCACACACCAAGCCTTTGCCTCAAGGATATGAAACTAGAGGAATGGTTAGTGATTTGATAACTGTGAGGTCAGATGAGTTTTGATGAGCAGCTCTGCGATAAATGCAGGAATAATCAGAAGAACAGGCGATAAGGAGTCTCTAATGTGGTATTTATTGTGTTATAGTAGGCTGAATAGCTTACTTTAGTTTTTAGCTAACACGTTGACTTCACTGAATATGCTTACATATGCTACATTCTCATATCTTCCCATGAATTGACAGATGCTTTTTGAACACGGAGCGTTGGCTGGGAGCTTCACTAAATTAGTCATCTGCCCGACGCCATTGCACTGAATTAAAATCAGGATCAGTCAGACACTTGAAGAGGGCCCAAGAGTTTCTGCCTTGTAATTTTTTTTATTTTGTGTCTGCTGCTGATGCACACACTGTCATATTTCCCTCTAGTGACAGTGTGGTCTAGTCCCACTGACATTTTCCTCTAGTGTAATCTTTCCTTAACCAGTATCTAGTCACTCATATTTTCCCTTTTGGGGGGAAGTGAAGAAAGGTGAGTGCATTTCTCAGATTGAATCCCCAAATGTATTTGACTCTAGACAAAGAGTGAAACTGTTTTCATTTTCACCCTTAACAGCCCAGACTCCTTCAGGACAGCAGTGAGTTATGCAGTGATGTTGTAGGGAAGGGAAAGCCCATCCACTGTAATGTATGTATAAGATCTGTATTAAAGGAAGTTGCAGTGGTCACACCACTGGGAGCCTGAGGCAAATGTTATTTTTCTGTTTCCCTTTTGTTTCCAAAGACAGACTGACATACGCATACAACCGTGCATACAAAGAGAAAGAGAAAGTGGCCTAAAGGTTACAGAAGTGAACTTTTGACCGGAGGGTTGCCGGGTCGATCATTGGACAGGCAGGATAAATTAGACTGGGGAAGAGAAACCACCACTGAGGTGCCCTTAAGCAAGGCACTTAACCCCCACTTGCTCCGGTGGGGTAGCTCTGTGTATTAGACTGTTGTTGTACTGGGCAGCTTCCAGGTGTAGAAGTGTGGACCTGTGTTAGCGTGGAGCAGGATGTCCTGAAAACCAGCATTTGTACTCTGCGAATCCACCCTGGATGAATAAGAAAAAAACTCATACCAAAAGAAAGAGACACACATTGGTCTTTATGCTTCTCCTCTATATGATCTTTTGACAGAGGGTTGAAATTGAACTGCTCCTTCTGGGCCTTTTAAGCAGATAAATATGATCAGTCCTCGGTAGACTTGGTAGTTGGTTCCGCATGGATTCTTACAGGAAGCACATTAGACTAAGAATAAAAGCATAAATATGATTTTATGGGGATTTTGAAGGATTTACATTTAAGCACATGGTAATGAACAACATGGAAATAAAAGCGACATTTCAACATACAACATTATTGTTGTCTTTATGAGCACAAACAGCTTGCTTCCAAAAATATAATCTTGGGTCGTAAAATAAGGTTTGTGAGCCCATGTGATATCACATGGGGTCACTTTACAGATTTGTTCCATTGGCAATAAATTGGAGACTGACTGTGCACCCTTTAACTTCAATATAAAACTCTGCACAGAAACTTTTGGGCAAACATTGAACGTTAAGAAAGTAACTCCAGTAGGTATCTCTTGTTCCAGATGAGAGCTTTAGCTGTCTTGGTATTAGCATTGGGAGAGGTTTGATCCCTCTGTTTCAACTGTGGCAGATCATAGAATGAAGTATAAATTATTTATATATTGGTGAACTGGATGAAGAGCATTGATTAATTGGTGTTAAGACTAATTATATATTTCCTTAAATCTGTAACACATCATTAATAGAGTCCCTTCATCACGACAACAAAGAGCAGCAACACAGTGTGGATAGCATATGATTTTCTCTGGCGGAGTGTACAATAAGAGATATGAGTGAATTAGTAATGCTCTTCAGGGAGCTAATTAGATAAGAAGTTGTGATGTATGGCTGCTGGAAGGATGTGTGTCAACCCACTCCTGTTCAATGTATAGACTGCAGATTTGTATTGATTGTATGCTTTGTCTTGTGCCTCAGGCATCAGCACGCTACAGTGTAAGCTGTGTGCCTCGCCTTTGTCTGGTGAGTTGAGCAGATAAGGGTTGTGATAAATCTGCCCGAGAATAAGCTGTCATAGAGGTGCCGCACATGGGAATATTTAACGCAAACATAAAATATGGCTTGTCTGTTGTTTTATCGTTGAGGGTATAAGAAATGGCAGGGTTTTAAAATACTCTCAGCCCTTATTTTTGCACTTTTCTATCTCTGCAGCCCTCGCCTGCACAGAAGCTTACCGTCCTGCTCATCTTTGTTAGGGCCATGGAGCGGACAAAAAAGGGAAGAAGAAGAGATGCTTTGCACGGAATGGTGAACCAGCACCTTATCGCCGCTCAGTAATATGCAGAGGTGTAAAACATTTGGCTAGCTTATTTAGATGAAATGATTTAGTCCTGGTTGTGCAGAGTTAGCGAGGGCTGAATCAAGTAGTGTGTTGGGGATGAGGAGGGAGGAGGTGAAAATTGGTTTCCCCTATCTTACGGCGCACATAGAGACCCAGCCTGGTTTCCTCTCTCTCCACAGACTCCCCTCTGACGATAACGTGCCCTGATAATGGATATATGCACCCAGATTTATTTTCTATTTCCTGCCACAACTGCTTTTCCAGAAAAACTTCTTTTTTTAAATGTATGAGCTTTATGGCTGCTTTCAGTTGTGACATTCAGACAGCGGAGCTCCAGTACCAAGGAAGGGAACATTTGCCATGCAAAGAATAGAGGAGGATGCTCTTTTGAGGGCTGCAACTTTTACTGTTACATATACAAGAAGTCTCTAATGCAAGCTCAGATACGAAGGAAGGGAAACTTTATCCACTCTGTTGATTTGCCTGCCTCGGTTGTCTGCCCACAGAGTCTTTATCCCACTGAGCATCATTGCAGGAAACTAATATCGAACACAGAATTACAATTCATGACAGGAGTTTGTCTGACTTCTCTGACTTTCTCTCTCTGTTGCTGGAGTGGACTTTGTCATAAGTGTTGTTGTGGAATAAAAATTAGTCATTCATTTATACATCAAAACTTGAAATTAAAGTTCAAGTTTACTAAAGTATGCGAGACAGTACAGTGAGTGACTCATAGACATGACTGGATACCACACCACAGCCCCTTGTTTGCCCCTATTTCCCCCTTCCCCTCTAATCTTTAAAAAGCTGTGGCTCCATCTGTCGTGTGACATGTGACCCCACTACAGTACATGCTTGGTAGGGTGTTTCAGCGTCCCAGAAACCAGTCCAGCCTCTGTCCGGGGAACAATGAGGTTCCTTCACCGCCACAGACTCCAGGACTGTGGTTGCCTCAGGCCGTACATGACATGGAATCCCCCATGAATGGTTCACGTGTGTGTCTGAGCGTGTGTGTTTGTGTGTACGTACGCTGTGTGTGTTAGTGTGGTGATGATGAGACTTTATTCCCTCAACACTTATTCAACACTGCTCTAAGCTGTTCACCCATAGAGATCAGTGGCTGCCTTGTTCTGGTCCATATCTTCACAGTAGGAAGCGTGTGTGTGAGTGTGTGTGTGTGTGTCCACTTATTAATAGCCCAGCCTCTGGGATAATACTCATAACCAGAGCAGGACAGAGGGGATTTAAAGCAACACACTGGGCAGATTGGACTGATTAATATCTTAGAGGAGCATGTTCTTTGATCTTGTGTTTACTTTGTGATTAGGACCACACGGTTTGGAGCCATGTCTGTCCTATGGACAAGGAAGGACATTATTGATTAGTAATGGTCATGTAGTTTATGAAGCATCTATTATTCTGTCATGATGCTAGCTATATTTTACACTCTGGTGATGTATGCACTGTAAAAATATATTTATCCAGTATAATGAGTATTATTGAGTCCTAAATTTCATTTTCTGAAAACAAGCCAAATCACCAATTATATATTAATCAACTTTACGTTTCTAGATTCAAGATTCATTCTCTTGCTAGCATTGCACCCATCTGCCTCGCTGTGTCTTGTTTCAGGATAGAGACACAAATATCTCTGCTTGAAACAAAAGGTAACTGTACCGGAAATGAACTCACCCTTTTGGAAAAACTGTTTTCTTGTTTAATGAAATCTCATGAAGACATATAGAGTGTTGACGGCTCAGCGTGGGACCAAACGCGGTGCAGGCGAGGGTCAGTTTGTCACATGCCGTTGTTTGCATGAGCACACACACATATTTTATTATTACTGTATCTTTTCTGCAGTCCTAATTTGGCCACCTCCTGTTGTCAAACAGGCTCTTGTACTCTGGTCAACCTATACTACATGTGTCAGTTGCCTATTCACTGTATTTCTAAAGCCCATGTGACCCTAAACTATTAACATAGTGAACACAATTCACATTGTGAGGCCGCTAGCCTGGCTCTAAAGATATGAATGTCAGTCAGTCCACCTCTTTGTTTCAGACTGTTCAAACTCCACAGAGGATGAACACTGCTGACTTTGATGATACCCTGACTTTTCCACTTGTGCTACCAGCAGGTTGACATTTTTGAATTTTAGTTAAATATCTCAACAATTGGATGTATTGCCATGAAACTTGTGACAGTGCCCAGAGGACTGACTTTGGTGATCCCACACTTTTCCCGTAGCGCCTCCAGCAGGTCAAAGTTTTCATTTATCAGGTGAAATGTATCAACGTCTACTGGATGGATTGGCACGACATTTGGTACAGATATCCATGGTGCCCAGGCGATGTGTCCTAATGACTTTGGTGATCCCCTGACTTTTCTGCTAGTGCCACCATGAGGTTGACGTTCGTGGTTCAAAGTAAAAAAGAATTTGATGGATTGCCATGAAATTTGATACAGCCTTTCTTTGGCGATTCCCTGATGTTTCATCGAGCACCATCATCAGGTCAAAATGATCATTTGTCCAATGCTTTGTTTTACTTGCAAAACTGCCATCAGTATCAGCTGTACTTTTCTTTACGTTGTTAGTGCTAATTAGCAAATATTAGCATGCTAACATGCTAAACTAAGATGGTTAACAAGGTATACGCATTGTGCCTGCTAAACATCAGCATGTTAGCTGCTCAAGCAGTGCAGCCTCACACAGCTGCTAGTATGGCTGTAGACTCTCAGTCGTGTTTGTAAAAGAAGATTAGTTTTATCTTGAAAAGGGAGGATTTCAATGATCAGCCAATTATTATCCAATTTAATGTAAGACTGAGTAACCAATTTGTCACTGATTGTCACAAAGGGCTTCATCACCAAGTTTCTTTCAATTTTATGTTTAGTTTCCTCACAATATTTTAGTGTGATTTGTAAAATAAAATGATCAAAACAGAATATATTTCTAAAACAGCGATAATATCCTCTTAGTAATGAAACGTTGGTTTGTTTTCTTAATAACTGATATTTGAATCCTTAAAACTTCATCAGTTTAAATGGAAAAATATAAAGCATCATTTGATGTCAGAGCTTTCTATTCTGCACCTGTGTGTCTGCATCAGGGCTTCACAAGAAGGAATCCTTTCTTCTTTTTGTGTGTGCATGTGTGTGTGTGTGTGTGGAGGGGGTGTGAAGAGGTCACTGCCTTAATTGAATAATTGACTGGGAAAAGTCTTGCCAGAAAACATGGCGACATATAAAAAAAACATCGGAAGTCACTGACTTGGAAAACCAGTCAAATTGTCAATGAACCCTAAAGCTAAAAAGAAATGGCAACAAGTATTTGCTAATTAGATGAAGGCTTCCTCCATCATTCCTCATTGTGCGTTTGATAACGACGCATAGGTTTGTATTTAGTTTTTCAATTCCTTAGGCTTTACCAAATGCCATCTCTAATTTTCGACGAGGATCTGGCCTTGAAGGCCCTGGTAATATCAAGCACAAACAATCAATCCCGGCCAATCTCTTGAGGCCTTAATGGACTTGGAAAGAATATTAAGAGGTTTTGTCTGCAGAGAAGCTTTCTGCCACAGCAGTCGTCCCTCAGCTAATTTGTGTTTGTGTGCCAAGGGAGGCCACACACTGGGACTGCTGTAACAGGCTCTCAGTCCTACTTTCTGAGGAGCTGCTGCCAGGCCAACGAGCACACACACACATGCAAATATGTGCTCCCACATAGACACAGAGAACAGGCTTCATTCTGCATTAATCAGTTTTCAGTCAATAGCGCAAATTTCAACAAGATATTTTTGACTATTGAGACCATTGTTGACATCTTTTGTGTTTCGGTATTAATGCTGGGCTTCTGTGTCAAAAACGAGATTGTCTGTAATGCTTATTATTTTGTGTGTGAGGTTGCGTGTGTTTGTGCAAGCCAGACAGAGAGAGAGAAAATGAGAGGGTGGCATTTTGGGATGCCAGGCCGAATGTGGAGTAACCATGAGAATGTGGGACCAGTGCCCAATCCTTGGGTGGCGGTGCAGTTGTAAATCTGCCTGTTGTTGCCACACATTGCTAATGAAACTAAACAGCACCCTAGAAGTGTCACCACGTCTTACCCTTACCTCGCTGTTTAGCATAAGAAAAATCAGCACTGAGAAATCTAATTAAAATGGGCTATTGTGGACATTATATCCTAGTTATTAGGTTTTCTGGAGAGCGCCTGTCTGTGTGGTGTGAGATGAGAGGGTTGGCTTAAGATTCTGACTTAATACTAGCCTGACATTTGTTTTTGATTTTTTCCTTCTTCCCCTATTCTTCTCTCTCTGTCAGTATTCATTTTCTGTCTCAGCTTGAGTGCAGGGACAAGACCACAGGCTACCTCAGAGACAAGCTCTTCTTTACATGCATGTATTTTTTTTTTTTTTTGCCATCCGATGACAAAGAATAAGCCGTTTTGCCATTATTTTATTTCAGATTTTCTCATTGCCCTTGCATCCTGTCCCTCTCTTCGTCGTTCTCTTTCTTGATTTCTAATTTCCATGCCTGTATTTTCTTCTCCATTTCTTCCCTGCTGCTCCACTCACTCCATTCGCCTTCTGCGTTCCTCAATCTTCTGTCTTTTACGCCTGCATTTCATTCCTTCCTATGTATTTCTCATTTTGTTCTCTAATTTATTTCTCAATTTTCATCATTCACCATCTGCCTGTCAATTTGCTTTCACCTCACCCCTCTCTCCATCCCTGCTTGTTGGAAGGCAACGTTTCAGCGCTCCAATTTAGGAGCATTCCACATTTTCTTCTCTTCTTGTTTTCAATATGCACTTGCCCAAAGTGTATAACACAGTATATAACTATTTGATTTTACCCACCTGAACCTTCCTCTCTAAGTGGCTGCTTAGCTGACTGCCAATTTAGAGTTTAACCTCAGGAGAGGGAGGCTATTGCCAGAGAGGCAGATGGTCAGAGGCGGAGGCAAAAGATGCTGGGAAATTCATCCTTTAACCTCTATTGCCCACTCTGTTATGCTGTCCGTCCTCTCTCTTTATTTCCGTGGCTTTATGAGTGAATGAGAGCGAGGGGCAAAGAGAAAGACACACAGAGAGAGAGGAGAGAGTATGGAGGATACGTGGGTGTGTTTGCAGGGTGGCAGCAGCAGCCCATGCGTTCAGAAACTACTTCACAACCTACCTGCATATTTTAAAGCCCTCATGCAATATTGCTTCTCAGTCTTCCGCTGTTGTCTGTTGCCGCTCTCACCAATTTTCTGCCTCATTGTCATTCATGTGCAATCTGTTTGTTTGGCTAACCTCCTCGTATTCAGACCATCTCAGCTGAGCTACTTCATGTCCATGTGTCACTGAGTGTATTTCGTGCTATCTTCTATTATCTGTATTGCCGTGGTGATTCACTCCTCCATCAGAAATGCTGCAGGACTTCTTTAGCTCAAGGCTTTCACAGCTCCTTGAGGTGTAAGACTGGGCAAACGATTAAGACTGGAACAATAAAAGCTTCCAAGGGGTCTTACAATTGCACAATTGCTTTCTTTGCTTTGCCCCAGTAGGAGGATGCCTTTATAAAAGTGTTTAATTCGGCACAGATAACCTGTAGTTTTGCTTCATGGAGAGATTTAGTGAGGCGACCTGTACCAATACCTTTGTACTGATTAAAGAAATGATTTATATCTGCTATTTCGATTGCATATGACCCAGCGGGAAACCTCTTTATTGTACACCAAGCACACACAGCCATACTCTATATTCTCGTCCTTCTTATCAACATCTTACTGTTTCTAATTAGCATCTGCAATGAGAATTTATCTCTTTTGGCTTACTGCACTGTTTTTGTTCTTTAACAACAGCAGGTATTTTAAAGTAATATATGTGAACCTTTAAATGTCCAGCACAATACATAAGACTTTTAATGCACTGAACAAATATTAACCTATGTACAGTGTATTACAAAGAAGAAATTGTTTTGCATACAGTTCCTGATATTCTTAAAGTAGTTTCATGTAAAAAAGCAGTACACTTTCCTCTGAAAAACATGCTGCACAGCATGTAGTTGTATCATCCAGGTAAACATATTTTTCACATTTATACCATAGTCTGAGTGTAAGATGACTAATCTGTGGATATTATTTTTCTTTCTCATCAAATGAAAAAAGTACCATATTTAAAAGGTCCAAAAGTGATTTGTCATGCTGATCTTCAAATAAAGATGAGACACATTATCACCCTTTCCGGTGAGCATACAGTAAAATATCCAGATCCTAGAACTATACATGTTTACTCCGTCTTATTATAAATGCTGCTGTAGTTCTGCTGTGCTTTGCTGCTCATGTCAGAGCTTGTATGGTTTCCAATGGTAACCGGGCAGGATAAGAGGATGAAAGGCTCATTATAACCCCACTGAGTGAAAATTAGCCCCTCTCTCTCAATAGTGCACTAGCCTCTTCTTCACTGGACAGTCCTACATATCTGTTGTCATGATAATAGACCTCTTCTCTGCGAGTGGGGAGGCCATTTTCAGCTCTATAGGTCTTTTCAGACTGAGAATGTTCAGTGTGCTAGAGTGTTTGTGTGCGCCATGCACGTGAGTGTGTGTTTGTCTAGTTCATTTCATTGCATGAGTATGTGTCTGGGTGAGTAACTGTGTCTTTGCAACATAGCTAACTGACTGGGGAATCATGGGATGATCCCTCATCCCTTGCTGTTGGTATGCTAAACATCAGGTGGGTGCTGTTCGCTTCCTGACCTTGGCCTTCTTCTCAAACAGAATCTTTTCTGATATTTTGGTTGTGTAAGTTCAGGCTATGGTGTGTTCATTTATAGAGTGTGTGTTCTACCTTGGTTTTCAAGAATATGTCAAATGAAAGTGTACATTATATGTTGTGTACTGTGGCTCACAAATGTGCCAGAACTAGCTTTACAAACTCTTTTCCATCTGAGTTACAGTTGGTATCCTAATCAATCACAGAATGCTGATCATATAATGACTTTTTTATGAACAGGGGCAAAAATACACTCATAATGTTCATACTCACTCTAAATCACTCTGATTACTGTGACTAATTATTGTGTGAACACTGAATAACGTTCTGTCCAAAAATCCTACTTAAGAACAGACTATTGCTCAGTACTGAGTGTTTAATTATTTTCATTATCAGAATGCTAGAATCCTGTAAAATAATGCTATGCAAATCCGACAAAATAAGCCCCTGCAAAATAATACCTCAAACTAATAATTTGTGTTTTTCAAATATACATGTTTTTACAATATTGTGAGAGAATTCAGGCCTGCTCCTGACTGAGAGTCATTCATTGGCCTGGAATGGAAGAAAAAGTTCACTTTCAGTCTGACTGGAGGCAAGATATGTTCCTTTATCATGCAGGCAGAGAGTCATAAAGATCCCTTTAAATATGTGGCTGTTTATTTTGGCCTTGCCAAGGACAAACATGATAAACTTTGAACAGTACTGTCCTGTATTACATTGATTATTCACATCTTCTGGTAAATTCAGCATTAAAAGTAAAACATCAAATTTCAGTTATTGCAAGAAAACCCATCTTTGAACTGCTTTCTTTATTGTGCACTGCTTGTTTCTTGCCATCCTTGTACAAAAGTTGTTCCTTTTATTCCGTCATTTTGTCCTGACATGTTAAACTGTTCTTTCACTTGTTCGCTGTACATTCGCTGTACATTTTTTCAGTCTAAAATCTGTAGTGAACTGCAACTGTGGTGAATTAGCCTCTTATATAGGAGAGGTGCATTGTGATGTTGATTCCTAAGCCCTGTTCTTATTGTGAATTTGACCTTTTCTTTGAATTCGGTTGACCAGCACTGGTAACTCACTTTTGAGTCTTTGAAAAAGCAGCTCACATGATAAGGTAGGCTGACCCTGCAGTAATTTATGCATTATTAGTCTGTAGATAATGCCCAAATGTTCCAGAATAGCAGAAAAATAAATATTCTAGTCAATGATCTATGAACACAGAGTGCAGGGAATTCACACTTGAATGAGCATCAATCATTTTAAGAAATAGTTGTTTCAAAACACTGCACGCACACTCTGCAGAATCAGCTTTTTAGAAGATCACAAACCCATTTAAATAGTTGTCAATTTGGAATTTCTGTAAAATATTGCCATCTTGCTCTGGGATGTTTGAGCTTTT
>NTHP01000628.1:77336-105172 GCA_003416845.1 Oplegnathus fasciatus
AAAAAAAAAAAAAAAACCTCCATTGAAAAGTCTTAATTGCGTTCATCTTTAATTGCCATTTGGAGAAAAGAACTACAATTGAACAATAAAGCAATGCAATTACATTGTAGCTTACCATTGCTATTACCATATTACCATTAAATAATCACCCATGACATGCTAGCGCTTATAGTTTCTTAATTTACTTTATAGTACATATGCATGCTTATACATCCAATCTCAACACCATCTTGCATCTCATTGGGTCTTATACTGTGTGTACTTCTCCACAGATGTAGGTTTCTATTTTAATGGTGCAGTCACTAAGACCAGTGCGAAGTGCCAGGTCATGTGCGCAAGGTCAATGAGGCCGTCTATTTTCGCTCAACCAGGCACAGCGCACAACATGGTGGGGTGGAGCGTAAATTGGATGGGTGTGGTGATTAATCATTGTGTCCTCATGCATGTACATGACTGGCAGTGGTGCTGTTATGTTTGCAGAGATGGGAGAGTGCAACTAAGCGCATTATTTTTAGTGCTACGTCGAAGAGCCACTTTTCACCAAAATACCAACATCTGCACTGGGTACCAAAATACCAAATTCAAGGTCAGGAACGCATGAACATGCACCAACTTAGTGCAGCTTTCATTTGTCTTTGCACTGCCACAAAAATACTTTGCAGGTTCACAGTTTCTGTGCTTATGCCTATGTGTGTGCCATTTCTATATCTGTAAATAACTTGCGCTTACACAGTGTTGTTTTGCTAGGTACCTCTTGTTGCAGCCATGTGAGTGCAGGCCAAAGTTATTTGACAGTTATTGACAGATAGCTGCAATAAGGATTCCTCTTTCCTTGTTACACAAATCCTGAGAACCTCCTTTGGTTTGTTCAGGAGCATGCTGAGACAGAGGAAATTAGGGGATGTCTGTTTGTATTGTTATGCAGCAGCTGATCAGGTTTTTGGTTCACTTGCATGCTGCTCTACACAGAGTCAGGCATATGGTACTTCCAAATTGGCAAGGACACTGTGCATACAATTTAAATTTGGCTTTGTTATTGTAATAAACACACAAACAAGTAGATAAATAGAGCATAATATAGGAATTCAAGGAATGATCAAGGAAAGTCTTCTCAAGAAACACCACATCATTTCCATCAATCACCATTCTACTGTCTAAATTGCAGTAAATCACAAAACACTTTGAGCACTTTGTAGGCTTTTCTTTAAATTGTTGTTCACCTTGTTTTAGTGTTTTTGACCGGCTGCAATAGAAACACTGCTCAGTCTGAGCTCTTCTTCTGAAGCCATTTAAAACTTACAGCTTGTTTGCTCGGAATATATTCATATTACAGTCAGTCCAAATGAATTGACTTCAGAAAATCCCACCGCAATTATACTTAATTCATAATTAATGCGGAGCAGACTGGGGACCTAATTTACACTTGCACATTGTCAGTTTCCCTGCATGTGCTTGTCATTCTGCATAAGAGTAAACATGGCTTGCTTTGGAAAGAGGGTGGCATCTCACCACCATTACCTAGGCTCTGGGGAGCTGTGTACTGTGACACACAATTGTGCCATTAGATGGTAAAAACAAAGGAAATGATCTGACTACCCAGTTGCTCCAAACAAGAGCAGGTGTGCGCAGCCATGTTAACAACAGGGAGTACCTTCTTATTGTGTTGTAGGCAGCATTGTTTATTATAACACCCTCAGAAATATGACTGACGCCTTCACTTTGAGTTGATGGAAGACTTTGTTCATCTGCAAGTCAGATCCTTAGAGCTTGTGACTGTAACAAGACCTGAATATAGCCATACATGTGTATACATGTAGCCTATGTGAGTGGGTGTTTATGAGCGTACATCTGTTCATGCATGAGTTGGTTCTCACTTTGTGTGTGTGTGTTTGAGAGAGAGAGAGAGAGAGAGAGAGAGAGAGAGAGAGAGAGAGAGAGAATGGGCATCTTTGACAGTCTTTAGGAGTGTCATACTGAGAAAGTGTGGCTCTTGATCTTTGTTGTTTGTGCTGTGGTGCTGTATTGCGGAGCTTTGCTGTATAGAGTGATATTTCTGATAGGGTTTGACGTGCTGCAGCCGATGTGCGCAGACAGAGGCTGCTTTGGAAAACCACAGAGTATTAGTCCAATCACAGCACTGGCAGTCAGGCTGACATTCCGAATTTGTTATTCTCCTTTATTCAAGCTCGAACATTCACTCACATCCTGTCCGTGAACCACCTCTGTTGGATCAGACTGATCTGCTTGCACCCTGTCACAGGCGTGCGCTCAGTGTCAGTTATGTACAGTATATGTTTCCTCCAAAACTCTGGTTGGGAATGAAGAACCAGGTTTGAATTGGAACCAGTTGTAAGAAATGGGGATTCGTGAAGAAACATGCTTTTCAATTTCAGTTATTAATTTCTCAAAGCAAAGTTCTGAAGTACTCTGCTGTTATGCATAGTCAATACATGTGCGCAGTGTTTACAATATGGCATGCTGGAACTAGCACTTACAAGTGTGACCAAGCTTTTGAAACAACATAGCAGTCAAATGTACTCACTGTGTGAAAATAATTTCATGGGACATCTAAGACCATCTTAAATGACAAGGCATTTACTGTAGCATGGTATAAAAATGCATTGTTTTTTTATGTCCCTAGTTGTAGTCATAATACTAGCTCAGGTAAAAACAAGTCAACTTGTGCATTACAAGAAAGAGAATATCTATATTTGTTTTTCTTTATTTGACATTTTAAGCAAAAAGAATGACAATATACATCATTATTTATGACAGCGTACATGTTACAAAAGCTTAAATCTGCTAAAAAATAAAGGTGGTTTTCCCTCTCAATAACTTTTGGCTTCTTTTACTCAAACAATATACCAATAATCAGAAAGAGAGATCCCTATATAGTTTCAAGTGGCTACTTTCTGTGTTCACTTTCAGTCAGACTCAGAGACAAGACTCATGTAACAATCCTGTTTATTTGGAAAGTTGTAGCTCGTGCAGCTTGCCCCGATATGTGTTGCTTTGCACAAGTCCGCTTTTCCCCGAATCTCTACAACGGAGGTGTCGAGTGCAAAGTTAGCACGACACATAGAGTCAAAACAGCCACATTCATGGGAAATACTCCAGGTTGAAATAAACTGGAATTTTCCTTTAAGACAACCAGGACTTGAAGCATGTGACAGTAAGAGCTTACTTTTTTGTTACCGAAATCTCGACCTTTCCCTAAACTTAGCACTTACCTTAGTGCTTTTTGTCGCCTAAACCACATGCAGGACATGGGATACAAACCCCGATCTTTGGTGTCAAAATCAGTCAAAATTTTGTAGGACAAAAACGTAATTTCTGGGAGACAGGGTTGACTTTACTTACTCA
The DNA here is from genome assembly GCA_003416845.1 of Oplegnathus fasciatus. Classification (NCBI taxonomy): domain Eukaryota; kingdom Metazoa; phylum Chordata; class Actinopteri; order Centrarchiformes; family Oplegnathidae; genus Oplegnathus; species Oplegnathus fasciatus. The sequence continues at coordinate 80,700 of NTHP01000628.1, forward strand.
TATGCCTAACACAGACACACACATGCACACAATCACACATATACACACACATAGACATTCACACCCCCACCTGCTCCACGCACTACTTGAACTGAAATGGTTTCTCATGTGGGAAGTTTTAAATTGCTATTTGTAACAGTCTGTTTGGTTCTAATCAGAGGGTAGAGGCAGAGTCGTTTTAATTTCATTACCGCTGTGGTGGTTATTTTTAGCTCAGAGTGCTTGTGATCCTTTTTGTGCATTGTAAGAGTTTGACAGGTCCTATTATTCACACAGCCGCTCATCCTCTGTGCTTGTACTTTTCAAAGCAACCTTTCCTGCTACTCATCACACACATTTTATTAGTTGCACATAAAGGTAGCTAGTTGTTGTGATTTTACATGCGAGTCCGTCCGCTGCGATTTTCATGGAGGATGATCTCACCCCAAAGAACATTAAGAAAGAAGTTGCACAATTAAAACAGAACATTGTAAATGTTCTTTTTAATCTACTAGTAGATTGAATGCAAAATAAAGCAAATTAAGAAAGTAAATGTGATATTCGAGCTACAGATAGTTATCATCGAATGGCAACTTAAAAATGGGAAAATGAAATTAAAAAGAAACTTAATATTTTTTCTTTTAGCTTTGCCACTTTTCAAAATGTTCAGAAATAGCCAGAAATGAATGTGCCTTGCCCAGAAACAGTCCACCACATAAGCCCTTGTAAGACCACAACTTGTAGTTTTTAAACAAGATATGACGTGTTAATTAATGAGCTTTAGAGGTGATAGCAGGTGGATTCAAAAAATTTTAACCTTTGAACTTTTTCCCCTTGTTTCCATCCTTTGCAATAAGCTAAGCTAACCAGCTGTAGGGGGCAGATTCATATTTACCGGACAGACATGGGAATGGTATTGATTTTCTCAGCTCAGCGCAAAAGCCATTAAGTGTATTTCCCAAAATGTCGAACTATTCCTTTAAATGTTTATAATTAGAGCACCTGCATTAAGTCTTTTCCATTTTTTAGTTTGGGATTCTCAGTTTCACTGTCCATGTGTATTAATGTTTTGAAAGAACTTTGTGCTTGCACTTAATATTTATATGAATAATATTATCAATATATCGTTTTCACTGCTAATTATTGTATATTAATAGTGAGTACCAACAAGATTCTCTCTTTATTTCTCAACACCACGGAAGTCTTGCCAAAGTGTCTCTGTGGAAATGTTGGCGTAGAACTTGTGAGAATAAGAGAATTGAGCATCTACGCTAATGCGAGTGCTCTGTAAACATTCAAATGTGTCCTGAGTGATTTCAGTTCATGTGGCAACATCACAAGCGCTAATGTAAACATGAAAACCCAGGAGGCTTTCAAATTTATTAGATTCCCGAGCATTTAATTGACTTTCTTTGGTATGTGTGTATGAGTGTGTGTCTGTCTGTGTGACTCCATGTTGGCACTTTTTTCTCCATACACGCACAGCCAAGTACAGACACGAGTGAGTCACGAGTTAGAACACACGTTAGCGGAAGAGATCAGTAAGAAGGAGGGGGAGCTGAGACAAGAGGTGACCAGGGTGTCATCGATTGCTACAGGGATGGAGAGATGTGTCCCTCGCTGTGAGGCGAGTCAAGACGAGGCAAAGCTGCGTGCCGCAGGCCCTTTTTGTGCCTGATGACTCGCAGCTGATGTCTTATCTTGGCCAGTCAACACTGAGGATTGAGTGTGTGCACAGGGAAAAAAAGAGAGGTGGGGAGAGGGAGGGGTGACAAAAAAAAATCTGTTATCTGCCTTGTGATACAACAGATGCTACAGATTTGTAGCAGAGCTTCAAGATTTTTGCCTTGGTATCTCTGAACATTAAAGTTTAACTTGTGAAAGAGAGAGTGGCATAAAATGTAGGAGAGCACTTACATGCTTTTAATTTGTCAGCATTTGTATTTGGATCAAGTGTAAGATGCTAACATATGCTCATCACACAGCTTAATTTGCTGTACAAATGAATATGGATTGCAGTTAATAATTTTGTGTGGCAAGGCAAATTTTTTATATTCACTTTTTCTACTCATTAACTTGTTTGTTGCTAATTTATCATCTTACTAACATTCATGGGTAGAATAAAATTCTAAAAAATGGTTATTTATAAGTGTTAATTCTTAAAATTAGCTTTAGATTTGTTTAGAGCAGAGTTTTTTTTATTAGGGACAGTACGAGAAGTATTGGGGTGGGGAGGAGGGCTGAATCTTGCTTTTCATTTTATAAAAAAGCGAGACCATCTCCAACCTTATTTGAATTTTCGTTGGGCACTTCCCTTTACATTGAAAAAAAATTCAATGTCCTTCCCCTGTGATCTCAAAACAAACTAACATTTATGGCAGACATAACAAAGAGGTGAAAATACTGCCCCTCTCTAGCCTCAGGCTCCACCTTTGTGGCTGCTGAAGGGCTTGAGCGCTGCAATATTTTCACCCCTCCCTAATTTACAACATATAGGCTAAAAACAAATATGAATTAGATCAGATGATGTTGTAGCCTGATCAGATCAGATCAGATGTCTGACTGCCGGTCATAATCTAAGTAATAACATGATGCCAAGTCATGTGACGTGTTGAAGACGTTTCCTCCAGACAGCTGTTCCAAGCAGCGCACCATTATATATCAAAACACGCATTAAAACCATCTGTAAATTAAAGTTCCTTGCTCACTGATCATTTTGAATTTTTAAAAAATGATTTTTCACATTCACACACTAACTTTCACTCACATATGGAGCAAAAAGCTCGCAGTGTAGAACCCGGCTGTCATTAACAAGAGCAGCGTGCTGCAACACCAGTGGGCTGATGTGGATAAACTACAGTAAAGTTTAATGAAGACAGGATCGGATTTTGATCTGCTTTATTTTAGCCCGATACCAATCCTTTGTATCTGCTCGGGACATCCATAATCATTACTATTCTCTGCTCCAACTTCATATAAAAACACAAGCAGGATTTTGTCCAGCGCAGCCAAGAGGAAAGAGAAAAGACCTTCACACAATATGCTGGTAAGTCAAAAAGAATCAATAAGCTGTGTAGGTTGTTTTTTGCCAGGAGACACATTTTGTCATCACTTATATCAAACCCTAAGGGAACATTAGCTTGTGTAGCATCATCTGGGTCAGAGTCATCAAGCCATCTGGCAACAAATAGTGTGTATACGGTAAGGGTTTACTGTAGTTAACTTTATTGGACGACAACTGATTCAGTCCTATCTAGTAAAGGCCTTCATACTTACCACTACCCACAAGTTTGTCCATGGTTGGAAGGTCAGCAGAAAGACAGTTTCCATTGCAGTGCTTATAAAGAGCCTATAATATGTATACTCTGTCATTAAAGCTGAAGTTGGTAGGATTGAGAAGAGAGTGGACTTACCTTGAAAATTTGAACACGTACAACTTCCCTCCCCCTCACTCACTGCTGCGCCCCAGTCCGGCCTCCAAAGCCCCTCACCGCAGAGCAACTCAGTCTTATTCTTTCTTTTTAGCTTGATTTTCTTCATTGGTCTTCTTCTGTTTACTTGTCTTTGTCGTGTAAGCTGTTGTTGGCAAAAGAGGGATGGGCAGTTTTCTCATTGCTTGGTTGTTCGGTGGTTGTTTGTCCGCCATTACACCCGCTCACTGAAGATACGTAGCTTGATCGAGTGAGAGCATGTGCTGGGGAGGGGAGCTGCCTGCAGCGAGTGCAGGAGCAGTGATTGACACTCTGTCAGACTCCTCCTGGCTCTGATTGGTTGTTTTGATTTGGGCACGGTGGATTCTTGCAGATGGCCTTAGGGCCAGTAGGTGGAGCCAGAGGAGCCTGATTTCTTCATAGATTATCTGTCTCACGTACTACTGTCAGGACATAGTGACTGTTTTAGCAATTATGACAAAAAGTTATTTTTTGACGGGTTACGGACTTCAGCTTTAATGTCATTAATAACAAAACGGTGTACATTTATCAAAACATACTTGTGTAAAAGTGAAAATTTATTCCAATTTCTTGAACACAATGAGAACATAAAACGGTGCTTAATTACAGTAACTGTAATTTATTATTTCCCACCTTGGATAAAAGCAGTTGAGAGAAGTATACTCCCACACCAGTCAAAAGTAACAGCCATTGGCAGTAAATGCCTTGACACTTATTAAGAAGTGACAGTAAAAAAATGCCTCTGGAGCTCCATAATGAGTGAACAGTCATTTCCATTCTGACCTTTTCCTGCTAAACTGTCATGGTGGTTATTTTCTTGCACACTGTCAGAGTAACGTTCTACCATTATCTTTAATGTCATTGGTTTTAATGTCAAACCCTCATTCTGACAGAGCACTGTGAAACGTGCCGAAGACAAGATTCATGACAACAGACTGTGATTTATTGATGACTTCTAATTTAAATAATTTTGCAATGAACCTAAAGTATGTTTTTTTTCCACAAAATTGCTGAAGGAATATCTTTTGTGTAATACCAAATATGTAAGTTTATTCATAATGTGCTCTTATTGAGAGAATCATAGAGTCTTGTACATGTAGCATACTGGGAAACGGGCTATCTCTGTGACTTCAGAAGCAGCTTTCATTTCTGTAAACTGTCAACCTTTAAGATCGATATGAGCCACTCACTATCTCCGCTTACAGTGCATTGTGGTAGAAGAAGATGAAGGAATAGGAAGCACAGCAGTCCTCTAAGTTGAAATCTTCTTGAAAGAAGAGCTGCGTTGCGGATGATGGATGGTGACCAGCTGACCCAAACAATTTAGAAATGGTCATAGTTCTGGCACAGTCTTTCAGTTTCATGTTTGAGTTTTGTTTTAACGAAAGCAGATAGCTCACCATTTGTGGCATCAGACTTTGGGTTTAATATCCTTTGATTATGCATCATACCACTTTTACACAAAGTATGCATATTGATAAGCTAAACTTTCCCATTAGAGTGTGACGTAGTGGCTTCTTCCACTTAGAGAGACAGAATGACCCACATGAGAGCCTCTGGAGGTGGTCTGGCTCACATTATCAGAGGACAACTCCTGCTGCAATCAGTCTTGGCTCTGCAGTAACAACAGCCCTTGTGACTCTACACCTGCCTGTGAATGCGACAATACACAGACTTGGCACCTCTTCACCTCGTCTGCACTGTCCTTATTTTGCAAAGCGCTCATAAAAAACAAGATCCAATTACTAAGCTGACAGATGCACACATCAAGTACTATGTGTAAATGCAAGGGCATGATCAGATTGTTCATTGTCCGTATAGCATACCCAGATGCACATTACACTTTTATAGTAGGTGTAAATAAAGTCATAGTCCATTCAGCCCTTCAGTCAACTATACAATCAGTCAATGCTGGTGCACGCTGAGTGTAAGCATGAGCACTGGAGCAAGCAATGCCAGGGACACATGGATAATTTTTGTTTTGTCATCATGTAACGGTAGGTTGACCAACAAGCTAATCTCCCTAAAACTCAGTGTAGTCCATTAAGTAAAGCCTTTTATCCATGACTGGCAAGGCTCACCAAATAAAACATACAAACATACATACACAGATAGTGAGCGGTTTGTTTTTATTTGACTGGTTTAGTTTGAGAAGTGTACACGTATACAATGAAGGAAAAGAAGCAGAATAAAAATACAGTGGAGGACATAATGAATAATAATTATAGCAATAATTGAGATGGCTTTCATCCAATTTCATCCATATTCATATACACCGTGTCCACTATTATCCCTCTCCCTGCTGTCCCTGTCACCTTATCAAGTGTTCCTACTGCATATATGGGTGACAACCATGATGCATGTACGACATACAGTACATACCAAATATGGTCAATACAGAACAAATATAATTAGATATGCAACAAATATTGTATTTTGGGGACTTGATATTCATGGATTTAAGATATCCTCACATTCAAACCGTAACAACAATGCTGGACTGCATGCATGGATGGATCTAATGCAATACAGTATACTGTTCCTGCTTCACTGAGACTAATAATGCAATTTTACAAGTTTGCTACTTGTGTGTGCATTTCTCCTGTTTGTCTTTTTTGCGTCATTTGCATGTGTTATTGACAGTTCTAAAAAAAAAAAGGTGGACTATAGAATGAAGACAACCACTGATCTAATTTAAGGACATGAGGTGGTTTCCATCTCATTATTACATCTTTTGTTGCAGCTTTAAAACCAGAAAAAAAATAGCATTTGATAGCTTGACAGTTTAAAAGAAAAGGAATCATTCAGCAGTATAACATATGTGGTGGTGATCATAACTGATAGGGCCGATGGTTAATTAGCAGTGCTTTAAGGTAAAAAATGACCTGCACTGATTATTTTACCATATTTTTTCAATTATATTTTTACACACAAATGACTCAAAACCTACACCTGGATGAGTACTTGGCATTATTCCTGCCATCAAATGCCTCAGAAGAGGTTGACTTCATGGCACTACATACCTGTACATAACGGCACAAGAAAAAAGAGTGACCCGGGCAAATTTAAATCGTCTTTTGTATCTTAGAGAGGCTTCAATCCTTTATCATGCATACCCAAGAGGGTGAGAATCCTTTGTATTTGCTACTAAAGGAGGTAAATTGTTTTCCCCCCCCAATTCTAAAGAGATTATTTTTGAACAATGAGGCATCTAAATTCCAGTCCATTCATCATTTACATATTTCATCTACATGCTTGCAGATAAACTGTAGATAGAATGAGCAACGGCTGGACCAAACTGTTCAGGACAGTAATGACTTGACAAACCAGAAAATAATACATTAGTAAGTGAAAAAGGTGAAACTGTCTTTTCAAGCCCCACTCATGGCACATTTGGGCTTCTGCTGAACCAATTTCTTAAAGGGCGGAGCATTAAGGCATGATAATAGTGTCCAAAACAAATAAAGATGGAAAAAATAAATTAGATTAAGCAGGCGGAAACAATGTTGTGCATGACTGAGTGTGTATGGAAGCAGAATATTCACAGACACAGTGTATTTCACTGCATTAAATATGACGGAAAACTACCACTCGTATTACATTTTACGCACAAAATTGTACTTGACCATGTCCTTTTTCTTTCAAAACATAAACCATTAATGGATTATCTTTCACCTTGTCTCTTGCTTACCTTTTCTTCATGCACATGCAAGTGATTTTGACAAAACTATGATAAAGAATTCATTTAATAAGTAAAGCATGAAAAGACTAAGACATGAAAATTAAAATAAGTGCAGCTGAAATCCATTTGTCATATGTAACAATAATTTCTAGAGTATCTAGAGTTCCTGGAAAATATTGTAACCTGGAAAATTTAATAGTTGGCCTGTTTAAAAAAGATTATTCCAATGAATAATAATGAAATATTCGACAATAGTAGAAAGTAGAAACTGGTAGGATCAGTAATTTGAGATGTAGGTTGCAATGCTGACAAAGAAATTATATCGGTGGCTCCTTTTGGCAGGAGCACCAGCACAACAGCTCTCTGGCTTGCATATTGTGGTATTTCCATTTGATTGACAGGTGTGTCATAGCCAGAGACGTACTGGGCAGACCCCCAACTGCCGTTGCCTTTCCTGTCAGTGTGGTTGGTTTGAAGCTGTCTACATGGATTGTCTGGCCAACATGGAGAACATGGTGAATTAGAGAAGTTGACATGGTAAATCAGTGGAGTTGGCTGTGCAGTGCACTGCTGTGAGCCATGCTTTGTATCACCACAGAGGCTGCGTTTCAGGCTATGAGTCGCGCTTATCAACCAGCAGATGCCAGTGAAGGTGTTTATGTGTGTGTATATTTGTGTTTTTAGCATTTGAAGTGTCTCCTGTTTAGGGTTCTCAAAGATCAAAAGCAAGTATTGGGCAAAGGATTATGAATCAACAGCCAAAACAAAGCAAGGCTCAATTGCCATCATTTAAAATTTATATTGAAAGTAATGGTATTTTACAATGTGTGCACTGAATCTTGGGTATGATGCATGAAAAAACATGGAGAGTTACATTTTCACATATTACTGACTTGTAATTACAAGTTTAGTCATTGTATTTCTCAAATTTCACATTTTTAGAACTTGATATTTTGACATACTGTACAGTATATCAACAACAGAAATCGCCAAGCATCTTCACTGCTGCTTTGTATTCAGATCGCTTACATGTTATGAAACATGTTATGTTTATGAAAATATTCAAGCAAAGTACAAAAACTGTACTTGAATAAAGTACTTGAGTAAATGTTCTCAGTTACAGTACATTCCACCTCTGGCTGTGAAAGGATGTTTAGAACTTTTTCTGGCTACAATTACAATGACAATTGAGCTCCCATTTTAGCTGTTTTGGATCTGTTTCCCCCGGGGGAAGGACTGGCAAAGACCACATTACAATATGTACATCATGAAAAAGATTAAAGGAAATTGGTCAAAGTTCCACCTCAGTAAAATTAGCTGGAGGTACAGTATTGGATGTGCAAATCTGTTCTTACTGCAAAATGTCTAAATGGTTAAACTAACACATGGTTGAATTAGACGATATTTGTGTCTTTTTTTCTTGACACTCCCATCAACTGTTGCACAAGATAAGCTGTGAAAGAAGGCAGACATGAGTGAGCGCAATTTTAAATTGCTTCAGTCACCTGTAGTTCAGTCCCCTCGAGATACGTTTTTGGTACCATGGATACTGTGTGTAGAGACTAATAGCATTATGGCAAGGAGGAAATAGAGATATACTGTAAGGTGTGTGTATGTGTGTGTGTGTGTGTGTGTGTGTGTGTGTGTGTGTGTGTGTTTGTGTGTGTGTGTTTGTGTGTGCGCATGTGTGTGTGTGTGTGTATGTGTGTATATGTTGCTCCCGTTTAACAAAAGGAAACCTGAATATTTTCTTCTTCCTGTTTGACGGCCTGAATCTGTGGCTCTGATCCAAACCTCCATTAAACACAAGCAGCCACACATGACGACAAAATGGACGCCAGCGAGAGGAAACGCAGCTGAGGATGAAACTGATCGGACTGTCAGGACTCGTCCGTCCGCAGCAGAGACTGAAATCTACAGGACAGATTCTCAGGAAACGTCCTGCGGATGTTCCTGCAGCCCCCGGTACTGTCTGCTAACCATCCCATAATGATCCACGAGTAAATCTCAGTTCGCTGCTCACTGCAGAGAGTGTCTGCTATACAGGAAGTGATATCACAGCTGCCAGAATCACTACTATGACTGAATGAATGGGTTATTAACACATTAATCAACATCAAACGTTCTGCTATTTAAACCCACAACATGCTGGCCTCATATGAACAGATTATAAATGTGATGTTTCAGGAGATCTTTAAATAAAGAAATACAACATGATGACCATAAACAACTAAATCTACATTTATGCATCGATTCACGTCACAAATCCTGTCTTTCATCAATCTGAAGCTTTCTCTCCTCCTGTAGAAATACATTCAGAAAACACAAAAACATTTAAATATAATGTATAAATCCTGATCCACAGGACAGGACTGAATAAGTCTGATTCTGGGTGCCCACACCGCCCCCCCAACGCTGGTCCAGATGCTGCTACATGGAGCTGATTCTGAGCCCAGGTCTAATTATCTTTGGGTCTATTTTGGACCAGGTCTGACTCAGTCCTCACAGCCCTCTGGTCCCTTTCTCATCCGGTTTCTTTTGGTTTTGTTTCTTAAGTGATGCATGCTGGGGTTTGAGTATATTTTCCATACTTCAAATACTTTAAATACTGTTTAATCAGCAGTTTTCACAGGAAGTACTGTCTACAGAAGAAACTGTCTCCAGTGTGTGGTGTGAATTATTCACACTAATTTGGGATTTTAATTCACGAAACGTTTTCCATTGATTTGTGGTGGAGGCAGAAGTCTGAAAACTGGATCCATAAAAGGTGTCTTGAGGGACGGACGGGACCAGAGGGGAAGGAGGGAGGGTTTCTGCGTCCTCTAAGAATAAACCAGTTTGTAGGTGAGACATGTTTCTGTGTCTCTGCTGTCTCGTTGTTATTCTCAGAGGGACGCCGAGCAGAGAAAGGATGAACTGACTCGCTCTCTTTATCTCAGACACACTCGCTCCGTGCCAACCCTGCAGCCTGGCAACAGCCAATCACAGCTCAGCTCAGACACGGCTGAAAGGACCTGGTTTCCCTGCATAGCAACGAGCCGGAGCCGAGGAGGAGGAGGAGGAGGAGGAGGAAGTCTGCATGTTTAAACAGAAGACTTTCATGTTCTTCAGGTTCTACTGAACCAGAACCTTCACGTAAAGAACCCTGAAGAACACAGGAGACCATAAGTCCAGTTCAGATGTTTAAGAGTTATTCGACCACGGGTTCAACGAACAATTATATTTTATTTTTCATTAATGTGCAGAATACTGCAGATAACTGTTCAACAACAACAAGTTCAACAACATGATTAACCAGAAGATCAACAGTTTACTAAAATCAGATCATTTTCACATTCAAACCACACGAATCAGAAACGTTTTGCCTTGAAAAATGATTCAATCAACTATCAGATTCATTTTATTATCATTTAATAAATAAATACATAAACTGTTGATAACCTGATTGATTAATCGACTAATTGTTTTACTTCTATCTGATTGTATTTAGTCTCGGCAAATCATCATTATTATTGTCTGTGTGTTTAAAGTTAAAACTGATTAATTATGGCTTTATACTGTATTTTTGTTTCTTATCTATTTCATTTGTTTTGTGATTACTGTGACTTGGCCACCACAGAGTACAAATACTCTGTTACAAGTAAAAGTCCTGAATCCAAATTTTTACTTTAGTAAAAGTACAAAATCATTAGTATCAAAGTATGAAGAGTAAAAGTACTCATTATGCAGAACAATATAGTATTATATTATTGGATTATAATTATTGATCATTAATGTGTTCATCACTTTAATGTTGCAGCTGGTGAAGGTGGAGTTTTATCTTTATCTATAATAATACATCACGATTTATTTGTCGATTATATTTTTATTAATAATCTGAATCTGCAAAGTAACTAAAGTTAAAGTAACATAGTGGAGTAAAAATACATTTTCTTCAGAAAAGTAGAAAGTAGCAGAAAATGGAAAAACTCAAGTAGAGTACAAATATCTCAAAAACAGTTCTTGAGTAAATGTACTTAGTTACATTCCACAGCTGGTCTCTTTATCTGTCTGTGCACGTATATACACTTTACATTCTAATAAATGAATTTTTATTTTTACATGTTTTTTAACGTTGTTTTATTGTCACTATGAAAAGTGTGATGTGGTATAAAACAGTTTATTTCTATTACTACCCTCTTTTTAAAAGTGAATCTTCTCATCAGTAAAATTATTTGTTATTAAACTATTAAATTATTAAACTGTAAAAAAAAGTTTTTCATGATTCATTTAGGTTTTTTAGGGCAAAGGGCACACTGAGTTCAGCCTGCTAAATAATTAATGAGCTGCACAGCTGAGATGATTTATTATTTATAAAGTCAGACCACGCCCCCTCCCCTCCCCCGACCAATCAGCATGAAGAAAACTGACTTATTTATCTGTTTCACGTGCTTCACATTTTATTGATCTGTTTTAACAGTAAAGTGAGTTTAACTGTCCCAGATTATTTAACCACAGAAGAAGTAAACATCTCATGAATATTTAATGAGTTTCATCAGAACACAAACACTGAATCAGATCTGATGCAGCATCGCAGCGGCTGTCAATCATCCAGCTCCTCCTCCACTCGTCTATTAAACACTCAGTTGATCTTTTCAGCCTCTTTTAGCTCCTCGTTTTGTTTTGTGTCACATTTCCTGTCTGGTTCAGTCTCAGTGTTTCCAGCAGCTGTTTACTTTATAAGGTGAGAATATGTCAGAAGTGTTTACTGACTGTTCTGCTGGAAACAAGTGGCCAAAAAAAAATCCGTTTTTGCGGCTTTAACATGTATCAACTTTTATTCATCAAACGTGTGTTATGTTTTCTAAGATTTCATTTTTACAATATGGAACTACTGCTTACACACACACACACACACACACACACACACACAGTTATATAACTATACGTGTGCAAACCCTCAATCACTACATTTATTCTTGAACTTTAGAGCCTTAATTCATAGGAAACTTAATAATAATAATCTGAGTCACTATATAAATACAGTGGTGAAAAGATGGTTCACTGAAACCCTGAAAATCCCTCAAACTAAACCTGCACCAAATTATATTTAAACCCAACAATAACCCCAAAACTGAACCAAAACTGAAGCAAAGTGGGGCTTGAAGGATCATTATCGACCTCAGAGATAAAAAAAAAAAAATTCTCACTAGTGAAAAGTAGTTTGACAATATTGGCCGGGACAGAAACTTTCCAGTAAGCGGACTTTGTGCTAAGAAGATTTTTTAACTAAAAAATGGTGGCTGCTATTTAACAAAAAGAGAAATTTACAGTCTGCTTATAATAAATATTTCTGTCACTTTTTGTCAGAAGATTTCTGGTTTTATAAGAGTAAATGAGAGTTCAGAATAAACTGGATTTATTGGCTGTAAGAATACATCTAATTTTGAACCTCAAACCTTAACTAGCCCTTTAAAGACGTGACGAGCAGCTGAACTCTCTTGTTCTTTAAAGCAGAAACACTCACAGAGAAACAACAGCTGCTGCACACATCAGCCAATCAGCAGAGCATCAGAGTGAAATATGGAGACAAACTGGTCGAACCAGAAACATGTTGAGCTGAATGAAAGAATGTCGACAGTCCTTTCAAACACAGAGAGAGACGGAGATTACAGCAGGTCTGGATCTTTGCTTTTTAGTAACTTTGTTGTGTTTTTAAAGGAAGAATCAGACAGAAACATGGAGACTGAAGCAGCTGTAAGTATCAGACTGATCTGATTGATCTGTGTGATCAACTGAATCACATGATCAGGTTAACTTTAAACAAGCCCGAACATGAGCTGAGAGGAGACAAACATTAACCTAAACCGGAGAGTAAAGAAACAGTAATATTAGAACAATATTTAAGTCATTAATCAAACCTTTTACGGCTCCGGCTTCTCCAATTTGAGGATTTTCTGCTTGTCGCTGTTTCATATGATTCAATTATTTGAATTTATTTTGGGGTTGGGGAAGTTGGGATGTGAAATCTGCTGTTTACATCTGACAAGATTAAACTACAACCATGTTAGCAGCTCTGTGACTGTACGTAGACGCAGAAAAGCTTTGAGCTAAAAGGTATTTGAGCTCAAGTTTTACAAAATGACACTTCCCCAAATAACTAACAATAATGATAAATAGTGCCACCCAGATGACTCTGGTTCAGCTTATTTATCAGTCTTATTCATCAAACATTAAGGTCAGAGGTCGCCACTCTCAAAGATTCAACAAATATTGATATAATAATAATAATAATAATAATAATATATTTGAGCTCCTCTGTATGATTGTGAATGGAATTACTACAGAAAGAAAATAAAATGGTATTTCTAAACAAAACGTTTGTCAATGTGCGATCATTACTAATTCTACTTAATTCCACATGTATCTGATAATACAGGTACTCTCTGAAGTCTCCAACAATAAAAAGATTGACGGCGTCTAAAAGGACTCAGAACACGACTTTACAAAGATAAACAACTAAACTCTGAAACAAGTTTCACAGAACAAAAGACTGAAAACAGAAAATGAGTCTTGTTGAGGAACCTTCACAGGAAAATGACCAGAAAGAGCCTGAAATACGTCTCCAAGAGGACGAGCTGACCAATGAATTTGACCCAGAAGACCAGAAGGACACAAACATGAGGATGAAAGACCTTAAGACTAGTCAGAGGGATAAAAGGACCATAAGCCCGCTGAGTCTTCTGAAAGAGGACTTCAGTCAGTTTAAGGAAGAAGTGTTCAAAGTGTTCAGGGACAAAGACACGAAGACGGAGCATGTGGACAATAAACCAGGCAGCAGTACACTCGATCTTTTGAAAGAGGACTTCAGCCAGTTTAAAGAAGAGGTGAGCAGTGTCTTCAGCATCAACTCGTCCAAGGACAAAGAGACAAACTCCACAGATCCTAAAACGAGTCAGTCAGCAGAGAAAACGATCAACCGTCTGAGCTTTCTTAAAGACGACCTCTCTAACATCTTCAGAATTGGTCTTTCAAAGGAGAAAGACAACAAGGGCGTCACTACAAAGGAAGACTCATCTGACACCTTCAAGACAAAAGTCTCAAAGGCCGAAAGGACTGATGAACCCAGAAGGGACCAGAACACGTCTCAAAAAGCAGAGAACAGTCAGGGAGGTAAAAAGACATTTTCAGAACAGAGCGAGGAACCAATAGACGACGGTTTTAAAGGAAACCTCTCTGAGCAGAACAACGAGGCCGAGAAAATCAACAACAACATGAAAGACAGAATGAATGACATGGAGGACAGTGAACTGGATTTAACTGTCTCTGAGGAGACAACTGAAAGTTTCTCTGAAACACAACAAAGTGAGGAGATGATTCCAGCAGCACAGGCAGGTAGGCTCCATCATTTCCACTGTACAACTAAACATTCACGAAAAAACCCCACAAACTGATCTCAGAAACTGGCTGAGTCAAAATCTTTGAATCCAGATTATCCCATAAATCCTCAGAAATGTTTGTCACTGCTCAGAACAACTTTACATCACATCATTAGTTTCAGTGTTAGCTCTGCACTCGTGCTAATCTGGGTCCATAAGCAAATTTGGGGTAAATTAAACAGGTGAGAAAAAAAGAAATGAAAAATAAGTTTTAGGTGTTGCTATAGAAAGTTGAAAATCTGACGTTACTTCCTGTCTAGCCTTTGTTCCGCTTGTTTGACTTTAGTGCATTACAGCCACCTGCAGGTCAGTGGAATAGTGGGAAACCATCGGCGGGAACGTGCATCATGTCAACCCTCGTCTGCGTACACGAGAACAAACAGAACCTATAAAAACATTGCTCCATTATGCTGTTAGTGGTCAAAAGGTCCACAGGGTCGCTGTAGCAGTAAACGTGCTGTAGTTTCCGTGCACGGATATTGTAAAAAAATATTATTTTAGTTACTGAACATTAAAGTAACGGAGCAGAATCGTACAATATCAACACTTTGTCTGGGTTGTGTTTAACGTGTGTGTGTTACATTATACTTTGTGTATTATACTTTATATTAACTCTACAGCCGAGCAGAGATGTGAGAGTGGAGAGCGGAGTGACGACTCCTCTGTGGTGTCAGCAGAAGATGAGAGAATAAACGAAGAAGAAGAAGAAGAAGAAGAAGAAGAAGAAGAAGAAGAAGAAGAAGAAGAGAAGCCACCAGAGACGCTTCCCTTGGAGTCTCTGTCCTCTGGGATCAGTCTCTTTAGTCTGAGAGACCTAAACAAAGACGACGTGAGGTGAGCCGAACCGCAGAAAGACGGGATAACACTTAACAGTAAAGCTGATTCAGTAAAATGTTGGAAGTCGTGTTTAGCTGTATGATGTTGTGGTTATTTGTGATCTTGCAGGCATCAGCCAGGAGGAGACGTGTGGTCGGTGAAAAACTGTAAGCTCACATAGATTATATATCTTTCTGCTTCACACATAAAGATTTCTCCTACATTTCATTCCTCTGTTCCTATATTAAACTCTACAGTATCATCTGCATAGAGTTATAACATTTACTGGGTACTAACACAATCAGAGGGTTTGGGGCTGAATGCTACATGACAACAGAGTCATTGTGGTTCCTAATATGGATTTTAGGTCTGTTATCTCAAGATCACAACTTCAGTACTTTGTTATTATTGTCTAATCCCATGAAACAATTTAATAATCCAGTTCTGTGTCGATATTACATCACCCTTTTCCAGTTTAAAGGACTGGTTGTCCTGCTCCATACAGATGCTGGTAACTGTTGTGATGTGATGTCACATCTGCTTGACCAATCACAATAGACACTACTTGGATTCAGTATTGCCTCCAGAGCAGAGCACAAATTTAGTTCCAGGAACTCATCTCATACAATGCTTCTTTGCTTTTATTAACAGCCACTCAGGTACATTGATTTCTCATGTTTAGACCTAATACATCATGATTCTGCAAACTGTCTGTTCAGTCAGGCCAACAGTCTAAAAACCTGAAAAGATTCAATTTACATGATATGAAACAAAGAAAAGCAGCAAATCTTTAAAAAAAAACTAATTTTTTTAAATAGTCGAAAGTAGAGTGATGACAAGAAATGAAGAGAAAGAGAGAGATGGACTGAAATGCAACAAAAGCCCCCAGCAGGGCGTGAACCAGGGACGTTGAGGTCATGGTCTGAGCCTTAACCCGTCTGGCACCAGGGCGCCCTGAAGCAGCATATCTTTAAATTCAGAAAGCAGGAACCAGAGAAGATTTGGAGATTTTGCTGGAGAAATGACTTCAATGAGTCTTCAAATATCAAAATTAATTTCTGACTAATCTTGTTACTTGTTTCATCACTCAGTTGCCTGCTATTTGACCTTTGACCCCAACACTGCCAACTCTGAGCTCCATCTCACTGACTGCAACAGGAAGGCGACTCGAGTGTGGTCGGACCATCGACCCTCGGGCCACCCGGACCGGTTCGAGCGTTGTCCTCAGGTCCTGTGCAGGGAGGGGCTGCTGGACTCAATGTACTGGGAGGTGGTGTGGAGCGGCGGCGCCGACATTGGCGTCACCTACAACAACATCTCCAGAGACGGAGATACGGCGAGCTGTCTGCTGGGACACAATGAACGGTCCTGGAGTCTGGAGTGTTCGGAGGGAAGCTACACTCCGTGCCACAATAACAAGAGGTTCAGATCCTCCTCACCCCAACCCTTCACCCACAGAGTCGGGGTTTACCTGGACTGGTCTGCAGGCTCCCTGTCCTTCTACTGTGTCTCTCAGGACACCATGGTCCACCTTCACACCTTCACCTCCACCTTCACTGAGCCTCTGTACCCGGGTTTCTGGGTCTGGGCCTATGACGGCTCAGTGTTGCTGTGTCAGGTGGAGTTAGACTGGGAACGACTGCTGCAGTGAACCACTGAGAGCAGGTTTAGACTCAGGGGTGGAGTGGAGGGTCTCTGTTGTGCAGCAGTTTATACTCTGACAGAGGAGCTTCAGTAAAACTGGATGGTGACACACAGTCCAATCAGAGCTCAGCTCTGTCAGGACAGTTTATTGTTGGTCAACGGCGCAAATTCACATGTTACAGTTCAATAGAGTCAAATTCACATGGATTTATTTTGCTCACATGGGTTTGAAGTGATCATGCTATAAATGATCATTTTTATATTTAAAAGTACTCTATGGAGTTTTTAACTGGTTATAAAACAGTCTCAATTTAATACAGATGCCTCTATATGACCTACATAAGCAAATGAGACCAAAATGGAGGCGTGTAGGACCCTGGAGTCCACAGAGGGACCTGGAGCTGACTGAACTTCAGGTAAAGATGTTTATTTACAGGTACGTCTCCCTCTGATGACACACAAGTGATGTCATCATTGGTCGGCAACGTCAGAAGCAAATATCGAACATGTTTAAAAAAATCTTTGTGAGAACGACTGACAGCGACTTCAAATCAAACTCTTTACAGATCACACACAACAACACCTGACCCAGACTGGAACAGACCCAGTCCAACTTGATCCCATCAGTCGTCACAAATCAGATTCAGAATCGCCTCAACAGTCTTAATGTGTGGCCACACCTTTAGCTGATGTAGCACACATCTACAGTATAAGTCCTCCTTAAGATCTAAAAGTCCACGATACCTCTGGAACTAAAAGACTTCCCAACAGTCTTGTTTTTGTACCGGATCAGTTCTGTCTCTCTTTACGAACCTGCTTTAATAAAAACTGTCAACAGAATCAGTCTGATTGATATTTTACAGTCTGCTGTTATCTCAGAGTGTCTCCGTGTTAGTGGTGTTTGTTTATGTGTGTGTGTGTTATTGTATATGTCCGACCTGTAGCTGGCTCTCCTGACTCCCTCGGGCCTCCTGCAGCTCTTTCTCCAGATGTTCCAGACGTGCAACACGCATCTGCAAAACACACACACGGAGTTCAGACACGTCCAGATGTGTGTTTCCACCAACCAGATGTCTGCGTTGTATCCCGTCCACAACAATTCAACAATGTGATTTCATATAATTAATTTAATTTAGATGTAGAATCTGTTGTTAATACAGTTTGTTTGATGAACCGAACATGATGCCTGAGGAAATGATCTGCTGTGGCTGAAGGTGTTAATGACGTCCAATCAGCAGCCGGCAGCCTCGGTCTCACCTGTGTCCTCTGAACCACCTCGTCGCTGGTGCCGAAGCGTTCCTCCATCACAGACTGAACCTGCTGGGCTTCAAACTCCAGCTGCTGCCGGATCAGATCCATCTGTAGAGAAAACTACAACACAAACACACGCAGAGGTCAGAGGTCAGAGTTCAGAGGTCAGGACAGTCAGTCCGATACATGATCATTTTTACTGGTTACTGTAATCACAGTGGTGGGAAGTAACTGAGTACATTTACTCAGAGGCAAATATTGTACTTTTTTTTGTACTACATTTATTTGATAACTTTAGTTACTTTGAAGAATCAGATTATCAATACAAAATATAACCAACAAATAAATCATGATGTATTATTATGGATAAAGATAAAACTTTATTGATCCCTTGGTGACATTTACAAACTACCGGCAGTAAATAAAGTGATTAAAATGAGCTCCACCTTCACCAGCTGCAACATTAAAGTGATGAACACATTAATGATCAATAATTTAATCCAATAATATCATATATATTATTCTGAAATGGGACATTCTGCATAATGAGTACTCATTACTGAATTAAAAGTAGTAATACCACAATGTACAAATACTAAGTCCTGCATTCAAAATTTTAAAGTAAAAGTACAAGAGTATGAGCATCAAAATATACTTTAAAGCAGCTCTGTGGAACTTTTCATTTTGTGTTGATTTTGGCGGTCCCTGTGGACAAAGGCAGTAGTGTTTCACCTAACGTTAAGTTACGTGTTCCCTCTGCTTCACTCCCCGCTGCAAGGAGACTACTTCTCTGGGAGGAGAGCAGGCGGCAGCTCCGGAGACGGACCTTCAGTTAGCGGCTGAAGCAACTGCAATTCAACCAGAGCAAACCCCAGCGCTGTTTCATCTGATATCCCAGAAAAATCGGACCCGGAGGCAGGCATTAAGAATAACTATTAGAAACTAATAGAAATAGCCAATTTTCTCACTGTTGGTCTCGTTTGCTTATGTAGGTCATATAGCGGCATCAGTATTAAATTGAGACCGTTTCATAACCACTTAAAAACTCCACAGAGTACTTTAAACAATCAAAAGTAAAACTACTCAATTATTAATCTGAAAGTAACTACCAACTAAAATGATCAAGTTCACGTAGTGAAGTAAAGTAGACATAGAAAGTTGCAGAAAATGGAAATGCCCAGGTACGATTTTGAGGTACTTGTACTTGAATACTTGAGTACAGTACTTGAGTAAATGTAATTAGTTAATTTCCACCACTGCAGATAGTACATTAGTGTGTGTGTGTGTGTGTGTGTGTGTGTGTGTGTGTGAGAGAAAGAGAGAGAGAGACTGTAATGTTTATGAACCAGTGTCGGTGCTGAAATGTAGAGAAAACATTCAGACTTCGTCCTGTTGGTGGATGAAGCTCATATAAGCTGCAGCTCCACGTTTCACNAGTGAGACATCTGCTAACGTGTGGAGGATGTTCATGGTGACTCCCTGAGCTTTTCTATTAATCCAAATAAGCCATAATAAATCTTTAACTAACTAAATACCTAATTGTGAAATTGAATCACTCCTGAATCCTTAATGTTGACGTCTAAACATCACTGAAATATTTATCTGTCTGAATTTATGTGGTTTGAATTCCAGCAGGTCTTTTCACGTGTAGATGGAACATTTAAGTGTCCAATATTAAAAAACTATTTTAAATTTGTCAAGCAAAGTGAAAGAGTCTAAACTCCACATACTGTATATGAGAGGTGTTCTGTGATGTAGAAGTGTGTGTGTGTGTGTGTGTGTGTGTGTGTGTGTGTTTGTGTGTGTGGGGTCTCACCGTGTCGATGCGAGGCAGTTGAGCCAGTCTCTGTGACAGTGTCTCCAGCTGGCTGAAGTACCAGCAGCGCTCCCTCTCCTCCCGGTCGATCTCTCCCAGCAGGAGGTTCCTACAGACCGTCAAACACATTAATATCACTGTTGGCATCATGGCTGCCAACTCCGCAGACGCCCGCTCTCAGGCTCTGTCTCACGCCGTCACGCCACCCAAACAAACCTCAAACAACAGGAAGCTACAGGACCACTGCTCTGTGAAACGTGGAGCTGCAGCTTATATGAGCTTCATCCACCAACAGGACGAAGTCTGAATGTTTTCTCTACATTTCAGCACCGACACTGGTTCATAAACATTACAGTCTCTCTCTCTCTCTCTCACACACACACACACACACACACACACACACACACACTTCTACATCACAGAACACCTCTCATATACAGTATGTGGAGTTTAGACTCTTTCACTTTGCTTGACAAATTTAAAATAGTTTTTTAATATTGGACACTTAAATGTTCCATCTACACGTGAAAAGACCTGCTGGAATTCAAACCACATAAATTCAGACAGATAAATATTTCAGTGATGTTTAGACGTCAACATTAAGGATTCAGGAGTGATTCAATTTCACAATTAGGTATTTAGTTAGTTAAAGATTTATTATGGCTTATTTGGATTAATAGAAAAGCTCAGGGAGTCACCATGAACATCCTCCACACGTTAGCAGATGTCTCACTTTGAACATCAACATAGAAATAAAACTACAAGAATCAGCTGACCTCTCCTTGTACAGCTCCTCCAGGTGGTGATCGCTCAGTCGTCCATCTGCCCCACTGATCACAGCGGTTTTGGGCGGGGCTCCGTCCAGGAAGTGATGCGGCAGCATGACTGCAGCAGCCTCCCCACCGGACGCTGCACTCAGACGTGACGACGATCTGAGCGGACTCCTGGCTCTGCTCACTGCCGCCACAGAGGAGGAGGAGCAGGAGGAAGGAGGCAGAGCCAGACGATCATCTAACTCCGCCCCTCCGACCCCGGTCGGCCCCGCCCCTCCCAGACTGTCCGTCAGCAGCCTCAGGTTGTGAGGTTGGTGTTTGAGTTCGTAGTAGTTGGTGAGGTCCATGTGGAGCTCTGAGGGAGGAAGAGGATCAATAATCAGTCAATTCATCAAACAAACAATCCACCCATCCATCCATCCATCTGTCCATCTACTCATCCATCCATCCATCCACCCATCCATCTACACATCCATCCGTCCATCCATCCATCCATCTTCCCATCCATCCGTTCATCCATCCGTCCATCTGTCCATCTACTCATCCATCCATCTGTCCATCTACTCATCCATCCATCCATCCATCTGTCCATCCATCCATCCATCCATCCATCCATCTACCCATCCATCCGTCCATCTGTCATCTACTCATCCATCCATCCAGCCATCTGTCCATCTACTCATCCATCCATCCGTCCATCCATCCATCCATCCATCCATCCATCCATCTACCCATCCATCCGTCCATCCATCCATCCATCCGTCCATCCACCCATCCATCTACCCATCCATCCATCCACCCATCCGTCCATCCGTCCATCCATCCATCCATCTGTCCATCCATCCACCCATCCATCCATCTACCCATCCATCCATCCACCCATCCATCTATGTATGTATGTCTTCCTTCCTCTTCCCTTCCTTCCTTCCTTCCTTCCCTCCTTCCTTCCTTCTTTCTATCTGTGATCCATTATTTCTTCTGACAAACAGAACCGGACTGTATTTTAGAATCACAGCTGCTGTTAATCTCAATTGGAATTCATTAAATTCCAGACAAACTAATTGACATGAATTATCTGTTTAACTGGATTGAGTCATAACGAGGCAGAGCCAGCTGCAGCCAATCAGTTTAGCTGATTGAGTCAATTCATTTCTCTGTAAGTGCTGATTGGTCCCACCGGAGGCTCCGAGAGCAGCAGATTGTTTCTGCTCAGCTGGGACAGACATGACTTGTAAGACTGAACCTGATTTCCATCTTCTCATGTGACTCAGAGACAACAGAACAAGAGGATTTAAATGTCAGCCTGCAGTTTTCTGACGGATTCAGACCTTTGAGTTGATGCAGCACGTCGCTCCTCCCGGATGAAGCCAGTGTTCCTGCCTCCTGCTCCAGTTTACTCTGCAGCTGCTTCAACACCTCCTGCGGCAGAAGAGGAGGAACAACCAGAGATTTACAGACAGGAAACCTCCTGAGTGTCAACTGACGGTTTGAAACCTCATTAAAGCCATTATGTTCACAGATTTAACCGTCCTCATACTGCTGTCTTTGCTCTGAAGTGTCCCCTGGTTCTTTTCTATTTCAACAATAATAAAATCAAGACAATGGTCACAGCTCACCTGATCCAAAACCACACAGAACAGATTCAAGAGTGTTCTGATATCAACGAGAATATAAATAGATTCCACAGAAGACAATAATCCCATGAAACAGGTCAAATCCACGAGCAGCAGATCAAATATCAGAACAAGTTATTCCTTCATGTCCAGACGAGCGTCCTGGTTTTAACGTTGCAGACGGATGTTGAAGATAAAAATGGACTCTGTCAGATGTCTGTCGTCCTCCTGCAGACTCACCTGTGCAGGTCAATCGCGTCCAGCTGCTGCCAGCGTTAGTGTTAGCTGTCCTCTCTCATCGTTTGTGTGTCGGACGTCCTGATAAAACCAGCTGAGCTCAGTCCGATAATCCAGCTGCTCTCAGCATCTGGACACGTGAGTGTGTGTGTGTGTAGTCACATGCATGTGTACATGTGCATGTGTGTTTATGTGTGTGCAGCTGATAGGATTTATGTCCAGCAGGCTTTGGGTCTTAGCCTGATTTTACAGGTTTCTCTCTTTCTGTCTCTCTGGATGTTTATTGATTATTTTTTTATAATTAGATTTTAGATGCAGTGTTTTAAGGTTTTGATTTGAGACATGAGTTAAAATGTCTCTAAAATAAAGATGTTTTGAGAAGGGTTGAACACTTTTACAAATTACAATTTAAGTGTTTTTTCCCCGTTTTTCATTTATCTTCAAGCTCAGAAAAACAAAGAAATTAATGATTTGGTTCATTTTATAAACAAATGCATTTGGATGAACCTTCATTCCAACACAGAGAGGACGTCCGCCTTCTTATGTAAGAGATTTTACATCTTGTGTTTTTTGTAAGTTAAAATAACTCATTTTCTACAGTGTACATCATATTAAATGTATAATATTTGTCAATTTCATACAAATTAAACAGAAAACAGCGTTTACTGAAGTCATTTCCAGTCATTTCTAGAAAGCAGGAATATGAAGTAAACACGGTGTGGTCCTCAAACCCTGTGTTAGTGGTGTGTAGTTGTTGTTGGTGGTGTCGTTGGTGCTGCTCGTGGTAATGGTGTTGTTGTTGTTGTTGTTGTTGTTATTGTTGGTGGTGGTGTTGGTGGTGTTGTTGTTGGTGGTGATGGTGTTGTTGTTGTTGGTGGTGTCGTTGGTGTTGACGGTGTTGTTGGTGTTATTGGTGGTGTTGTTGGTGGTGTTGGTGGTGTTGGTGTTATTGATGTTGTTGTTGGTGGTGTTGTTGTTGGTGGTGTTGGTGTTGTTGGTGTTGATGGTGTTGTTGGTGTTGATGGTGTTGTTGTTGTTGGTGGCGGTGGTTTTGGTGTTGTTGTCGGTGGTGTTGTTGTTGGTGTTGATGGTGTTGTTGTTGGTGGCGGTGGTGTTGGTGTTGTTGGTGGTGTTGTTGTTGGTGTTGATGGTGTTGTTGGTGTTGATGGTGTTGTTGGTGTTATTGGTGGTGTTGTTGGTGTTGTTGTTGTGGGTGTATCCAGACTAACCTTCATGCCGGAGGTCTCCGTCTCCAGTTTGGACAGGTGGTTGGAATTGTCCTCCAGCTCCCTCCTCAGGTGAGAGTTCTCCTTACGGAGCGCCTCCACCTGGTGGGCCAGCTGGTCGTAGGAAGCCACGGCGTTGGCCATCTTCACACTCTGAAGTGCCTCCTGCAAGAGCACAGAGGAGGAGGAGCGTTACATTCATACAGATTGACCCCTTCACACAGGGTGGAGTTCACATCAGACTTTAAACTGTCGAACGGCAGAACGGCTGCAAATGCACCACCGCTGGCAGCTACACGTAAATAAATCAATAATCAATATTAACACTAATGCAATCGATTCAGCTCATTTTATAGGACCCTTTGGTTTGTATCTGCTTTCACTTGATAATAAACTGCTACAAACAAAAGAAGCTCATTTAGGCTGTTTATCTGCTGTGGACACAAGGTTAGCATGGCTCCTCCTCCTGCTTCTCCTCTCCTCCTCCTCCACCTCTCCTCCACCTCCTGCCCCTCTCCCCCCTCTCCTCCCCCTCTCCACCTCTCCCCCTCCTCCTTCCCCCTCCC
>NTHP01000628.1:132114-156359 GCA_003416845.1 Oplegnathus fasciatus
ATATATAATATATATAAATATATATAATATATATAAATATATATAATATATATGAATATATAATATATACAACATATATACAACATATATATAATATATATAAATATATATAATATATATAAACATATATAATATATACAACATATATATAAATATATATAGTATATATGAATATATGATATATACAACATATATATAAATATATATAGTATATATGAATATATAATATATACAACATATATATAATATAAGATAATTATATAATATAGTTATGAATGTACTTTTGCTAACCTGAACAAAAGCCATTAACCAAAACCGAACCACGATCTAACTTGAATCAAACTGTCATTACATTGAAGAAACAAACCAGAAACCAGCTGACCTTAGCTAACCTTCACCAAACAGTTTCAGCTGCCAAGTTGAACCTTAAGCTAGTTTGTTTAGCTGCTAAAAAGAAGCGTTAGCTCGGCTGCCGGGCTGACGGAGGTGACAGTGAGGAGGACAGAGCACACACAGTAATTACAGGCTCATTGAGATGGAGATGATCTGCACTTGAAGCTGGTCGGGCGTCCAGCTGAAGGACTCTCCCAGAATAAAAACACCGGAGTGGTTTTCATTTACCAGTTGCTGTTGATGGCACTCAGCCTAATTACATTCAGATGGTTTGTCTGTTCCTGCCTCGCTCTGTCTGAACGCTGATCGGAGTTCATGCTCACTTCCAGCTTTCCCTTTTAGTCCTGCTTTTAAAGTCTCACCACATATTCACTTTGCTTCTACTCTTCATTTTATTGGGTTAATTTGCCACAGATGGTGAAAATGCATCTAAAAAGATCTGAATGTAAAATTAGAGAGCACACATGACAGTGAATTACAACATAAAATAAAAAAATATGTGTTTACTGATTTGTCTTTCATTTCTGCCATGATACGACTTTTCCTTTTTATCTCTTCTTCAGCACACAGGTCAGCTATTCAGAGCAGCAGGCGGACTCCAACTCCCAGAATGCCTGAGCAGAGTAACGACTACCGGGTGGTGGTGTTCGGGGCCGGAGGAGTGGGGAAGAGCTCGCTGGTCCTTCGGTTTGTCAAAGGCACCTTCAGAGACACCTACATCCCCACTGTAGAGGACACATACAGACAGGTAGGACTCATTCTCTCGTCATTACAACTCTTGAACCGGTAATAACCCGCATGTTGAATTAGTGATCATCACCTGTTCTCTCTGCGGCGTCTCTGCAGGTGATCAGCTGTGATAAGAGCGTCTGCACGCTGCAGATCACAGACACAACAGGAAGTCACCAATTTCCCGCCATGCAGCGCCTTTCGATCTCCAAGGGCCACGCCTTCATCCTGGTCTACTCCATCACCAGCCGCCAGTCTCTGGAGGAGCTGAAACCCATATACCAACAGGTCACAGTCTTTCATTCAGGCTGTAGATGACAGTCCACTGGCCTCAGTCACTAAATATGTGACCTTTTATGTATGATATGGCACTAAGCTTCTTTTTTCCTCAAAGTTGATGTTATATTTCATGGTTTGCCTCCTGTAATACGCTGCAGGAAACCCTCACGTTTTAATGTGAAATCCAAACATCACTAACTTGTTTTGCAGCGTCCCGTCTCTGCAAACTCTGCACCCAATTATCATCCACGAAATGAGGGCAAATTCAATAATGTTAACAGACTTTATTAGCTAACAGATTTTATCAGCTGCAATCGATTCATTTTAATTCCATGAGTGAATGTTTGTCAAATGACAAAATTAACTATTGGCTGGTAAACATGCTTCACCAGGAGAAGATGGTTTGTTAAAGAAGGAAATGTCACTCTGTATTGTTCTGATATTTTTAAAAAGACAGTGGTTTAAAGATCACCTCCAGACATGTTTTGCGATAAACATAAAGTTTTGTCTGATTTCCACAAAAAGTTCAATTACCAAGTTAATTCTTTTCTTAATTTGTCTCGTCCTCCCTCAATGAGAAATCCAGAATCTATAAATATAAAAACTCTACCTCTTGGCCTCCACATTGTCTCCTACTTCACTGAGAATAGTTTAAGTTCATGTTGGCCCATCATGCCTGTAGGTGCACTCCTGAAACTCACATTTAAGGTGATCACAGAGAAACAAACTCTGCACAAACTTCATTCTGCACAGTGAAGCTCAAACACCAAGTGAAGCAACAATAAGCAAAACACATTTTTAAGTGGAGGACGACTAAAAAACAACAAAGTGCTGCGCCATATTTGTAGATGAATAATGAAGTGTCAGCTGACTGTGCACCATCTTCTAGCCCCGTTCTCTCCATCGTATTAGCTAGATAGTTCTGACCGACAGTTTGCACCAGTGGGTCGTAAACAACAACTGGAATCTCTTTGTTGTATTTTTAAGTAGCCTACATCACATTAATATTTTAAAGTCTTCATTTTAATTGGGACCTCCGCATGGACGGATTATGAGACAATGGGCCCCTGGGCACAGACGTCATCTCTCCTACACAGGAGCAAGACTCACAGACTTTGTGGTTGTTTTGCACCTTTTTGTAGTCATTTAGTATCTCTTTGTAGTTGTTTTATGTCTCTTTGTGGTCGTTTTATGTCTCTTTGTAGTTGTTTTATGTCTTTTTGTAGTTGTTTTATGTCTCTTTGTGGTTGTTTTATGTCTCTTTGTAGTTGTATTATGTCTCTTTGTGGTTGTTTTATGTCTCTTTGTGGTCATTTTAAATCTCTTTGTAGTTGTTTTATGTCTTTTTGTAGTTGTTTTATGTCTTTTTGTAGTTGTTTTATGTC
Source organism: Oplegnathus fasciatus (assembly GCA_003416845.1). Taxonomy (NCBI): domain Eukaryota; kingdom Metazoa; phylum Chordata; class Actinopteri; order Centrarchiformes; family Oplegnathidae; genus Oplegnathus; species Oplegnathus fasciatus. The sequence continues at coordinate 134,901 of NTHP01000628.1, forward strand.
TCTTTGTGGTTGTTTTATGTCTCTTTGTGGTCGTTTTATGTCTCTTTGCGGTCGTTTTATGTCTCTTTGTAGTTGTATTATGTCTCTTTGTGGTTGTTTTATGTCTCTTTGTGGTCGTTTTATGTCTCTTTGTGGTTGTTTTATGTCTCTTTGTGGTCGTTTTATGTCTCTTTGTGGTCGTTTTATGTCTCTTTGTGGTTGTTTTATGTCTTTTTGTAGTTGTTTTATGTCTCTTTGTGGTGATTTTGTTTCTCTGTAGTTATTTTGTGTCTGTTTGTTGTGATTTTGTGTCTCTTTGTGGTCGTCATGTGTCTCTTTGAGTGACATTTTGCAGGTGAAGCCCGGGGGGGGCCCTTACCCTTTGGGCCCCTGGCCCTGTGCCCGGTAGGCCCGTTCAGTAATCCTTCCATGGACCTCCGGACTTCAGGAGCCGGTTGCACCAGCTGGATGTAAAAAAGCAAGGTGTAGGCCCTACGCCGGGCTTAGCCACGTCCAGCCTTGTGATAAATATTTACACCTGTTGCACCATCTAAAACTATGACTAGGCGCAGTCACGCCCAGCGTAGACGATGCGCATCCATGCCGACTCATTGTACCCCAGAGATAGTTGCCACACCATTCATGTTGCTATGGTTACAAACTTTTTCACAAACATTTACTAGCAGCCAATGAATAGATTAAAAATGACTGCTGAGCTGAAGAAACGAAAATTTAATTACTCAGATTGTGAAACAAGAAAAATGATCGAACTCTACAGTAAGTATATGAATATTTCAGTATGCAAACAAAACAATGCCATAACTAATAAGATCTGTGTTACTGGAGAAAGAAATGATGAGAGTGGAGGTGGAGTCGGAGGAGTTACGGGTGGAAAAGGAGAAACAGAAACTTGCCATAGAAATCCAGCTATTAGAGCGAAGGGCCAGCTACATGAACGAGAATGACAGTGTGTTTATGAACATCTAAATAACCCCATACATCTAAATACAATCTGTTAAACATCTACATCAACAATCTTATTTCTCAACATACGCAATTTAATCAATAAATAATTTATTTACAAGCTTCACTAGGACATAGGCAAGTTATTGTCTCTTCATTTGGAATATGGGGTGATTCAGGGAAAAGACATATTCTTTTATTAAAGCCTATTGCTTCTGATGAGCTGAGCCGTCACATCCCCCTCTGTGGCTTGTTCTCTGATTTGTTCCACCTCTGCCTCCACTGGTGCCAGCACCTGCAGTGATAACCCGTCAATTAATTCAAACAGTTCAGCCCTGCTGAAACGAAATCTCTCAGTAAGTTCTCTATGTCCATATATATCCAGAGGATTGGTGCGGTCTCTCATTACTCTTTCACGCCTGACAGCCTTCTGATCATGTGTCCTGTATATTAGACGCGCCATTGTATCAACGTTTTTATTTTCACTGTGGAAACTAGTCAAGACTTTTGACTTTACACCTGCCTCTGACCAGGCGTAAGATTTAGCCTCAGATGTAGAACTACATCTAGATGGTGCACCAGGTATTAATTCTATGTACGTCCAGCCCGGTCTTACGACCCGGTGTATGTGGAACTGGTGCAACCGGCCCCAGAGCTGAGCTGCAGCTTGTACTGTTAATCTGTAAATGTGTTAAAAATATACATTTACATTACAGTGATTTACCTTCACGTCTTTATGTACTAACAGAGCGCTGAAAAGGCTCGGAGCAGAATTTTTGGTTACAAAGAGTTTGAAAGCTGTGAAGCTGCATCACGAATGTTCTCTAGAAATATTTTGAGTTTCACTTTCTAAAACCAGACAACTTGTAGAGGCCTCAGACGTACAGTCCTGACTGACTTGATCCCGTGTCCCTCCAGGTCCTGGCCATCAAAGGCACCGTGGAGTCCATTCCCATCATGCTCGTGGGCAACAAAAGTGACGAGATGGCCCAGCGTGAGGTGGAGACGAAGGAGGGCGAGGCTCAGGCCGCCGCCTGGAAGTGTGCCTTCATGGAGACGTCGGCCAAGACGAACTCCAACGTGAAGGAACTGTTCCAGGAGCTGCTGGCCCTGGAGAAGAAGAGGGACATGAGCCTGAGCATCGACGGCAAGCGCTCGGGAAAACAGAAACGAGCCGACAAGCTGAAGGGGAAGTGCAGCATCATGTAGAGCGAGCGGCGGCGGCGGACTCACTGTAGAGATGTGGAAACAGCAGAGGAGGCAGGAGGGGGGAGGGGAAGTCGACTCGACTCCCATAGACGCTCCCCCTCCCATCTTTCCCCAGCTCTGCATCACGGAGGAAAGCTCTTCTTCTTTGGTGGTTCTCCTCCTCCGTCTGTCTGAACACTGAAGCCCAGAGGAACAAAATGATGAGACGACTCATAATGGAAACTTTATTTATACCAGGACCTCAGGCTCCTCCTGGCCCTGGACTGGATTGTGTTTGTGGCCCCAAAATACTTTAGAAAAATATACACACCCCCAACTAACTGCTGCCACCATCAACCGTCACACTAACAATATAATAAAGGAATACTCCACTGAGTTTATCGTGAGCTTTGGGCCAAGCCTGAATGAACCTGTATTTATAGAAGCATCATTAGAAGATAAAAAAACACAGAAACAGAAAGAAAAGTATTTTAATACCCAGGATTCACTGAACAAGCTAAGATGTAGCTCTGATGTAGTTCTGCACTCGCCTGAAACTGAGACTCAAACCCGGCCAGAACGTGCGTCTTTAAGACCCAACCTGACTGGTGCTGTTTGAGACCCTGACCCAACACGACAGCTAAATATTTGCTTTATTTCATCAGTTACAGACAACACAGTGAGTACGCTCTGGTCTGTTCTCTCTGTGTACTTGCAACACATGATAACATGCGATGCAACAGACGATCAGCAAAGTCAGAAAGACTTTTCAGAAAACACCCAAACCCAACCTGGAGGTCAGGCTGAAATCTAAGAACCAGGTTGGAAGAAGAGCTCTGCACAACATGGCCTAAAGTCTGATAGCATCCAAGACCGGCCCCCCGACAGTGGATGTTCCAGTCCTGAATGAGGCTTTCCGTCGTAACCTGTATCCCCATTAAATAACATGCTAACTCTCAGCCTTGGAAGTAACAGTAACTGTAGATAGTAAAGCCTGTTAGCTGGGCATGCTAAAGCAAGATAATCTGTTCCTTTTACTTTTACGTTGTGATTTTGGTTTTGGAAAGATTGAAATAAGTCACCGCCCTCCAGAGTCTTCATGTACAGAGTGTTTGAGCACATCCTGACAGACCTGCTGTGCCATGGTTACAGTTGCTAAGCTATTATTGGACAATCATGGGGTTTATTGAATGATCAATGAGCAGCGCTTGGCTCAAACATAAACCTAAAGAAAGCAAAGCCGACAACAGGAGAAAAATCAGTAACTTTTATGTCTCTTCACCCGCGATGTGGTTTGGTCTGCGGTTGAAGAGGCAGAACTGGTTTCATTCTTCTGCTCTGGGTCGGCTGCCTCGTGACGTATTGATCACAGATGAACCATTAAACAGCAGATTAGGCTGAAAAACAGTGAAGTATTCCTTTATCTAATAAGACGAGTGACATTTCCGTTACGATTCTCTGGTTGGTGGCTGTGACCGTAAACATCAGGATGTTTTCTGAGTCGGCTCTGCTTCCTGCTGTCATCAGAGGAACGCCTGCATGCCGGCTAACGGTCTTCACCCTCCACGTAAACACACTCAGTGTTTTCAGCAGCTGCTCTCCTGTCGACAGCAGGTGGTCTGATGAGCTGACGGGCTGCAGTGGAAACAGCAGACGCGCTCACGTCAAAGCATCAGGAAACTCCAAAAGGCTTCAGTGATTTCCACAAGCACAAGTCGGCCTTTCGCTCTGTTTTCATCTCTGTCAGACTCACCGGATTCAACATCCGTCAGCATAAACAAGTGGCTGCTGATGGACCTGCAGTGGAAGCATGCAGCTGTACCAACTGTATATATGATTTAAAGGAACAGTTCAAGGTGTCAGATGTTTCACATGGACATCAGTTTCATCTCTGTGTGTCCAGTACAGAGAGAGCTCCAGTTTACCTTAGCATAGCATAAGTACTGGCAGCAAAGGGAAACTGCTAGCCTAGCTCCATCAACAGAGAAAAAGCACCTTACAACAACTCTTCTTACATGTTGGATCTCTAACAATTAGAAGCTCAAACCTGACATCCCCACAGTGAACTGGAATATTTGTGCATTTATGAGTTTTGTGATTCAAGGACTGGCATTAAGGCCATCCCTCAATCTCCACCTTAATTGAAAATGAAATGTGTTGAAAAGGCCTTTTTAAAAAGGTATACATTTATGAATGGCTTTCATGTATCAAAGTTTAACTCCAGTGATTTTCCACCTCAGGGTGTTTCCAGGTGTTTCCAGGTGTTTCCAGGTGTTGGGAAGTTCCACTGCATGTGTTTTAAAAGTAGTATGAAGTGATGTCACTTGAGTCAGCATCAGTTGAAGACTACAAGTTTGAAAATGAGAAAAATGTGTCCAGACCTCTGCAGCTCCTCATCTCTCACACCCCAATCTAGCACCCAACTGTCAGAGGAAGAGGAAGAGTGGCATTATGGGCAATGTAGGCGGCTGGTTTTGACAAGGCAGAAGACGATATCTCTGGCTCCGCTGCATCAACTTTGATCCTTTTCTTTAACTGTCCATCGTGAGTCTGATCGTGTTTCAGGAGTGAGATGATAAATCTCTTTTAAAACTCTCTTTTAAAAGTAGCTGAATTCAAAGTACATTGTTGAGTTTGGAAACAGTCTCATTGAGTAGGTGCATGGAGCCGTGCATGTTCAGATTTCCATTTTTCTGAGCACTTTAAGGACATTTTTCTCACGCTGACTTATTGTTCAGTGAAAGCTTGTGATCCTGATGAAGTGCTGCGCACAGCATGTTGTGATAAAAGATCTTGATCATTGTGGTTTATCTTTTCGGACTACATGTTCATCTTGCAGCAGCCAGAACCTCCAGCAGCACAAAGTTTTCTCTTGTTCATGCAGATCAGACGGACGTGGAGCTGCTGGAAGGAGGATTTTTCTCTTTTGATGGAGCCAGTTCGGTTAGTGGAGGTGGTTCTAGCTGCCTCACGTGGTCTTTGCTGTGTGACGAAGCTCAATAAGATTGTTATATTTCATAAAGATATAATACTTTCCTGTGATGTCGGCGGGGCGGCTGTGGGAGACCCTCCCCCTGCTTCAGGTCTTGTCATGCTAAGCTAATGATGTCTCATCTGACTGCAGAATCAAGAGGACTTCTAAATGTTGGACTGTTCCTTTAACTAGCAGGAAAGAGGACTGTACATGTCTGAGCAGTGGCTGTATATCTGAAATGCCTTTCCTACCACTTTACTTGACAGTTTTGTATATTTTCCGAACATAAGTGAGCTTAAAACTTTACGAAGCACAAACACAACAAACTAAAGTCGGAGAGCAACAAGCCGATAAGCACACGTTCATCCTGCAGCACCTGTTATTTACCCGTCAGTGAGTCCATGCTGATCACATTTTATGCCAATAAAAAAATGCTCCATGAGCTTCTTTTCACTGTAAAAAGCTTTTTGACATGTTTTGTGTCCGAGACGTCACCGCACCTTCCTGTTACATCACTTCGGCTTTAGCAATATATTAAAAATGGCTGCATTTTGTATGTAGGGAGCGCTGGGGCTGCAGGACGGAAGGAAAGAAGTTGGAGCAGGTTGAACCAGCTGTTTATAGATTCTAACCGGATGTTGTTCATGTCGCTCAGTTTTCACAAGTGTGAGATTTAAACCCTGCAGAGCTTATTATTTTTTTTAGACTTTTCTCAGCACTGAAAACTTTGGCTTTGCTTGTTTGCCTAAAAACTGAAAGTAGCTGCTGCGCTCATGTTGTCTGTCAGATCAGAGATTCACTGTTTGTTTCTTATTTTCACCAGCAATCAACAGTGGTTTCTTTTAACCAACAGCACCAACAAAGTATAAAGTCTGATCATACAGTCGTGCTGCTATTGGAACTTTTATCAGTTAGTTGGTAGTTTCCTTCCTCATCATTTCCCAGGGACTTTCCTGGAAAGAACGACATCATTAGTTGCTAATTATGAGCAAAGACTTTAGTTAGTTGAGTCTGTAAACAGCTGCTGATTTCCACGGGAAAAAAGTGCTCCAGTTATAATTATTAATTGGGAATTGTTGACCTGAACTCTCCTGCCACAGTTTAAGTCGAGGCAATTAGCTCCACCAGTGAACTCGTCTTCACTCAGCAGCAGAGGATGGAAACAAACGTTCATTCATGTTTTCATTTGACCATTTTCTGTCAAATTCAGAACTTGTGTGGAAACGTGACAAATGACAATCTGGGCTGGTTTATATACTGTGGAGCTAAATGAGGCTCAGGTGTGTCTCTGTGGGGTAATGAGTGGCAGGTGTGCAGGGAGAAGGAGGGTCAGGTGGCAAAAGTGGGTAACTTGTTGACCTAATTGAGCTTTTCAGCTCTATTTAATGTAGATTTTCTCTACATTACAGTCTAGATTGTATTTTAAAGCCTCCTTTTCTTTACACCAGGTTTGTAAATCAAATGATACTGAATCATTTTATTTTATTTTTTTTTAGGTTTTTGCTTTAAATGAAATGAAATCCAATTTGAGGACGTTTAGTCAAAAGAAACATCCGAATCAGAAACTCAGCATGTTTGAGTGTGAGGAGGGGTCGTGAATAAAAATGGCTGAAGGTAGTTTTTATCTTCTGTCCTCCTCACATGTATTTTGGACAAACTGTGACTGGACTTTGGTGGAGTCGGCAGTCCCAGCGACGCTCTGTGGCTTCATGTTTGTTTTGAGGGGAACTTTTCTCATGTGAAGAAACTGAATAAAAACAGCGCTGTTGTACAGAAAATATCTTTGCTTCTTTCATACACAGCTGATGAAAATATACCAACATACCTCCAGGGTACCAACATGATGATGTTCACACATTTCAGACACAGCTGAAAAAGTCCAGTACTGCTGTACCATCCCAGTGGATTCAGGTTAAAACCACTGAAACCAGTTTAGTCCCAGCACAAATCTGAGATGTGACCACAAGAACAAACAAACATCACATCAGATTTAAACTTTTGTTTAAAAGTAAATTGGAAGAAGCTGTTTTACTAATTAACATTAAAATCATCCAGATCCCAAAACCCTCATCAACAAACCTTTTAAATACAGGTGATGTGGGTGTTTCTCGCCCTGAGCTCGGCCTCACAGGCAGCACTTCTTCCACCACTGGGCTCTCTAAAAATTGGCACCAGTTTTTCCTGCTGCTGACAGTCACTACAGAGTTCTTACTGACAAGTGTATAAGATCAAAAAGTTTGGCTGATCAGAGGTCAGACTGAGCTCTTTTTAATAAACTTATTGATCCAGTTCCTGTCAGCTCATGATATCTGAGAGGTATTCTGCTGCCACCTGGTGGTTCATGTGTCTCTTTACTGCTCACTGTTACATCACTGTTGGGTGTGGTGAGCAGAGAACATGAGCATGTGATGAAGTACTCAGATCTTTTACTTCAGTACAAGTACTAATACCACAGTGTAGAAATACTCTGTTACAAGTAAAAGTCCTGCAACCAAAATTCCACTTGAGTGAAAGTACAAAGTATTAACACAATATACCAAAAGTAAAAGTTTCTGCAGAATGTCCCATTTCAAAATAAAATATATTATATTATTGGGTTATAATTACTGACAGATTCAAGGAGCAGTGTGTAGGATTTAAGCAGACCTATTGGCTGAAATGGAATATAATATTCATAATTATGTTTTCATTAGTGTATCATCACCTGAAACTGAGAATCACTGTGTTTTCGTTAGCTAAGAATGAGTCCTTCATATCTACAGAGGGAGCGGATCCTCTGTCACGGAGCTCGCCATGTTGCACCGCCATGTTTCTACAGTAGCCCAGAACGGACAAACTGGCTCTAGAGAGAGCCTTTGGTGTTTTTACGTTGAAGTGGCACCGTAGGTTCTCCTGCATGCTGGGAAAGGGAGGGGTGAGTCAATCTGCAACCTCACCGCTAGATACCACGAAGTCCTCCACACTGGTCCTTTAATGTGTTCATCACTTTAATGTTGCAGCTGATAAAGGTGGAGCCCCCCCGATCAATTAAGTTTTATTGATATAACATCATAATTTATTTGTTGGTTACATTTTGTATTATTAATCTGAATCTGTAAAGTAACTGCAGCTGTCAGACATGTAGTGCAGTGGAAGTATTTGTCTCTGAGATGTGGTGGAGCAGAAGCAGAAAGTAGAAAATGAAATAACTCGAGTAAAGTAGAATATTTAGAAGTGAGAAGATTCTCACTGAGAATCCAGGAATGAGTTTTATACCTTTATTGTTTTCTGAGGCACCTCCCCTGTAAGATTTTTCCAAGCAGAATGTAAAGATTTATAATAAATTAAAGAAGCCGTAGAATATGATATGAACATATTTGATGATTATATTGACTTTAAATGTCAAAAATCAATCACGGTGAGCGAATGAAAACAGATACATGAAGCTTTACTTTTTCCTCTTATTATATAATTGTATTATTTTTCCTTTAATTCTAACACATCAATAATAATAATGAAGTTTATTTGTACTCGCTTTACAGGAAAAAAATGTGTATTTTATAGAGTAAAGTGGAACATTGTTAATGTTTCCTGGCAGAACATTTACTACATTTACTCAGGTACTTTGTATATTTTCTGTCTGTATGTTAAATTAAAAAGGAGCTCTGCTGCCATCTTGTGGACGCAGCCTGAAAGTGAACTGATGACTGATGTTGAGGGATTCTGGGAGATTTGAAAGACGTGGCTGTTTACCAGGCTCTCATGAAGGACCCTATCCAGGTGCACTGTGGGAAATGTAGGATCCAGTGTTTTGGGACTCTCTGCTGCTCAGACTGTTTTTAATCGGTCTCTCACAACAACAACGACTTTCTTAAAGTGTAACAACCCTTTAACGCGTGCTCAGTGACCCAAATATAAACCAAAGCAGCATGTCTGTAACACAGCAGGCTCATATTTTCAGCTGACAAAGTTCAATGCTTCTAAATGGACGTTGAGACTGAAGGAAGATCATGTGATGTGATCAAAAGCTCCAGATTATTTATCTTTTTTTAAAAAGAAAATAGAATTCTGCATTATTTCTATAAACGAGTATTTGAAGCATATAAACATTAGTTTCTAATACTTTACATTCATTATGAGGACATTATTATATATTGCTGCTCTTTTCCACTGTGGCTGCTTGTTAATTGATAGATCATCATGTTCAGCTTGACCACTTTGTGGATCAGGTCTAATTATCCTCAGGTCTACTGGGGTCTGGCTGTGCTCAGGTCCCTTTAACATTCTGGACCCTCTAACATGAATGGGGTTAAGTAAAGTATGAGACCCGGAACATATTTAACTTAAATCACTTTAACTTGTCGTGAACCAGGCTGATTAGTGAATGCAGTAAAAGTATTATTAGTATTATTGTTTCTGTACCAAAGAATCTCCTCTAGCTGACTTTAATTCAGAGTGTTTGTAATAAAATGTCAAAGTTATCAGGAGGGTTTCCCTCCCTGGACCGTCGTTGGTAGTTTTATCAGAGGAAACTGGGCTCACTGCAGGTTTACGGCGCTCAGACTGACTCATCCACCACCAGCGACGCTAAACACACACAACTCCTGGAAATATTTTCACCATCGCCGTGGAAACGCCCATAAAAGCCAAAAACTGCTTCAACTTTTCTGACTTTCTCCACTTAGGTTTTTTGGGGGGAAATGTTGCTAAAATAATAAAATAACTGCTGGTTATTTTACAGACTGGATGCTTTCAGAAACCGGAAGCCCTTTATGGTCCAGTATCAGCGGTTAGAGAGCAGCTAAAGAGACACATATGTCCCCGGTAGAGACCAAACCAGAGCTGAAAGAGACTCACAGTTTATGAGCTGATGTCTCGGAGTCGTTCTGTTAGATGACATTCAGTTTAGGAGCTAACAGTTCGGTTAAGGTAAGCAGCTAAAAGATCTGCTTCAGGCTAACTAACTGTTTAAATCAGCAGCTAAAACTAATTCAACAGTTTGTCTGAAGTTAAAAGAGTTTAGTTCAGGTTAGCGAACAGTTCAGTTTGGTAGCTTTAACATTTTGGACCAGTTTCCAGATGTTTGCTGGATGTGACGGTAGACAGCTGTTTGCTAACATGTTAACATCAACTACTGTATAAGAGGATGTGTTTTAGCTTGTTCTGCTGCCCCCTAGTGGCCAAAAAATCAACTAATGCAGCTTTAAAAGTCTGAATACACATCAGTTTGTAGTTCGCTTGCTGGTCATCTTACCTAATCAAACGTAGTGTGTCTTCATGACCTCACAGATCTGAACATTCACACAGTCAGACTCTCAGAAACCTTCCTGCTTCAGTTCATGAACAAACAGACTGCTGAGAAACCATCAGGAGGGTAAAAGGTGCAGTTTGTGCCTCGAGAAGTTTCCTGAAGCTTTTTCAGGAAATAATCAGATGAATGTTTCATTCACAGAGAGACTTTAAAAACCTGTTAATGTACCACAGGTGAGCAAAATAAAGATGTTAATTATTGACCCAGCTTTTCTCTCTCCCTCCTTCTCACACTCACTCATCATTGCTCACCTGGCTGGTATCTCAGACTGGATGTAAACCAGGACCAGACCGAGCTCTTGGGACAGGATGTGACCTGCCCAGTGCAGCCAAATGAAGTTTAATAGGTTCGGGAACAAAGACCACACCTCGAACACGTCCCATTTCTGCATGAAAAGTATTTAAGCACAAATTATCGCTTCCTTTCCCCTTTCACTCCCCCCCAAACCTCTTTTCTCCCTTCTGTCTCCTTTGTTTGACTACAGGAACCACTGAGGCTCAATCTAATCAGAGTCTCGACTCCCCTGGTTCCCTCTTGTCTTCTTGCCACCAGCTGACACTGGTCCATCAACGTACTCCTCCATCCATCTGTCCACGACCCCGACTTCTTCCCCCATCCCTCCATCCCTCAGTCCATCCCTCCTACATCATCTCTCCTCCATCCATATCATGCAATAAACTGTTCTAAATCCGTATCTTTATTGGCATGGTCTTCAATCAATAACTATAATCCAATAATATAATATATATTATTCTGAAATGGGCCATTCAAAGTTTGAACACACTTATTGATGACAAAGATATCGACCAAATAAATGTAACTGTGATGTAAATTTTGATCTAAATTTCTTTAATTTTATTGGTGACAAAGATTTTGGAAATAAGTCCCACTTGTTTGTGCCACCTCAGCTCCAGACAGGAAACCCTCCAACCAGATTAGGATGTTGACAGTGATGGTTGTTGAACATCTGTTCAGAACATCTGTTCAGACAGTCGTGGATGACACATCGAAGGTTTCATTCAGGATGTTCGACGTTTTGACACCAAACTGTCCCGACTTTCTACACGAAGGCCGATTCTGGAGCAACTCTGTGTTTTCCTTTATTTGTTTGAGTTCAGTGTGTGTGTGTTTGTGTGTGTGTGTGTTCAGCGTGGGCTCAGCACTCAGCTGATCAAACACAAACACACACAGATACACTAATATTGATCTGTCCCATAACACACACACACACCTGCAGGACACACTCTGTCCTCCTCTCTGACATCGATGACGGGAACTCTCTCTCTCTCTATCTTTCCCGTCTCATCTCTGCTCTGCGATTGGTTGGTCGACACACTTCACAGCTGCTCGCTGATTGGCCTAAGGCTGGCTTGGCTGACGTCCAATCAGCTCGCTCCGTGGTGGTGGTGCGTTGCATCTCATGAGGGGTCTGACTGCCGGGAAGAGCCGGGAGGTGAGCATCACCTCCTCCTTCCCCTGTTTCCGGGAAGTAAGTGTGTGTGTGTGTGTGTGTGTGTGTGTGTGTGTGTGTGTGTGCAGTTCTTGCAGGATCATGACTCAGCGTTTATCAGGTGCTGAGTCGTGATCTGCAGACCTTTAACTCTGTTGTATTTAGATCCAGTTTCTCTGTGTTATTAAAGATGTGCGACTTCTCGACTTCTCACACAGGAAGAAGGACGGAGGTGGAGCAGAAGGCGACAAATCTAAAATCCAGCCCAGCTCAGCGTAGAACAGACGTGTTCTCTCAAGGAAATCAGAGCATCGTCCTCTGGTTTGTCATTAGAGAACTAACTCTGGGTCCCCTGTAAGGCCGTCACCATGATGATGATATGATGACACTTTACAGGCAAAGGCAGCAAGTCCGAACACAATCCACAGGTACAGGTTCAGGTTCAGGTACAGGTTCAGGTTCAGGTTCAGGTTCAGGTTCAGGTGCAGGTTCAGGTTCAGGAGGCTGGAAAGCAAAGGCATGAAGCAACATTGACAATCTGGCTGGTGTAAATATTGACAGGGTGATTGGAGAATGAGTCACAGGTGAGCAGGAGGATGTGGGAGTCAGGTTTCTGGGGCAGGTGGGAAGGTCTGAGGGCGACTGGTGGACAGGTGGAGGATGGCAATGACTGCAAAGCTTCATAGAGATACAGGAGCCTGCAGAGAGGCAGGCTGGGCAGAAATAAACCCAGCTGAGTTCATGCTCGGTGCGAGGGGTTAATGTGAGTCCTGTCGCAGGTTTCGATCCGTAGTTGTCAGACTGAAATCACCACAACACCAGACAGATGAATCACACGGGCTTTGATTAGATTCTCCACGGTAACTGAATATGAGGCTCTTCAGTCTGTTCATGTTGTTTTGTTCACTGTGACAGAGCGCTCACATGCACACTCTGATCCTGCTTATGTTTTACGCATGTAAACATTGTATCCTGGTTTGAGAAACCTGGTTCTGCTACCTGGAGTTCTCCGATACTCTGAAACCAGGATGCTGTGGCCTGTGAACACCTGATCCAGGTTTCTGAACAGCCTTTGAAGAAACCTGGTCCTGATCCAGGTTTCTGAACAGCCTTTGAAGAAACCTGGATGCTGCTGATGAACCAGATTCTTCATGTTCCATGTAAACATTAGATCCTGGATAAGATCAAAACCAGGGTAAGACTCAAATCTGGATCACTAATGTGCACGTAAAGGCCCTGACAGAGAGCAGATCACAGAGAGCAGCGGGGTCACGGTGGAGATGTTTCTGCTCGATGTGAGTTAATGAAAAGAGTCTTTCTTCATCTCCACCTGCATCAGGAAACACAAGCAGCCCAAATGGACCAATCACAGCTCCTGTTGTTTCCACGTGGTCTCATGTGGTCTCTCTGTAGCCCCGACATGTAGTAACACACACAGCCACTGTGGGTACGATGCAAGCCCTTCATGCAGCTTTAGAGGAGACTCAGCTGTTAACTCATTCTGCACAGAGACGCTGTGAAGTGGAATCAGCAGTTTACCTCGTGAGAGTTGTTAAATGCTTCCTTCTAATATTATAAACCTCTGTGAGGTGTTTGTCTAATAAACCTTTCATGGATCTGTTACTCCAACTGGACTTCCTGGATACAAACACACTGAGCTGAACTTTACTTCAGGAGACTGAAAACAAGCGATTAGTCTCTAATGAGCAGTTTCTAATCTCTGATCTGTCTTCCTGCAGTGAGAAGCAGCTGCACAGACCAGCCGTTTAACCCAGAAGGAGCAGCCTGTTCTTACATATTAACTGACTGATTGATTGATTGAAAAATAAAATAGAAGCTTTTCGGCGGTGATCGAACGCCACACAGAACCAGAAACTGACTCCAGGTAAGTTTTAGAGCTGCTGCTGCTGCTGACCACCAGGTGGAGCTGTGACACCACAGATCAGCTGGTTTACCTGCTGAGGGTTGTTATGAAGGAAACCAGACATCAACATGAGTCACAGACAGTGAGACAGACAGACAGACAGACATGTCCAGTCTGTCCTGACTCACGCGTCTGCTTCACTGACCACCTCACTGTCTGTAAATCTCAGACTCCTCACTGCTGACTTCACTTTCACCTCTCACAGCTCAGCATGAACCATCTCTTCTCCCAAAATAACACAAACACATCATCTCCTCCACAGTTTAACGTGACTCATTTACTCTCGTACTACATTTTTGTGAGTTTTTGGCATTTTTCAGTTTTAATCTGGAATATAATAAATATATATTTTTAAATAAATGATATCAAATTCAAAACCTTTTTATCCTATAGAGAGAAAAATGTTCAGTTGCTTTCATTGTATAATTTCTACATTCGTATCATATTGATTTCATAGAGTTTTACGTTTATATTGATATGAAAAAGAAAAGAAAACATGTTCAAAAAATGTATGCAAAGATAAAATCACACGTATTACCAAAAAGAAGACAACCACCACGACTACCAATAGTACTACCACTAATAATAATAATGGTGATGATGAATCCATTAATTAAAGTCAATTCTTTGGCTGTATTAATGTAAATACATTAATATTTTGTGCCTGGTTGAGTGGCTGCTCATAAAAATGTGTTTTCTGTTTTTTATTCAAAAACTCAAATGCCTCCATCTAAAAATACTGAACTGTGAAAAGACTCGGTGATGTTTGAAGATCATCTATATTCCTGTCCTCATATCTTTATTTACAGAATTAAAAGCTCAGTCTACTGCAGCTGCATGTAGACTGATTTGTTTTTCACAGAGCTTCAGTTTGCTGTCAGACGTGACCTCGCAGTCAGTTTATCTGCTCAGATCTGCAGGCTGGCAGCAGGCCTGCAGTGAGTGTTTGCTGACTCATGTTGTTGACCGACTCTCTCTCTTCTTACTGGAATCACTCTCTTATTACAAACTTTTGTCTTCGGGGCTTTTATCACTTTTTCTGCTTTCACACAAGCTTTTTGCATTTTGTCATCTCTTCTGTTTTTCACTCATTTCTTGGTCTCAGCACGTTCTGCATTTAATCTGCACGTCAGTGGATCATTATTTTACCATCTGTGTTTTCTGCCCTGTTCGCAGCAGAGAGGACGGTGATGTCAGGCCGTCCGACACTCCAGAGTGAGACATCTCAACAACTGCAGCTCAGATTTCCATGAAATGTGCTGTTTCACGCTCACAGGAGCTTTCCTCTTTCCTCTAGTGCCAAGGCAAAATCCACAAGTGTACACAAGAAATATTTAAACCTACTGGGCAGATAACAAATCTAATTACTAATCAGAAAGCAAAAATCTTCAAAACTTTATCTCCTCACATGTGTGAACAACATATTAACACGTGCAAACAAGATAACAACTTGTGTGCTGGCCTGATCCTTTTTTATTATTATTATTTTTAGAAAGGGTTTTTTTAGAGGGTTTTTACAGGGATCAGCTGAGCCATAACAGTTTTGATGAGCCCATGTCTGTGGTGGTTTTGTTGCTGCACCAGCTTTCTTTTCTTTCTCTTCTTGTTGTTGTTGCTCTGCAGTGATTTCCCGTAAGTGATCATTAGACTCTGATCTCAGATCTGATCAGAGTCCAGGTTTGTGCAGAGTCACTAACAGGTAAACACTGCTGCTGCCTCACTCCCTCCTCAGCACAGAGGCAATCACAGCATGCTCTGTCTGTGCAATCACCATCATCTTCATCGCCTTCATCGTCGTCTTCATCATCATCTTCATCAGCAGCAGTGGTGGTTCAGTTTCCTGCAGCTGAGGGACTGAATGAGGTCGTGTTGTTGTTCCTGTTGAGCAGAGCTGGAGGGTTGCCACCACCTCAACACATTCCTGAGGGAGGAGAAGGGGAGAGGAGGAGGAGGGGGGAGGTAAAAGAGAAAGTGAATCTCACGGGAGTCACATAAAGAGAAAAGAAGACACTTCATTTCCCTGCAGCAGCTTTCTAATCTTCCGGGGAAAGCTGAGCTCCGCCCTGCTTCATGTTCTCGCTCTGATCTGATCTGAGGTCAGTCAGTCTGTCGGTTTGGACACAAAGAGCTGGAGAAGCTCTGCAGCAGAGCAGTCAGAGGTTCAGTGCCTTGCTCACTGGGAGGTTACAGGTCAGAGTGTTTCTCATGAACTTCACCACACACACTTTTTCTCAGCTGCTGCAGGGATTCAAACAGCTGACTGAACAAGAACTCTTCCAGGAACCCAGGACCCCTTTTTAGTGAGGACCAGCCTACTGTTCCAGATAGTTCACAGTGATGAGGACCATATTCATCTCCTATAATGGAACACAGAGCACAATGATTAACTGCATCGAGTTAAGGTGGAGCGGCATGAGAATGAAGGTAACCAACATAGTGAAGCACAGACATGATGGTCGACTGTACGATCATTTTCCTCAAGACGCAAACAGGATTTATTCTGAAAACACTTTTATCTTTAGTTTCTGCGCCAACTGCTCCACATGCTGTCGAGACACATTCCCAAGTATTTATAAGACAATTTCAATTTCACTACCAGTAAGTGTGTGGATGGCAGGGAGATACGAACTGGAAGGATCGGTTCTTGAGGATAAAACACAGTTTGTGTTGTCAGAATTCAGTTAAAGCTGAGATTCTGCAGAGACGTCTGAAGAACATTCAAGTCAGATTGTAAACTTGATGTAGAGTTGAAGAAGAGCCAAATGCATACGAGACTGTGTCATCTGCACAAAACTGGATATCATTAAGTTTGTGTTGGAGTGATAATATTGTTCATGTAGAGTGTAAATAGTAAAGGACCCAGCACAGACCCTTGTGGTACCCCTTATTTATCCCAAAGGAGGAGAGAAACTAGTCAGCCTTCATTCTGACTTTCACGACTTTGAGTTTGTCAAACAGGCTAAAGATTTTTCTGAACTCACAGAGGATGAAGGATGAAATATTTATTTATTATTGCAGATTTTATTTCAGCATCTGAGTTTAGCTGCTTTTTTTTTCTCGTTTTCTTCGATAAAGTTTCACCTGCTGGCGTCAGACAGAAAGTCAAACATCACCATTAACAAGCTGCTGATTCTGCACTTTCTAATGCAAAAATAACTTACCAGCATCATAAATAATCATAAAGAACCCTGGGAAAAATGATTTCACATGATGACGGCAGTATGAGACAGAAGATGAAGGAGGCCTGAGAGTTTCTGTGTGACGTGAAACTAAAGACTCTCCGTTCAGTCTGTGAGCTGCGGTTAAAACCAGAAAACCAGAAACCCTCAGCAGCATCTCAGCACAGAGAGAAGAGAAACTTCAGAGGGGAAGCCCCGCCCGGCGTTTCTGTCGCTCTGTGGGAAAGTGAAGGTCATGTGACTCCAGCAGAGACACCGTCAGCTCTGTCGCTTCGACTGTGTGACGTCCTGCCGTGATGGAAGTGATGATGTTCGTCATGTCGCAGCGTCTGAACGGTGAAACCAAAATGAGGATTTAAAAGCCAAAAGTGGTGATGCTGCTGATATCTAATAAGAAGAACTGTGTTGATATTATCTACTAAAAAAGCAAGTCTTCAGACATTTAGGTAAATCCTCTTGCTGTCTGTCAAATGCTTCAGATAAATATTTGCTTTGTGCATCGAGTACAGAGATATGGCCAAAAGTATCTGGACACCCCTGTCCACATACTCCTTTGTCATTAGTGGTCTTCGGCCCCCATTTGATCACACTCCTTCTCTGAGTCATAACATCTGAACATAATCTACGTTATACTAGACACGACTGTTAGCAGCTAATTCTGAAAAAATAAAACAAACAAACAAAAAATCAATACATGCAAACCTCGAGTTCAAAAGGTTACAGTGCTCACAAAATGGAAATTTTAACATCTATAATTCCATGACCACTGGGCAAACTCCATCTGCTGAGGAAGATCATGTGATATGATCGAAAGCTCCAGATCAACTACTAAATGGACCTTCAGGTGAGATCAGGTGAGGTCAGCATAAGAAAGGTTTTGAGTCCAAACAAAACCATAAAAAATAAAAAGTGGATCCTGTCAGAAACAAATGAAAGAAACACGTTCATTAAAAACATTTTCTCCTTCTGTTGATAAAAACTTTGGGTGCCGTCACATTTCAGTACATATTTGATGCAAATGAGTAGAATGAAGGATCGTCAGATGAGGATATCTCAGAGTTTCATCAGGTCGTGGTTAGCCTAGCTTAGCACAAAGAGTCCTGTCTGCATGTCTCGTAAACTTTGGGAAACATTCAAGGGAGCTGAAGTGAATAAAAAGGAGGGTGTCAAGAGATTATGTGATGAGTAAGTATTAAGGTTTGTCTGTTGGTGTTTTTGTCACTGATGCATAGCATCATCTCTGACATGCTGACGTTGCTGTTTATCAAACAATAATCAAAATATCCACCAACATTTCTTCTGCACAAACATGATTTATATGAAAGACGATACAATATTCTTCTCTTGGCCTCTTAAGACCAGTATTAGCATCAAAATAACCTTATTATATATATAATATACCTAAAGTAAAAGTACTCATTATGCAGAATAATATATGTGATATTATTGGATCATAATTATTGATGCATAAACGCGTTCATCAGGCTTTGATACATAATATAATATATAATATATAATATATAACACTGCTCAGCAGATACATTCAGTGTTTGAGTCTGAACAAGAAGAAAGTCGAGAATATCATCAGATTTCCTTCAAATAGAGAAATAGGTTGTAGGTTCAGATCCTTCAGGTGCTAAATATTTAGCAGGAGGAGGCGTGAACATCACCACAACATGTTGGTCGTGCTCTGAGCAGATCTCCCTCCTCCTCCTCCTCCTCCTCCTCCTCCTCCTCTCTGCTGTATTGATGCGACTCCCACACACTCCTCTCCAAGTGTGTGAATTCATGCTGCAGTGTGTGTGTGTGTTAGTCAGGCCTGTAACATCATACAATATGAAACCTATACCACACACACACACACACTCACAGTATGACCTTTGCAGGGTGACAGCAGACTGAGTCATCAGCATTAGATAACACATCAGCAGCATCATGAGAGAAGCCTCAGTTTTTCACTCTGGAGACTCGGTTTACTTCTGTTTGGACACATTTAATAAAGGAAAAGGCTCAGCTGAGGTCAGAGACAGCAACACTGTTAACACTTCACTGCACTGAGCACAGAGAGGTTCAGGTGCAACACTGATCTGGACCTTGAAATGTTTCCAGCATGAGTCTGTTTTTCTTTAAAACTTCTGATCAGTTTGCTGGAGCTCCTGATGGAGCTCCTGATGGAGCTCCTGATGGAGCTCCTGATGGAGCTCCTGATGTTTGTTTTATTGAGAATCTGATTTGCAGCAGCAGCACTTAACAGCTCAGATTACTGCAGAGTTTAGTCAGCATGTGGATGTCTGTGTGGGATGAGCTCAGAGAGGCACAAAGAGCCGCTCCTCAGCCCATCACTCACATTAAAACACACTTTATTCCTCTGATGTGCAGAAGCATTAAGACCTGCTGTAAACACAAACTGTCTGTGCATCCTCGAACCTGGGCTCAGGTGTGTGTGACATGTGTACGAGGCAGTCAGGGAGTCACCTTTGTACACTGATATAGGTCAGGACATGACCCGGATCACTGTGATCCTACAGACTTTTTTACTAGATAATTTGCATGTTCTTATTCAAATGACCTCCTTCAAAGAGCATCGGGCTGTTTGTGAGCAGGTTTCTCAGTGACTCATATCATTGAACTGGGCGTCTCGCCTTTCTTCTGCTGCCGCCCGTGTTCTGAGGAGGAGACGTGAATCAGCAGAGCTGCCAGAGGAATGTCAGCGAGGTTAACTTCAAATATATAAATGTTTAAAGACCCTGAGGTCATAACTCCAAATCCACAACCAAGTCTCTAAAAATGTTTTCATTATTTGTACTTTTTCATATTTTGTTTACTAATTGTTAAATTATAGTTCTGTTAATTAATTTGCCAAAATCAAGGTATAAATGCCGTTTCCTACGGAGCCCTCAAAGTCTGGACATGTTTTTTCTGTCTGCAAGCAAGATAATATGATAATATCTTCCATCCAAACCTCCTCTGAACTGATTAAAATTTCAAATTTAATGCAGAAATAAAAGTCATGTATTTATACATTATATATTAAAATATTAGTCTTAAATACTGGAATGAGCCTAAAGAAGATGCACCAAGTGTATTTGTTCAGTTGCAGAAAATTCCCAGACACAGTAACAAGGACATGATCTCAGTGATAACTTCTTTAGATTTAATGACCCCGTGACCTTCCCTCTAGCACCTCCTTCAGGACAAACTGTACATTTCCAGCTCAACTTCTCGTAAGACTCTAAGAAAAGATAAATCATCAGGATGTTGTTGACGGTTCAACAAGAGAGCATCAAGTCAAAAGGAATGTGAAGAATGAAAAGTATGTATCGCGTGCAGCAGTTTGAAGGCGTGAAGATCAACGACAGAACAAGCTGAGACCAGAGGAACTGGTCTGTTTCCTGAAGCGACTTCCAGTCTGCAGTTATTGAACTTGGCCGACCAACATTTCCAGTTCAGTTATCGTCTCATGAGAGGAAATTCTGTGCACATCAGCAGATACCTGGATTTCATTTACCAAGAATAATGAGTCCCAAATAAAATACATAACTACAGGTCCGGACACCTTCATTCTCCAGCTACTGAAAAAACATGCACTGTGGTATTTAGTAGTATTTAGGTTTGATTTCACAATGAGGTATTGAGTTGCTCCTACTAGTCTAATTATTATGGCCTTTCTTTGCCTCCATATTTTACCGTCAGTGTGTGTTGCAGTTGGAGGTGCTGCGAGCCGCCGTCACACAGCTGCAGGAAATTCCATTCATTTCTAATGGAACAGCAGCTGGTGCTGAAAATAGACCTCAAACAGACCTCCGAGCGGCCAGACTTTCTGCAGGAAAACACACACTCACTGCTAATAACCAGACAGTGTGTAGAGCTGCAGAG
This sequence comes from Oplegnathus fasciatus, assembly GCA_003416845.1. Classification (NCBI taxonomy): domain Eukaryota; kingdom Metazoa; phylum Chordata; class Actinopteri; order Centrarchiformes; family Oplegnathidae; genus Oplegnathus; species Oplegnathus fasciatus. Next base: position 155,724 of record NTHP01000628.1, read on the forward strand.
AGCTGCAGAGAGCTGCAGAGAGCTGCAGAGGGCTGGTTCACTAGTTTGTTTCAAGATAATCACGAGTTTTAAAATGCTATTTTGTGAGTGAAGAGCTTAAGAGAGAAACTCATTTTAATAATGTTCATCGTGAGTTTTAGATTCAAGTGTCAGAGCTGCTGTTAAAGGTTTCAGGTTTCAGGTGATGCAGATGTGATGTTTTGGACCAGATATGCAGCCTGTTGTTCGTCCTCACTGTCTCCATGTAAGGACAGAGAGCTCTGTCTGATAAAGGACATGTTCAGCATTGTTTGAATTCTGGGGTGGGAGGAGAAGTCCGGTCTGAGGTCTCTGAGACACAGAGGACGTGATGGAGGTGGTGGGGGGGGTCTGAGGTGTTTATCATTCCCAGGAAGCAGCGAGCGTTGCAGCCGCCGTTGGCTGGTTGCAGAGATGATGACATGATGTCTGGATGGTCGGTTGGTGTGATGTTTCTGCTCTCTGATTGGCTGTCAGGTGTCTGTTAAAGTCAGTTAAGTGTTCACTTCAAACACAGTTCAGGAGTTTAATGCTTTCACTAGATTAGAGTTACACAGTTTATATATTGATAAACACTATGTATATACATATATATTTATATATATATACTGTACATAC
>NTHP01000629.1:41531-89294 GCA_003416845.1 Oplegnathus fasciatus
TCCCATGAGACTGACTGATTTTTTCATGGTCTGCACACACATATATTGCCCAAGTGCCCATGTCCCCATTGGTGGAGTAACCTGAGCCACTCCACCTATTTCTAAAAATGATCATCTCTCGTCGGGTAAATAATGGTGTAATCTTTTGCCAAGTTTGGGGTGATCCAACCCCCCCCCCTGGGCACAGCCTGGCATATCTCTGATTCCTGTATGTTTGGGGATTCTCCACTCTGAGGCAGTTTAGACTGGTTTTGTGACACAGTTACTTATCAGTTTCTCAGAGACCATATTTTTTAAAAACTTTAGGATCTTTTTATGTTGCATGCTAAAACATAATCTTCACACTTTATATGTTGGATATACATTCAATCTGGTACTTTTGATTATTTGTTTATGATCTAAGCTCTTAAGCAAACCATAGTTTTGCTTCAACAATATATATATATAGATATATATATATGTATATATGTGTGTGTATATATATGTGTGTGTATATATACATATATATATATATATATATAAACAAATATGTCTAATTAATTAATTCAGGAACAGGTGAGGATTTTCAAATTTATTTTAGAACTTTAACCTTTAAGCAATAGTTCCACATTTTGTGAAATACACTTATTTGCTTTCTTGCCGAGTTAGATGAGAAGATACAATGCCATCTCATTTCTGTATATATGAAGCTACAGACAGCAGCCTGTTAGCTTAGCTTAGCATTAAGACTGGAACCAGTGGGAGGCAGCAAACCTGACTGTCCAGAGGTAACAAAATTCCTGTGACTGCTTCTTGTGACGCGCTTCCTGTGACACACATCGTAATTTCCGTAAGATCGAAAACAGCTGTTTACTCTTTCTCCTCCTAGATTTTCTGGGTTAATCTCTTTACTCTCATAATCTTCTCTCTTTTCATATCTACTGTTACTCTCTCTAACTGAGTCTAGACTTGTACATTTGGTAACACTATATAATGCAGCCCTCAATTTACTGTGTAACTTCCCGCAACTGATGGTGTAACTTCCCACAATGTACGGTGTAATTTCGTCGTATGAATCAATACATATAAAATACTTACCAGTTCCTACTGGTACTTAAAGGGGCTGCATGTAATGTATTAAGCGTTTTTTAAGCGTTTTTTTTGTTATCATTTTTTGTTTTCAATGTGTGAACAGATTGTAACAGAAATTAAAAAATGAGACCTTCCTTGACTTCCTCCGTTAACTGTAACAGCCTGTGGACTGATTTCTATGTAAAGGACTCAGGACAGTTTAGCTCCCNGTATTGCAGACAGACCTGACAAAGCATGAATTCAGACTTTTTACAAATCGGCATCATGATGTAGTTATTTCAGCATCCTTTTGATCCGTTTATGTCCGTGTCACACCACTGTTTTGGCCGATGCTGGCTCGTGCCTACAGAGTGTGAGCACACGCACAACCGCGAGTAACAGGATGCTGATTGCAGTTGACTTAATGGCCACAGGTGTCATTGTTAACAAGCGTTTTATGAATGTTACATACAGCCCTTTTAAATGTAGGTACAGCGGAAGAAAACCAGACTATGGGGAACAAGGGAATAACTATTGGGAATATTAGAGGAAAGGACAAACAAATGATCCTGTAAGTATTTTCTGTAAATACTGGGTACCTACAGAGTACAGTGCTGGTAAACAGAGCTGAACGGTTGACAATACAATACAATACAACAATGACATCCTGTGGTACCTATTAAGTAATTATGGTATAATGTTTTTCTCAATTGTTTTGTGTTACCAACATGTAATGTAATGGACGAAGTGCAATAAAAACAAATGTTTTTGCCCTTTTCTCATGGCAGCTGTGTAAGTTATTTCTTACAGGTGTGCCTTTGGCAGGCAAACTAGGCCCACACTCCAGGGATTTATTATGCATATGTCTTCTACTTCATTGTATGATTTGGAGTAAGAACAAGTCGAGACATGGGTCTATACTTTGTTCATCCAGCTTTGCAGCATCTCATAACGGGCAGGCTTGAATAGAAAACAAACTTACCTTTCTCAAGTGCACAGCTATGGAAGGCTTGTATTGTCATCCAAGGGCAAAAAAATAATAAATACTGTACAGTAATGCAATAAGGTTACATATATATACATATATACATATGAATTGTATCTGTTCTGTACACACAACATCTACTGCATGTCTATCCGTCCTGGGAGAGGGTTTTACAGGGGGTTGTGTGTCAGACTATGTGTCGTTTGTTGTGAGCAGCGACTTCCTGGAGTCGACAAGATTCCAGGAAGTCACTGCACCCAGACAAGAAATTGTAACCCATGGATGTATTAAGGAGAAATGGATACCTTCAAAGATGGCACCCCATTAATTCCTATGAAAGTTGCTCAAATGTTATTGGGCTGAATGGATCAAATTCTGATAATACAAAGAGTAATTTTTGCATGTTTATGATGCTCAAAAGATTTTTTTAACTGCTCCTTTTCCAATGCTTGTTTAGGGGAAAAATGCTTTTTGGACCAGTGTGAGTCATGTGATGATCCTGGAAGTTGCAATACAGAGTCTGGCCACTACACCAGAATCAGGTTTTGTATGGATTAAACGAACAAGATACAATGTGTTCATTAGTGAGCATTAGAGGAGCATATTTCCCAAAATGTGGAACTGTTTCTCTAAATCATAACCGTAAAATTAACTCTAAAACTAAGTGAATCCTGAAACAAACACTTAACCTTGTGAGTGTTGGCAGTTAGGCATTGTTACACTGGCTGTTGTATTGAATCTATTTGGTATTATGCACATAATGCTAGTGCCCAGTTCTAGTGTGCATTGATACTCCCAAGTGTCAATAATTCACTGTTGAGTACATAAACATGATTTAGCTTCCTCATAGCATAGATGAACATGAGCGTTTATCATAACAACTTTTCTTTATTCACATGGTCCATCAGTACCGTATCATTTTCTCTTTCTGTTGCAGGTTTGGTCGCAAACGAGCAACTCAAGTGCCAGCGGTTATATTTTTCACATTTACTTTAACAACAGCACTATGCCCCAATGTCTACTTATATTTAGTATCCCAGTTCTTGGTGGGAATTGCAGCTGGGGGCTATCGAGTCAACTGTATTATACTGTGTATGTATACTGAGTTTTTTCTTATTTGTCAAAGGCAGCAGAACTAATTAAAGGCACTGGCATGATGACAAATTGATTGCAATATTTTGAGTTAAGTAAACTGAAGTTTTATAGGTTTTAAAGCCATTAATAAAATGTAGGTACTGTGGGTATTTGTAGTAGTTAATTTTCGAAACATTCAAAAAACATTTGTTTGCAGTTGTTTTACATGAGTGGCTGTTTTAGTGTAATGTACATCAAATTGTATTTCCTAATTGCAGCCACTGAGTGGATCGGGGCATCCAAAAGATCATGGGGAGTATGTGTGACTCAGCTATTTGGTGCAATCGGGCAGTGTGTCCTCGCTGGTATGATCTACACCATCCGAGACTGGAGACTGGCTTAAATAATCACATCAGCTCCCCTTGCAGTGGTTGTTATCTACATATGGTGCATGAACTCTTTTTAATTGCCTTTTAATGTTTTATTTGTAAATTATAGACTGTTTGAACTGTTACTTTCTGTTTTTCTATCAGGTTTATTCCAGAGTCAGCCAGATGGTTGTTAAACAGAGGAAGGACAGAAGAGGCTAAACAGCTGATTGTCAAGGCAGCAGCCATCAACAAACGTACTGTTCCACACTCTCTTCTGGACACGGTATTTAAAGCTTAAAGAGACTTAAAGCTGCCACATGCAGCATTTTAAGCATCAGTTTTCTACCAGATTATCTACGACACATGTATAATAACTGAAAACAAATGAGATCCCTGTTGAAATCTCCCATTCACCTCGCCTAGTTATTGTCTTTTGTGTGAAAAGTTCTGAAACAGAAAGTGCTGAAACAAATTAATATCTTTTTTTATCCATATCTATCTATTTTAAAACTCCATTCAAACTCTGTTGTGTATGTTCCAATGAATTCAGAGTGGCTATAACCAGGCTGGCTTTTTATTTATTTCACTGTATTTTTTCTCTCTTATTTACTTCATGGCGAGTTTATATCAACCTGTCAGGGTGGGATCAACAATTATGATTAGTTGCTCTGTCGCTCAGCACAGACTCAGACAGTGTCCTTGGTTTCACCTTTGTATGAAAGACAAAGCACTCTTTCATTTTTAAAATGCCAGTATAACATGCAGCATTACGTGACATAAATAAGACATGAATAACAGTAAGTTTGTTTGGAATTTTAACAATATAACTGTGAAAACTTGGCGTATGCACCTAGCTTAGCTTGGACTGAAGTCCTCTACCTAGAGTTAGTGCGGGTGCTGATGCTGGTACTGGTGTTGGGTCTCCTAGCAATCCTCCCTGAAGATCTTGGTGATGAGCTGGTAGAATCACCAGTGTTGGGTACACAATGAACATGTGGTTATTTCCGGTCAAGACTCTCTGTTCTTTGTCCATTTTCAGTTCAGAATGAGCACCAGACCAGTGATGACTTGACATACTATCTATGGGCCTGACTCCATAGTCAGTCATAATTGTTGATCCCGCCCCAAGTGGTTGATTGACAAGCATGTGAAATAAATAGGCCGTGAAACAAATAAAAGAGGCCTTTGTAGGAGAAAAAAAGCTAGCCATCAAATAGATACTCAAAATTCATGAAATCTTGTAGAATAGAGCCGGAATGGAATTTTAAAACAATAATAATAATAACAATAAACAGATATGTATTTATTTCAATGGATACTGATTTAGTTGGATATATATTTCTTTGCTAATTTGTTTATTTCATTGCCTCTTATTAATTTATTTTATGGAGATATTTTCTATTTTTGATTTGACAGTAATTTATTTGATGTCTCAGATATTTACATTCATATATTTAATAATTTTATTGTCCATTTATTAATTCATTTATTTGTCTATATTTTATTTATAAAACTATGACCTATCTAGTCGGTAGTCATACTGTCTGTATAACAAATGACTTACAGTATGACATACTGAAATACCTATTACCATTAGTCTGAGGATAAGTTTTTTTTGTTGTTGCTATTTGTTTTTTTGGCGCAAAAACAGAACAGTAGTGACTTTACAGATACAACAATAATAGAAAGGGGAATAAAATATACAATGACAGAAGAAAAGCAGGGTGATGTACAGACTTGACATGATACATATATAAAACAAAACAAACGAGGATGAATAACAGTCCTAATAATAATAACAATAATAATAATAATAATAATAATAATAATAATAATATCATGCAGTTTAATTTAGTGTAATAACCGAGTGATCTGTTTGGTTGTTTTTTAATGCTATTTGTCTTTCTGTTGAAATGTACTCTGATAGTAAAAGGTGCCACTGGGATGTTGAGAGGTTGTTAAGGCGACCAGTATGGGTTGTTCATATTTCAGTGGCGGTTCAACTGAGGAAAGACCTCCTAGCAGACGTACAGATGGGGAGAATGCTGCGACCTCTGGCTGAGGATAGTTTATGTGTAATGTTTGTGTACGATGTTTGAACGGGTGGGCAGAGCCAGGTAGCATGAAAGTAGTCGTCTGTAGTGTTTAATGTGCAGTGTGTACAGGTGTCTTTGTCTGTGAGTCCCATTTTGTGTAGTTTATATTGGGTGAGGTGAACTCTTTGTTTTTGGTTTGTATTGAATAAGTTGCAGTTTGGAGTTACGGGACAGTGAGGAGATGTTATTGCACATTTGCATCCAGGAGTTGATATCGATGGTAACAGAAAGATTTGTTCTGTTTTTCATTCGAAGTTTGCACAAAGCGTTTTTTCTGGGTGAGTTGATCAAACGATGGGGCGGTTGCAGAATGTTGTTTGATATGTTGATTTTATCTTTCAAGCTATGTTTCAGTTGTGAATATTACAAGAAGCCGTTACCACTGATCATGGGCGGACTGGAAATGAAAAATGGCCCACCAAAAACCTGCAGCAATACACCACCCACACAATGGACGCCACACTTTATGTAAACAAGATTACTGAACCATATTTCTAACAACAAATTTAGTAAAATAGAACAAGGGGAATGTGTTGCTCTCAGGAGGAGGGCAGATGCACTATCCTCAACCTGGATGAGTACTTAGTATAAGTATTAGTATATTAGGCCGGGCTTATCTAAAAATATGTATATTTGCGTTGCATCTGCCCCAATTGTCAAGCGGCCCACCTGTAAAACTCCCAGTGCTCCAGATGACCAATCTGTCATTGCCTCTGATATCATATTTCTGTTTTTAGTTGACCAGTTTTCATTAATATAATAATATTTCTGCCACAGATTGCAGTGAAAGATACTGTGGACAAAGGAGGTATAAAAATAATTTTCAGATCACCTCTACTGACCAGATATTTCTTCATTATTGTGTTGGCATGGTAAGTTGAAATTTCCAAAATCTCTACTGTAAGTTAATAAAAGAACAGAGAATATATTAAACATGGAAATGATTCCAGTTCTGTAATAATACTGAAAACTAGTATCCTAATCTTTGAATTATAATCATTTTATGGTAGCAGACATTCATTGCACTTGATCAAAAGCTGGGCTTCATAACCATGTTAACGTTAAAGGTGGTTAGTTGGGTGGTAATTCGATGCTGCAGAATAACTGAACAATCACACATCTGGAACAATGAAGCAACTTATATAATGCAGGACATCCTCTGTGTGACCAATGCGTTTTCTTCCTGTTTTTAAGGTTTTCATTGAACCTTTCCTTCTACTGCCTGTACTTGAATATGGGAAACTTTGGCTTGAACATCTTCCTGACGCAGCTCATGTTTGGTGCCATTGAAATACCAGCTAATTTACTCTCCATGTGGCTGTTGGAGGTTTTTGGGAGAAGAATATTATTCATAGCAACACTTCTGACTGGAGGACTCTCTTCCATGCTTATCCTAGCTGTTCCTCAAGGTAAACCATTTGGTTTGGTTAGCAAAATGACAATTTCATGTTTTTGACGTGTTTGTCAAGTTTAATCTTCTATTTTGTTTACAGGATATGCCCTTGCTGTTACATGTTTAGCTGTTGCGGCACGTTTTTTCCTGATCTGGGCTGGTTCTGTATGTAGTGTCTTTGTGCAGGAGTTGTATCCAACATCTGTTAGGTAGGTGTTCACAGTTTATATTAGCTCTTGTCTTTTTGGCAAATTTTCCAGACACAGCATTTAAAAACACAGTAAATTACTATTTTTATATGTATAACTGTTATAACGCCTTCCTTTTAGACAAACAGCCACAGCTTTAGGAGCCTTATCAGGAAGAGCAGGTGGATTAGTGGCTCCACTGCTCAACATCTTGGCCATGTACCACTGGGTCATACCCACCACAGTCTTCAGCAGCCTTACACTGATCAGTGGAGCTCTCGGCTTCCTGCTTCCAGAGACCAGGAGAAAAGAGCTTCCTGAGACAGCCGATGAGGCAGAGAAAAACAGGTGACTGTGGCAAATATTTTGTGTTAGACAAGTTGATATCTCTTATATTTCATCCCAGATAACATGCGTCTATTTCTGTCCTGTGTCTTTCAGAAATTTTACTTCCACCAGGACAGCAAGTTTTCCGTATCCAGAATCAACCAAGTTGTAAACATGTGTCTGATGGTTTATTCTTTAACGTATAATGCATTTGCTTCAAACAGTACGTCAGTCATCACTCATTGTACATCAGTGTTCCCAACCAGGGGGTCAGGACCCCCCCTCACGGGGTCCCAAGATAAGTCTGAAAACTACAAGATATCTTCACCCCTAAACATCATTCAGATGAAACAATCTGTGAAGGTGGACTTGTTTGAAATGCTCATGACTTAAGTCCATAACCTGTGATGTGGGGTCACAAGTAGATATTACTTCATTTTAAGGGGCAAAAAGGTTGGAAGCCACTGACTTACATTATACCCACAGACCAAAAGAAGCTGTAATAATTAAGAGCTATACGTGTAAATGATAAAGTGATGTTTTTACATTTTTATACACGGTGTGCTGATAAAAGCCTAATATGAGAATGGGATATACCCTTGTTATTATAAGTTTATCCCTTCATAAATTCGATTAATTTCCCACATGGGAAACATTCTCGTCTTTCCTGTTTAGAGTATGGCACACTTTGTTTTATTCATTTGGCAGAAACTTTTGTCCAAAGCTATTTACAATTACAATTTACAATGAGGAACGATTGAAGCCACAGTAGATCAAGGAGAAGCCTTCAAAAATAAGTGCCTCAACTCCACATTCCACCTGACACAAGTGGCACAAGGCTGCAGGTGAAGGAAGCAACATAGCAAATGACCATTTTTTGTGAAGGCCCTGTAGCTAACGTGTTAGCCATATCAACTTTAAAAGGCCATTATATTCCAAAGGTGTGTGGTTTTCAGCTTGTTGTGGAGTTCTGCCCGCAAGTGGCCAAAAATGACCAATTAATGCAACTTTATGTAACAGGCAAATAAACAAAACAATAAAATGATTCTTTCAATATACATACCTCACTATTGTTTTAAGACAGACTTGAAAAACTGTGAACCAATTCTATAAAATTCTGTTTTAATGCTGAAAACTAGTATTATAGCCTTATTATAGTGGTGCTATCAATACTTTAGGGTTTATACTACATAGCCTTCAGAACAGCAAGAGGATACACTCATGAACACAACTGCTCTCATAGCACATTTTCATTACGTTTCAGTCATAGTATAGGAGTAGAATATAGTGTAACTTATTTATTGAACAAACATTTTAAAATGAATTAGGTCAAATGATTGGTTTGCCCCAAAACACACATGTTGATTCTCAGAGGGATCAGACATACGAATAAGCCTTTTAGTTTAGCCTTAAAGAAATAATTTGATTAATGTTAACGTCAAAAATCTTGTTTTATAGAGTTTTAATTTAAACATACCATTTAACAATGTGACCACTGGGTCATACCCACCACAGTCTTCAGCAGCCTTACACTGATCAGTGGAGCTCTCAGCTTCCTGCTTCCTGAGACCAGGAGAAAAGAGCTTCCTGAGTCAACTGATGAGGCCGTGAACAACTGGTGACTGTGGCAAATATGTTCCATCATTACATACTGTATGTCATTAAACAAGTTGATATCTCTTCACCATTTGCTCTCTGATATCTCTCATCTGTCCTTTGGGACCTCCACAAACACAGCCAGTTGTTCAGATCCACACTCAACCAAGCTGTAGACTTGTGTTTACAGTGCAGAATACATTTACTTCAAACCACACATAAAACATCACTTCACATCATATAAACAGACCCAAAGTAGCTGTAGAAGTTAAGAGTATAAAGTGGTGTACGAACAAAGATTTCTTTCCCTTTGCTTTTGTTTTCTTATGCATTTAGACAGTGTGATTTTTTTTATATTCTGTGTTGGACACACTTTGTATAGAAACATGATAAAATCAAATGTTGACAATAAAATTATAAACAATGACCATTAAAAATGACTCTGTATGTGTGAATAACATTTCTGTGTTTGTGTTTGCATAAAAATCAAACTTTCTTTTAAAGGCTGCTAATAATACCGAGTTACATCCAATTCCAAAGCGATTACATAATACATATACAATATATGAACATCCTACCATGAAACTAAACACCACTGTCTTCTATTAAACTTGACTATGTGTTACTCATCAATATTACAGATTGATTAGTTTACTTCTATATTTGATAGCCCAAGAGGATTAAAAAACTAACTATAATGAGCAGGTACTTACGAACTGTACCACCTGAATACTATATCCATTTCCCTCATAATTGTGGTGACAAACATACATACATAGCCTTTTTCCAGAATAATAATAATAATACACATAGCATAAGCAGTTGCACACCAGCAAATTATTTGAAAGATTTCCAGGAAATTAGTAGGAAGTTAAAGATATACTTTGTCATTTTGAGAAATACATTTACTCGCTTTCTTGTCAAGAATTAGATGAGAAAATTGATACCACTGTCATGTCCGTATGGTAAATATGAAGCTGCTGCCAGCAACTGGTTAGCTTAGCTTAGCACAAAGACCTGAAACAGTGGGAAACAGCTAGTCTGGCTATGTCAAAAGGTAACAGCACCCTCTAAAGCTCACTAATTAACATGTTTTATCTTGTTTGTTTAATCCATACAAAAACTGAAGCGTCAAAATGACAAGTTGCTTCAGAAAGCCACTGCTCCCGCCCCAGTACCCCCAGTAAAATCTCTGGTAGATCTCATATACAGTATGTTGTAAATGAGATACAGTGCGTTCATTAGAGAGCTTTAGAGGTGCTGGTAGGTAGATTTTGTTACCTTTAGACAGAACTAGGCAAGCTGTTTCCCCCTGCTTCCAGTCTTTATGCTGAGCTAAGCTAAGCGGCTACTGACTAAAGAGGCGTCTTGTACAGCAATATCCTGGGGGTATTACTGTGGGATCGCTATGTCACTTATTAATGGACTCAATGACTGCCAGAGCACAGCTGATTGATCAGGGACTCAAATGTACTCAAATGCCAATGCGCACACGTGTTACCATGGTTACCAAATGATTTACACATTGATGTTATACATGACTTATACAGATTGATTATAAGATCACTTCCTGAACATTCCATGATCAGCAGATGTGTTTATTAGTAATTTAGCTTATGAAGAAAGCAAGCGTATTTCCCCAAATGTGAAGCTATTGCTTTTCGAGACAGTTAAGAACATGGCATACAAGCCACCAAATCTGTCAGCACTAGTTTTGAAGCCTTCATCATTTGGTTAATGTCTGTCAGTACACAACTTGTATGCTGCTAAACTGCTGTGCTGCTTGACCTACCTTAGTGCTACCGCCGTCCTATTGCTCATATGTGTTTCTGCTTATGTTTGCCTTTGCTTATGTCTGTTCTTGTGAAGCTGTTTTGTAATTTACTTTTTAAATAATTTTCTCAACCATAATTTGCCCTGCTTTTATTGCTGTCCATGTCTGTGTTCTGCTTATGGCTGTCTGTGTTCTTCTCTTACTGTAATTGACATGCCTTACATTATGATTATTGTTTTAAACTGTTTCTTGATTTTAGGTTTGCTTTAGGCTGCCAATTTCACATCTGGCCAGGGACTACAGACGAAAACTAGCCTTTTGGCTAATTCTGGTATATTTACAGAAATGTTTATTAATATGCACTGTCCCTGAGAAATAAACTTCATGAATAAAATAAAATAAAATACAGCCTCATAAAATAAAGGGCTGCCCTGGACTTTAGTATGAACTATATGAGACGCTATATGGCATTTACATTTATTTCAACTTCAAGGGGTCATTGAACAAAACTGCCTCAGTGCTCAAATTCGTGATTTTATTACAGATTAATCATTAAGCAATACATTCAGAACACAGAATTTTCATTTCAGAATATTAACACTTTATTTTCTAGAGTGTATAAAGACATTTCAAAGTCAAATTACACCTAGTTATTACTCTTCACTCTTTTATTCTATTAGCTGTTTATTCAAGTAAAATCACTTTAAAATACAGTTATTCAGAAAATATTATATCCTCTGTCTCTCATCATGTCAACTTTGAAAGAAAATCATGTTCTTGTCATAAAATATATTAATATTGCAGCTGTAATGTAAGGATGCATACTGTAGCCTATTTACCGCACAAATTTGAAATTACATTAATGTCAGAGGTTGTGTTTGATACAGATTTTGAAATAAAATGGTAAATGGTAAATAAAAACAATATTAGTTTTGATTTTGTGAACTAATTAAATGTTAAGTGGTGATCATATCCATGCACTTAAAAAAGTGCTTTTTAAAATCATCTTACAATGATGTCTTTTTCTCTTTTCTATACATTCAAATTTTGTGTATTACGTCATGTAAACACAGTCCTGCTATTACCCAAGCAAATCGTCCATCCAGCTACAATTTGTGGCAGTATTTTCTGCTGTCTGCTCGGTGCTGTTGTTGTCAGACGTCAAAAAACTGTCCACAAAAAAATTCACACCACTTGGCTCAGACACTGGCAGCAACTGTGGTTCTGATGCAAAGATGTCATCAGCAAAAAGATCTGTCTGAGCTGAAGGAGCAGCGGTAGAAAATGTATCTGTACGAAGTAAATCAGTCAGTGGGTTAGAAGTGCCTGGGGTGGACGGCAGCACTGTAAACACATCTGCACTATTTGAGGTGTCACTAACTCCAAAGATGTCGTCTGGAAAGGCAGACAGTTGGTTTGTGGAAGCATCAGCTCCTGCTTGATCAGGCACATTAACAGTAGGTGCCTGAGTGAACAAAGCGTCATTTGAGCTGAATATGTCAAAGTCGGTACCCTGCTCTCTTGTCTGGCTGCTTGTACCAAAAGGACTTGAGGTTTGATCCTCACCTTGGTTTACGGGGGGTGCTGAATCAGGCACGATAAGCTGATCTGTCATGCCAAGCATCACTTCGTTCTCAGCTGCTATTGGTTGAAAGTCAAGCAGGCTAAAAGCATCTGCAGGAGCAGCTTCAGATAATGCTGTGCCACTCAGAGAAGATGAAAATGTATCACCTGGGGTGTTCACAAAAATCTCCTGAGAGTCAGGTGGACCAAAAAGATTAGAGGAATCTTGAGGAAGTTCATGGTTGAGATCAAGAAGCGTTCCACCGCACTGGTTTGTTCCTCCTACGTCTGGTGCATCAAGCAGTTCATTTGGTTTTTGAACAGACTGATCAGTATTTATCTGAATGACCGATGGGTCAACAGGGGCTGAACTGACACTGTCCCCAAAGATACTATCATTAAATGGAGCACTCAAAACTTCATCATCACTTTTCTCTGCTATCAACTGATTGACTGACTCCTCGGATGCTTGACTCACTGATTGCACAGTAATGGAAAGATCTTTAGACTCAGCTATCGCAGGATCGGTGACAGACAGGTCTGTAGACTCATTGCTTTGTAAATTTGATTCTTGATCGTCAGTTGGATTTGTATCAGTTTGTTCTGGAGCTGTTAGGTCATCACTTGTTGAAGTCTTGAGCAGGTCGGATGGCTCCATAGATTTGCTTACAGCCTCACTTTTGTTACTATCCCATATGCTGGGCTCAGCAGAATGTGACTCTTCCTTTACATGCTCATCAGCCTCTTGTTCCTGAGGTGGCACTTGAGACATGTTGACTTCCTTTTGCATTTCTTTTGTAACGGCCTCCTTTACATCCTCTGTCTTTTTGTCATCAGCATGTGTTTTGCCATTTCTTTCATCTTGCGCAGCCGATATCGTGGTGTCCTCAGCCTTCTCCGAGGATGACTGAAACAGTCTTCCTAAGAGTCCACCACCAGGTTTGACATCTGATTTCTTGGCATCTTTCGGTTCAACCTTGTTTGATTTGTCATTTCCACCTGATGTGAAAAGCTTTGACAAAGGACTCTTTCCTTTGGACCAGGATCCCAGCCTGGCCTTTGTCTTTTCAGCCTGTTTTGCAGAACCCTTCAGAGAATTTGTTCTTGCAATAGGCTTCTTCTGACTGCCACCGTTGTCTTGGTCATTGGCTGAGTCAGTCTTTTCAAATTGATTTTTATTCCTTTCAAGTCTGGCCTCCTCTCCGCTCATATGTTCTGCAGGACTGTGCGGAGTACTTGGATTATCTGATTCACACGGGTTGACAGAGTTTCTTGGAATGACATCCGATATCTCAGCTGGCTCTTGGTATTTCACAGCTTCTTGCGTTGAATTAAAGGTTTCGGTGGAACTCTGAGCATCAAGTGATTCCTCAACCTTGCCTACAACTCCATTCAAAACTGTTACATCAGTCTGCTGGATCTCTTGGCTGCTCTCCACTTTAACATCAGGCTCTTGGTTCGACGTATTGCTTGTTTCTTCATGGCACTTATATTCAGGAATTTCAAGGTACACCTCACTTTGGCTCTGTTCTTTGCTGGACTCAAATGACAAATGACCAAAGTTATTTTTGTCACTGACATCTTTTATATTGTTGGATTTATTCACTTTGCTCTGTTCAGTTTGGTCTGAAAGCTGCGTACTGTGCTCTTCACCTTTGGCTCTCGTGGTCAGTTGAGAGGACAGGTCATACTGAGCAACATCAACATTTGAAGCAAACCGTACAGACTTCCTAGCTTTATTTGGAAAAACGTCCAGCCTGTTTGATGTCAGATTGTAGTTTGTTTTTGAGGTGGGTGCCACATTTTTCTGTTCTGTTTTGTGGTTTGCGACATTAACACCCTTTTCTAGGGCGGGTAAAGAAAAGTTAAGCACTGTTGGAGAGGTGCTGTCTTGGAAATGCCCTCCTTTGGTTGGATGACTCCTGGGTTTTGTTTCCTCTGAAGGCAACTTCTCAGCTGAGTAATAACCTGTTGTCTTAGATCGTTCCTTGACCCCTGAAATGAAGGAGCTTGACAACGTCTTCACTTTGTCTTTCATTTCTCCACCATGGCTGATCTTTAATTGGTTGTTGTCACTTCTGTGATGCTCTGAAAAGCTCATACTATAAGTAGATGCTTTGCCAATGTCAGATATCGTATTTTTCACATATGTTCGATGTGATGGATTTACCCCAGCACTCTTCCTCTCTGGTGGCCAGCTCATTTTTAGTTTGCCTTTAACATCAGCACCACTGATATGTCCTGGCTCTCTTGCAGACGACTTTGTAACAAACACACCAGCAGAGGACTCTCTAGAGGCATCAGACGTGTTTAAGCTGCTTTTTGTCATTTTGGGAGTGGACACAGCATCTGGCTCATCTGTTCCTTTATTTTTCTGAAGCCAGTGGTCTTTGTGTTGCTTGTGCCCAAATCCCTCATCATAATTTCCTTTTCTTTTAAAAAGCTGTTGGTAGTGAGAAATGCAGTAGAACTCTCCATAAAGAGGTGAATAGTTGTGGATGCTGCAATAAAGTAAAACAAATTCTTTTGTAATATTAAAATGAGATATTGTTAAATTTGTCATATGATTGGTTATTCGTGCTAGATCAGTTGCTGTAAATTGTTTCAGTGCATTGGAGATTAGCAATAATCATGTAATTTCCAAAATCCTCTCTAACAATGTTTTTGCTCATTAATGCCATGTTCATTCCAGTAAATTATAGTATTAATTAGGGTGAATATCTTTTTTTACAATTGTTGATTTGAGTAATTTGATCATACTGTGAAAATATCTCACCTGAGCTTCTTCTTACAGTGTTTACAGCAGAAACAGTTGTTGTGCAGGATTAGTTTATTGGCCACCATTTTTTCCATTGGATAGACAGGTGTCAAACAGGCAGAACACATTTCCTTGGCAGGTGACTGGAACTATGATGATAAAACAAATTCAGTTTAAGGTAATAAGGACTTTATGTTAAACGTTTCATTTAATTTGACCTTTCTATCATCTATAGTCAACTTATTTATTGGACCTATTTCCTGCCGAACAAAGACTGTTGATTGCATGCTGCCAGCTGATTTCACCCTAATGGCCAGCTTTGCATACTGTTGAAACTCAACAAAACCCATGACCCTTGGATAGATTAGTAGTTAGCTTTCTGGCTAACACTATATGATACAGCATGTGTATAAGACAGTTGTGGAATTGTTGGAAGGCATATTTTTCTCTTTTGATGGAGGCTAACTGTTTTTACCTCCCTCCAATGTTTGAGCAAAGCTACGCTAACCATGTCCTGGACTTACTGTACTAGTGTATTGGATGCGCCATGATGACATTGATAGTGATGACACTGATATGTCAGTTGGGATTTAAGACTTCAAATCCAAAATCCAGAATTTTGCCAGCATGTCGTGATATAAACACAAATGACAGCTATTATTGGGTGGAAGACATTTCAGTCCATGTTTTAAGAATATTTCTTTAGATAACTTAAAGAAATGGTTCAACATTTTGGGAAATAAGTAACTTCCTGGAGTCTCAGCTTGTTGCCTGGCAACTCTTCACAGCCAGTCCAGACCAGCACATATCCCCCCGTTAAACGTCAAATTGCGGTTTTTACACTTTAGTTGTTGTAGAGATTAAACAAACGAGATAACGTGTTAATTAGTGAGCTTTAGAGGTGCTGGTAGGTGAATTTTGTTATCTGATCGAGCCTGGCTGGCTGTTTCGCCCTGATTTTAGTCTTGGTGCTAAGGTAAGCTAACTGGCTGCTGGCTTATACTGTATTTGAACTGTTCCTTTAAGTAGACTTACCTATTTCTATTGCTAGAATAATTTAGAAAATATATATAAGGAATTTTTATGACTGTGAGCTCATCTGCCTGTCGCACACTTATAGGTAACATCAATGGTTGTTGATGTTGATATGTTGCTCCATGATAATTTGTGGTATTAAATTCGCTCTAGGTTTTCTAAATTTTGGAATAATAATGAGGGACCAGTATAAAGAATAGGAGTCACTTTTTACAGTCACATCTTTTAAACTGTTATTTATTTGACAATTTACACAACAGAACATACAGTATGAACTACTGTATATGCTTAGCTTTAATAAAAGAACTTAACACTTTATCATGTGGTTACAGTAAAAAATCTATAAGACAATTTTTTTAAATTAAAAGTCAACACTTTCATGATTTCAGAAGATCAATTTTATGACTAACAAAACCTTTTCATGAAAACATAATGTAATAAATACACAAATGGAATAACTGCTATCCTAAAATTAAAGGAGTGAGAAACGCACTGTCTGTCTTATTTAGTGCTTTTCCTTTGGTTGGCTGAATGTTACAAACACCGTCCCTTCCTCCTTAGCGTTGCACATCACTTTATCTTCAAAAGGGCGACCAGATCTTCGAATTAATGGGGATGTCATGACTTCATATCTGGCTGGACTCCCAACTACTTCAAACAGTGCAGATGATTTACTGTCAGACTGTTTGGTGACAAATGTTGAAGTCACAGAAGAAACAAATACATTGCCAAAGCCGTCAGTCTCTTCATATGTTTCACTGACAGTCTTTTTGCCAATTATTCCTGCGGGTTGCTCTGGAACAGTTTTCACCTCGAGCACACTGACCTTGCGTTGTGGAGGACTGTGACCATTTTTTGAGGACTCCTGTCCCGGATCATTATTTGCATCATGGCAACTTTGAGAGTTATCTTCTGTTTGTGGTTTAAATGTTGACATCGGTGACTTTGGCTGTTCAGCAGGCTTTCTGGCAGCTGAGTGAATGGAGATGAATGACGGGGAAGACTGGGAAGAGGACTGTCTGATGAGTGGTTTATTGTGCATTTGTCTGGGCACATCTTGTTTAGGATGACTTGAATCCGAAACTGATTGCATATTCACATCAGATGTCTCTTTGATTTGACTTGATTTGGCCTTGCTTGACACAATACTTATTTTCCTGATGTTGTTGGCAGGTTGAGAGTTTTGTTCAGATTTCAAAGATTCGTCGAATAGTCCTGACAACCCTGCGATGTCAGCCTCAGACTTCAGATTGGAGACGGAGTACAAAGCCTTTTTAATTGTCTCTTCAATGTCAAGAAGTTTTGCTAACGTTTGTTCCTTCAGATTCATTATTTCCTTGCTTGCCTTTTCCAGATCTTCAAAGGCAGTCTCAACTGAGGAGATGCTTTCTAGATCATCGTCCTGTGTCTCTACTTCAACTTTCTTTTCCACCGTTTTACTTTGCTTTACATTTCTACTTGGTGTAACCATCCAAGCAGGGACATTCTCATATAATGTCTTCAAGGAGCTAACGTCTGCACTGCTGGTCTCTCCCTGTATCTCTTGCACTTGAGTCAGGATTCCTTTGAGTTCCTCTCGTTTTCTCAAGTTTTCAAAGATCTCCATGGCCGCTTTCACATTTCCTTTCATGATCTCCTCCTTGTGGACAGAAAGCCTTTGTCGTCTTTCATCATCTGTCTCCTTTACTTTCTTCTCTCTTAAAACAACTTTATCCTCAAGTTGGGGTTGCTTTTCATTGAGGTCATCTTGCATATGGCATGCATCAACCGGATTTTTGGTCTTTGATGTTTGCTGTGTGTCATCAGTGTTGGGTTGGTTTTTTTGATGTGATATGTGTTGTTGGGCAGTGGTTGTGTTGGTTTGTTTATGGTCACTAACATCATTTATTACTTTTACCTTCTTGGACAACAAAGGGGCTCTTTTGTCCAGAGTCTCACTTTCCTTTCTTTCAAAGTTCTGTAGAGCAGCCTGCAAGCTCAAGTTCATTTCATGTTTACCATCTTCTGCATAGTTCTTCATGCACATTTGTATCTCCTCAGCTGCATTGATTTTCTGTATTACATTTCTCTCCATTTCCCCTTCAGTGCTCTTTGACATCATTACTTGGCAGTCTGGTTTGCTCCCTGTAAGTGGTGCTGTTTTCATTTTCTTCTTGATTTCCTGAGCCTTTGAGTCTATTGGTAGACATTCAGTTGTTTGATTTGAGTCTTGCACTGCTTCATCAACACAGTACTGGTGGTATGTTTCATGTAAGGTCTCTTTACTGATTTTGCCATGTGTTGTGGTTTCTTGTAGTTCAAATTTAGAGGGCATGGGAAAGTGTTTGCTTTTTATGTTGTCTTTAATGGGGCAAGCGACTTCAGGAGCAGAAGTTGGTGAAATATTCTGTTCTTCCACAACTACTGATTTTGTCCATTGGGGCTTTGGCGGTAAAGTTGGCTTCTGCTTCTGCGGTTTCTCACTTGTCTTTTGAGGGAGTGGAGGTGGAGTTACACTCTCAGAGCTGGATGATTTAGAGTTTCCATTTGCTACAGGGTTGGGTGTTGAATTCTGTGTTGTAATGGATGGTTGTCCTTCACAGGTTACTGAAATTGAAGGAGACAATTTTGTGTCAGATGGAGGCATAGACACCACAACACACTGCTTGTGAACAGTCTTGTTCCTCCCTGAACAAGCCTTCCCTGAATTCCTGTATATCATTGCAGCTTTATAGTCTCCTTTGGATACATTTACACTAGACTTCTCAAGAGATTGCAGAGCCAATTGGACATTACCTCTTACAATATCTTCTTTATCTAAGAGCTTCTGCTCTGTTGCTGCACTCTTCAGAGACCTAATAGCTGCCTTCACATCTCCTCTGATAACTTCTTCTGTCTCATCTTCTGTTGTCTGACCATTACACTCACAACTTACAAAAGGTGGCAGTGATTCTGGTGCACAATTACTGACTATAACTGCACTTTGTTGACAAGCCTCAAAGGAAACATGGCTTTCCTGATCTTTCTCTGCATCACTGACCTTTGGATAAGTCTTGATTTGCTGGCATCTGGAGGAAGACGAACATGTAGATTGCATCACTGCTGAGGAGCTTTCCTCTTGTGCTGTGACATTCAGGTTGTATATTTTTCCAGGGACAATGACTTCACGCTCCACATGCATGCTTTGCTGCTTGGCCATTTCAAGGGACATTTTAGCTGCTTTCACATCTCCGGATATAATGACCTCTTTTTGTGTTTGGCTTCCTTCTATTTCAGGACCTTGAGCTGACAAGTTCATGTCATAGATAGTTCCAGGTTTAATGATATCCCGCTCCAGACACATGCTCTGTTGCTTTGCTCGTTCTAATGACTGCATTGTTGCCTTGATGTCCCCAGCCACAATTTCCTCTTTTTCTACCAGGATAGGTTGCTTTACTGCAAGTTGTTGCTTTGCTGATGAGACATCCCCAGGGATTATTTCTTCCTTTGGAATACAGTTTTCAACACCCAGAGAGCACTCCGATGAAAAAACTTTTTTGGTGTTCTTTACATCCCCTGGCAAAACATCAGAAATGGTTCGCTCTACCTGCTCTTTTTGCTGACAGAGACTTTTCTTTGCTTCCTTCACATCCCCCTGAACTACTTCAATGTGCTCTTCAGCCAGAAGGCTATGATCAACTTCATCTCCTGACGCCTCAGTATGAAGACTCTTCAGATAGCGCAGATCTCCTTTCTCAATGCAACTTTTGTACAAATTCACATTTCCCTTTTCATTTTCGTCCACTCTATACGATGCTGCAGTCCTCTGACTATTGGCAGTAGCTAACAGATTTCCAATCGTAGACTTTACATCTCCCTTCTCTATAACATGACTCTCGGTTTTGGTTTCATAATTGCAGATGAGTGAATAAACTGACATCTCTGCTTGTCCTCCTGCAGTCTCTTGCATTATGATTCCTTTTTTCAAATCCTTATCTTGAACAAGAAAGTCATCGATCATCTGGACAATGTTTTGTATTCTTTGATCCCTCTCGAGGTTGATGGTTGTGGTTGACTGGTAGACTGGAAGTTCTACTACTGTGGTATTCACTTTACCCTTCTCCACTTCTCTAAGAAGACTAACTTGGGGCTTTAGGGTTGGTTTGAGTAAGAGTTGTAACATGATATTCCTGATGTTTCCCTCAACAACCTCTTCTTTCTGGATTTGCACACCTTCATTGCTTTCAAGCAGATATTTTGCCATGATAACATTTCTATTCTCCTTTGCTTCTATTATGATGCCACTTGAGTGAACAAAAGTCATTTGATACAGATGTGACAGGGTGTCAGCAACACTGTTGGCAGTGATTTTGTCCAGTGGAGTGGTCTCAAAGAGCCAGGTAGTGCACTTCACGTCAGACTTTGGTATCTCCTCCCCAGTACCTTGCACTGAGGTATCCTCAGACTCCTTGATCTTGTCCAGTGGCTGCGATTCGAAAAGCCAAGTGCAGCGTTTGACATCTCCTTTCTGGCTGTCTTCTCTGTGGACTGTTTTTACTGGACTTTGCTCCTGAGGTTCCCCTTTCAGACTGTCAATGGTTTGATTCTCAAAGAGCCAGGTGGACGTCCTGACATCACCGTGCTGGACATCAGTGACACTAACCATTCGCACAAAGTTCTGGCATGACTGCTCAGATTCAAATATCTGTTTATTGAGCTGCACATTACTACTTCCTAAGTCTTCAATGACCCTGACAGAGGGCTCTTCTCGGCTGGTAAGGGAGTCCAGAGGTTGTGTCTCAAACTTCCATCTGGCTGATTTGACATCTCCTTTCTTGACATCTTCTTGGGTGACTGCTCGGATCACATAAACTTCACTCTCTGCCTTGATGGCATCAAGGGGTTTTGTCTCAAACATCCACCTTGCTCCTCTCACATCACCACTCATTACCTCCTCTTTTTTCACAGTTGTAACTTCATGAAACTGGCCCTCTTTGTCTCTGATGGCATACAGTGGCAGGGACTCAAACATCATGGTGCTTGACCTTACGTCAACATTGCTCACAGGCTGTTCCACAGAGTCTGACTCCAGTTCAAGGGGTTGGTCGTGGATTTTGTCCAGTGAGGAGGTTTCGAATATGAACTTTTTGTTCTGTACATCACCACTCTCAGCTCCACTGACTCTCTGCATGTTTGCATCATTGTTGTCTTTGTTGATCAGGTTCATGGGACAGTTCTCAAACATCCAAGTAAATGTATGTACCGAACCTTTTTCGATGTGTTCATCTTGTTTCTGTTTCTCAGATGTTGTCACCATTTCTGATCCTATTTCATCGAGGGACTGTGATTCAAAAAGTTCTTTGACTCGTGAGACATCTCCGGACTGAAAGTTGACCTGGCTGACACATCTCACATCATGTTCAGAATTTGCATCTTTTCTTATTCTATCCAAGGTTTCTGTTTCAAAAAGATGTTTGACTGTTTGAACACCAACCTCTGATTTGACTGAATCCTGTATGGTGCTGCATAGTTTCAAATTGTACTGTTCGCCATCTTTAATGCTGTCTAGAGACTGTGATTCAAAAAGCCAAGTAATGGACTTGACATTGGTACTGTCAATGGCTTCTTTATCATTTACTTTTTCTGATTTGTCATACAAAATATCCATTGGTTGTGTCTCAAATAACCATTTACATGTCTTGACATCACCTTTACAAGGCTCTTCTTCTCCAGAAGCGTTCTGCTCTGTCTGGTTGAACTTGGAATGGATCCCATCTATTGTCTGGGTTTCAAAAAGCCACTTTGCCATTTTGACATCACCCATTGTATCCTCCTGTCTGGTGATGCCTTTGATTACCTCAACATTTCCTTTTCCCTCTGCAAGTTTGTCTAAAGGCTTGGTCTCGAACATCCATTTATAGTTTTGGACCTTCCCTTTGATGAATTCTTCTCGGCTGACTGTTGTGACCTTATGGAGGTTTCCAGAGCTGTCCTTGATTGCATATAAAGGAGTTGTCTCAAACATTGCTTTGTTACCTTTTACATTTCCTGCTGCAATAACTTTTTCCTCCTCAATAATCTCCTCATCAGAATGAGCAATTTTGCTCAGAGGAATTGTTTCAAAAAGATGTTTGAATCCCTTAACATCGCCCTTTTCAATCTCTTGCTCCTTGAATGAGGTGTTCTTTTGAATACTGCAGCTCTCAAATATTTGCTTTTTGCCTTTTACTTCTCCTTGTTCGTCAGCTGAAAGGGTAACTTTCTTCAAATGCCCAACTTCATAGCTATCATTAAGGGTCTCCATGGGTTGAGTTTCAAATAGCCACAGAGAAGTCTTGACATCTCCTCCAATAATTTCTTCCTTTTCCAAAGAACTTTCTGCGGAGTCTCCTTTTAGTGCTGCCAAGGGTTGCATCTCAAAGAGCTTCTTCTTGCTGACAACATCGGCCTCTCCTACACGTTCAGCCACCATTCCTTCAAACTTGTCCACTCCCACGACTTCTTGTATTGTGTCAAATGACTGAGTTTCAAACATCCACCTCTTTTGGTCAACTCCTCCCCTGTGCCCCTCTTCCAAAGATATACCCCGAATTATTTTCACCCCATCAGTTCCCTTATTAATCAGGTCTAGAGGCTGGGTTTCAAAAAGCCAACGGGCAGTGCTGATGTTGCTGCTGTTGATCTCCTCCCTGCAGATGGATTTAATCTCATGGATATTGCCACTGTTGTCTCTGATGGCACAGCAAGGTTCTGCCTGGAAGAGTTTTACAGTCTTCTGGACGTCTCCTTTCTGCTCCTGAAGCTCAGATCTCAGTTTGAGGAAGCTATGGTCTTCTATGGAGTTGCAGCGTCCCAAGTCACTCAGTGGTTTAGACTCAAAAAGCAGCCGAGTCCCTCTCACATCTCCTGGCTGGATGGGTTCTTTCAGCACTGCTTCGACCAGTTCACCTTCTTCTATTTTTGATTGATTTAGAGAATCTAAGGGCTGGGTCTCAAACAGCCACATTGAGGTTCTCACATCCCCTCTGACAGAGGTCTGTCTTTTAGCAGACATTTGTTGGGTGCTGCCAGTGTGCTCAAACATAGAGGAGGTGCCTCTGACGTCTCCACCTTTCAACTCCTCATCATGCAGCAGCTTCTTTGTTGCATGAGGATCCCCAATATTGTCCAGAGTCCAGTTCTCAAAGATCCACCTCATGGACTGCACTTCACCCTGATAAGCTGCATCCCCTGCCTGAGTGTTTTCTGGCTGCACTGCCTTCATTATCTCATCATCCACGGCATCATCAAGACTTGCCCGTAAGTCTGGGTGGATGTGTTTAAAGAGCCTCTTCAGCTCACTCTTCTGGCGTTGCTGGTAGAACGTGGAGAAGGTTTCTTTAGGTGGAGGCACAGGGAGGCTACTTAATGCAGAAGTCCCTTCATAGTCGAGGGGTCTAGGTGGTACGGGAGGAGGTGGGGGGAGAGGAAGGTCGTCTTCATCATGAGATGACTGTGAAACTGTGATTTTCCTGGCTGCTTCAGCCATCTTTAAATGAAAGACAGATGGGAGTAATATTGTCAGGTTTCAGTAATCAAAAACAGTTAGTTAAGGTACATGCAAATATTAAAATGACGTGCATTTTAGCAAGTGAAGCCATACTTTACCTTTTTCTATGCTTGCTTGATGTTTTTCACAGCAAACCATCTTCTGTCACACCAGGGTTAACAACACACTTCACAGCTGTTAGTAGGCAGACGTCACACAGACACCTAGTCTATACTGTAAGTGCATTAAGCTACATTATAACTAAATTTCTGTCTCTTTTTTCTCTACAGAAACACCTGGAAATATAAATCTGCATTAAACTTGCATTAACTAATTTTTGGCCACTTGGGGGCAGTGGAAACAAGCAATAAACACAACCCTCATATATTATCACCTTTTTAAAATGGCAAATTGTTAGCAAACCGTGGCAAATCCAGTAGCGATGGAGCGATATCATCATTCATTTGAAGTCTGGACACCTGACGAATGTAAGGTCCAATATTCGCTTCCCTTTTAGCTCTGTTTTTGGTCTCCACAAACTCCAGAGGGAAATATCTGTCCCTTTGGCTGCTGTATGCTCCACTATGTTCGCCACAGTGGGCTTTTAGAGCTTTTTTGCCGGAAAGAGTTGCTTGCTGCTGCCGAAAACAACACTGATGAAAGCGGTATGACTGAACCAAAATAGTAAAGTTGAGCTGAAAGGCACTGAAATGTTCCATAGACCTGAGGGGAACTTCACAGTTGGCTGATAGCTCTCTATCTATATTGTCACCACAAGCGGCACCTCATACATGTAGTTATTTGATCCATTGTTAATATAAAATATTGATTATTGCAGCTTTAAGGGTGTTCATATTGTTTAGGAATTGTAGCTCTGTCATTGTTCTGTTGCACTGTTCAAAAATGCATATGAACATCCTCAGCACTTAAAACTAATAGTCATTTTATTTCAAATCCAGTGTGGTGGTGTGCAGAGCCAAAACAATAGAAAATGAGTAACTGTCCAAGTATGGTACTTACAGACTGCATTGTTCATCTGTCAGAATATGACACACAGCCCATATCTAGGCTATTTATTTTTAGTTTAGAGAGGTTTGATTAAAATTTGTTTCATGTTTATTGTCATTATTATCCAAGATCTCCCTTTTTGTCAGTGTTTTGGTTCATTTAGTAAAAATAAATAAGAGTTTAATGAAATCTTAGGTAAAGAGATAAAAATGAAACACCAAAGTATGGTTTACAATTTGTATCACCTTGGCATTTGCAAGTGCCTTCATCATTTCAAGTGGTGATTGTAAAAAAATGTCATGTTTTTTATTCCATGTTTAGACGTATTGGTCGAGCCCACTGAGATTTTCAATTTCAGGTTTCATGTCAAGAGAAATCTGCAATGCTAACGGTGGTCTGCTCTGAGCGTTAACAAAAGTGACTCAAAAACCCTCCTCCTCTCCTGTTGATGGCACTGTATCTTACTATTTCAAGGAATACTGTTGCCTGATTATGCAGAAATTAATGTGACATTGACATCAAACCTGAAATGCATCACTAGTAACCAGGGCCATGGGGAAAGAATATGGTACTCTACATAAAACTGTTAAGTTGTTCTGAAGGTCTTTTATCTAAATGTAAATGTCATATGTTACTATTATGTTGCTTCTTGAGTACTAGGTCAAAGGTTAACTGTGTCTTTGGGCATACAGGCAAAATAAGAGTCAGTCACACAGCACACACACTGACAGCACCCACACACTGTAGTAAAGGATGGTAAGTGAACTATACGGTACCTTACTGTTTTTAGCCCTCGTTCCTGGAGTAACAATGAATTCCTGTGGAACAACAGAAAAATAAAGTGTGATTTAGATCAGTTTGGGTCATGAGTACGTTAATCGTACAATATCAGCACTGTGCTGTTGAGTCGCTCCTATTGTGACAGAGCATAGTGGTCATTCCCTATTGAATCCTTTGACCACAGTGTGGTGGAAGGAATGAGAGGCATTTCAGGAACTCACTGGCTGTGTTGAGCCTCCTGTGGAGTCGATAGCTGCTGCTCTTGACAGATAGAGAGCTGATCTGTCTCTCACTGAGGAGGAAGTAGATATCCTGTCTCTGGTTTGTCTTGTTGGGGTGCCCCCCTTGGTCAGTGATGGACTATATTTGTCATCTGCAATAGAAAAGACAAAGTAAATCAAATATCACATCTACCTGAAGTATTTATAGAAGTTGCTCAATAAGGTAACGATAAATGAAGTAGAATAATCTTTTGATGGTTGGCACACACTTGTAAAAGTAGGACTCAGATGTATCCCAAAATAACAACAGCAGAGTGTGTCTACTGCCAGCAACAAGTTTAATGATAACACTGTGTGTGTGTGTGTATTTATAGTTATGTTCATAGTGTGTGTATTTATAGTGATGCTTGAATCTTATCGCTCTTGTAGCTCCCTGTTAACTCGTGGAAACCATTTCATCTGCCACATGGCCTACAGTATGTGGAACAGTGATCTTGACTAGCTTCGGGGACTTATTATTTACATGAACCTACATATGATTTATTGTGCTAAAGAAAAACATTGTAACAAACGAGCCAGTTGACGGAGGCTTTGATCCCAGTAGCTGACAAAGACAAATAGACACAGCCTGCCTGCTGCCTGGGACCCTCACCAAACTGCATGCCATGGTCTGACCATGACGCCCAAGAAGAGAAAAAAAAACAGCAACTGCTAGCTCAGCTGGAGTGACACAGATTGTTTGCACATTGTTTGTGTGAGCTCTCTGCCATCAAACCATCAACACCTGACCAAAGGAATGCGACTGCCTGCCCTCATGAAAAACACGGAAATGATCTCAGCTTGGTTTGCATTATTTCAACTGTAGTTGTTTGAGCCTGCAATAATACAGATTTATTAGAAAAAGCAGATGTCCTCAGCACGTATCAGGTGAAAAGAGTCGATCAGTTTTAGTTAAGAATATAGTGGATGTGATAATTTCAGAGAATATTTCAACAACAACAGCACTGTGAACAATATGACTAGAGGTCAACAGCTCGGTGCGCTGCCCAGGCCATCCAGCTGTAACTAATGGCCAGATTTGGACACACCTCCCCTTTTCACACACTAAGCCCTCACAGGACAAAAGGATGGACCAGCAGGCCGGCACCTCTCACGAGTCCGGACTTAAAGCATTTTCATAGATGGGTGAGCAGATAGAATGAGGCAACCGAGTGCCATGCGTGTGCTGTTGAAGTCCTCACCCAGTAAACCGAGGGGTCAACTTCATCACTTGTCATCAGCATACGCTCACACACACTTGGTATCAATAGCTGGTGGTATACTGGTTTGTAAAATGCAGTTGTAACCAAATCAAAAGTGACTCAAAGACATTAAGCTGCACTGACTTTCTCTGTGATTCCCACACTTTCATATTTCTGCTGACATCTCTTTGATCTGGGTTAAATCTCCAGGAATGAAGAGGAGCTATTAGCGGCTCAGTAATGTGGGGGCGTTTTGGGCCCGCTGGCAGCTGTACAAATGATGGTGAAATGCAGTTGGTATTTATTCTTCACTACCACCACCTTCACCACCATCAGCTGTCGGTGATTGTAGCCACATTCACAGACTGTAATGAAAAACAGCATGCCAAAAGGCTGCTCATACTGGAGGGCCTCAGATCCTTCACACAGCACATCACGCCGCTGCGTGTTACATCGTCCAATAAAAGTTAGATCTGATTTTCCTTTTTGCTTTTACGACAGATATGCTGCTTCTCATCTCATATCTATCATCACTCTTTTGATGAGGGCTAAAGACTGAGCGATCCTGTTGTCTGACCTGCCATGCCAGACATTTCTAAGGATAAGGGGCTGAAAATTGATAGCCACTTAAGACTTAATGAAGATGCCAGCAACATAGTCACAACACTTTGTGACCTTGTTTAGCTCTGATATCACTCACAAAGAATTAGCCATAAATAAGAGCAAAGTATTCATATCACCGTAGTTTCTTTCTTTCTTTTTCTTTTTTTGGGGATCAATGTTGGTAATGTAATAATTTATTCTATTCTTTTATCCTTTTAATTAACCGTGGAACAGCCTTTTCTTTCTCAGTGACTTTTAATTGACACACTTGCACATTATTAAACTTTAACTTAATATTCTGAACACTCTTTTACTGAGATAAACGTAAAGAGCATTCATTCCACGTTCAGTCTACTTATCTTACAGATTGGACTCAACAGAATAAAGTACTGTAATATAAAACAATGTATACATTTAAGTTGCTTTCTCAGTCATTATTATACAGCAGCACTTGTATTTTTTACATTAGCTACACATTTGCATCAGTTTCCTCCATTCGATAAATGTAAACGTCACGATACTCACTAAAATACCATCCAGCGTCGTTCTCTGTCACTTCCCTGTGTACAGTATCTCCGCTGTGTTGGATAACTGACTCTTAAGGCCCCTGTGATGATGCAGCCTGTCTCCTCTCTCAGTGCTCCTCTCTGCTTCTCAGTTCACTGTGACTGTGACTCTTTCTAGTCCTGTGGCCTTGGTGACAGCTGATTTTTATCAGAGCGCGTTGCCCCAGTGGAAGACTTGGGCTATTTTGGGAGGGTGGGCTGGCGGCTGCTGCTACTCGGCTGAGTCAATCACCTCTGTTAGTCACTGAACGACTGGGGCACCCCTCCACCTCCCATTCCCATAGCTACATTGTCACCCACTATAACTGGCACTGGGTGGGACCTGCAGTATGTGTGTCAGTGGGTGCTTGGTGGGCAACATAATAAAAAAACACACACTGAAGGTCCTATTTTGGTAAAGTGGTACACTGACAAGGCTTTGCTAGTAGACCATAAGATGATTTTCTAGTGAGTGAAATATAATTTGTAGCTGAACTACAATATGTTCACGTGTGTTCAGGAAGATACACTATGAATTTTGTCTGTAATCCTCAGAAATTCGACACCCTAGATGTCCACTCACATTCCTGACTGTGTCTTACTCACACCAGAGACATCACAGGGTCAAAGCGTCAACTACGATATGCTGGAGCGATATCAGTTCCAGGACACTGGCAGGCATGGCTCAGAGGGCCAAGGTCTGCGTCATGGTCAGAGCCATCAGCGACAGCCTCACTCCTATCTTAAGCATGTAAGCCAAACACATAGTTATGCATTTACACCACTACATCCTTGTCTTTATTTAGCTGTTTCCCTGCAACTCCCAGGGCCAAAGGACACAGAGGTTACCGCTTAGCCAACTCTGTCAGGATCCACATGGTGACGCTTTGCCTTGATCCTGACATTTTCACTCTGTGGTAACTTCATATAGATTCATTTGATACACTGAATATGTGGCAATGCTCCAGCACAGACGCATAAATGTCTCGGGCTACATAAATATTTCAAAGAACCAGGAGGAACAGAAACATTAGCTTTCTCAAAGATCAGTGACAGCGGTCTTAATTTTCTAAAAGTTTTCAGTAGTCCCATAAAGTGAGGACAACTGATTGTGAGGTGTGGTGCCAAAGTACAACAGCGATTTCATGCCCTTGAGAGAACCCTGGCACCAATCCCTTCTGCCCTATCAGATCTCAGTGACTATAAACATGAAATCCGGCACCGCTGCTCACCATGTGAGTATCTGGATGCTCTGTCGTAAGACTCTGGGAGCCCATTCAGGGACTTTCCTCCCTCCACCTGGGCGGTTCTCTGTGGAGAAACAACATCATAATGTCATGGAGACAGTTACAACACAACTGTTTGGGGTGTTTCTAGTGTCACGGCACACTGCTTCTCTTTTTGGTTGCCCCTGTTTGGGAAAGTGGCCTGCTAAGGTCTGAACCAATAGGAGCTTAAAAGAATGGTTGAGTGAATTTCCCAAAATGTTTGCAGCTTCCATAACAGCAAGTGTTTTTGTCAGGAGGTGAAGGTGTTGTGTTTCTCTCTGAAGCCTCTGGTGTTCAGTGTTTGGTTGTTTATGTTTATGGTCTGCATTCATGTACTAAATGAACTGTTGACTGAAGCATTTGGGACCTGGGCTGATGTACACTTTGAACATCTGGTCACTTAATGCTCTCAAGCATAATGTAATGCCGTTAACATTATGTGTAATTAATTTGCCTTCCCTGGATTGCTTGGTGGCTTTGACTTCAGGATGTAAAGAACCAAGGAATGCATCACTGAGCACAGTCAATGTAGTAAAATCTGGTTGTGCACTGAACTCACACACCTGAATGGTTGTATCCTTTAAAGGAGTGCTGTGACTTCTCCGGTCCTGCAGAGGGCAGTCTCTCCCTGTCTTACTGCCAGTAGCAGCTGCTGAGTTCAGCCGAGGGCTGCTGTTGAAGCTTTGCTGCAGGGTGGCCTTGGACTCAAACAGGGCACGCAGAGCTTTGGTGCCTGAGGAATCCCTCTGAGGGAGGAAGTCCATGGAGCGCCTCCTGGACAGAATAGAGCTTCCAGATCCCCAGGGGGCCACATCCTCCCTGCTCTCCAGCCTCCTCCATCGGCCGTCCACACAGCTTTCTGACAGCTGAAAGCAGTGGTTGATTTTTATGTGTGTTTTTGAGGAGTGTTGTTGTTTTACTGGTTGTTGCATTTATTACTCATGATGAAAAAAAGAAATGATGTACTACCTGGAGTTTATGCTCCACTTTTTCAATACTCCTTAGGTCAGCACAGCTTTGGTAACTGTTTGAACAAATTCATTGACAAATTTATTAACTATAAATTCCTCATCGGCTACCAGAAGAGAAAATTGTGAACGTGAAGCAGAACGAGGCAGGAAAAACTCAGGCAACTTACTGTTGCACCAGCTGAGACACAGACTTCCTGTCCCAGCGGGTGGGAGCTGGCATGACCCATGACCTCTCCTGAGCCCCAGAAAAACTCCTCAAGGACTGGGTCCTCCTCAGGCCAAATGCCTCCATAGCAGTCCCTCTAAGAGCAGCTAAAATAAAGAAATGTTACAGTAATAATGTGTGACAACAACTTCAAATGGCCTTGTTCATAGGCAGCATCTTGTGTGTTAATGCTTACAAATGATTCACAACAGAAAGTATAGGACTTGTAAATGCTAAATCTTTTTCTGATCATAGAGAGATAGAACGAATGAAATCCATAAATTCTTTCTTCTTCACTCAACACTCAAGTATACAGCTGAGGTTTCATTTGAGTTATTATATAACAGATTGTCACAATGACAGTCATATGACCCTGTTAATGTTTATGAACTCCTGCACTCAGACAGCGAACCAAAGTTTTAGGCCTCGGTATGACTGTGTGCTATTGTACAATCAATATAGGATCATGTTGTTGCTGAAACACGTGCCCTCCTCTCAAAAAAATGAAATAATTGCAAGATCTAAATGTTGAACAGAGAAATATGTATTCAAATTTACAGTCTGTAAACTCATGCAGTAAAGAAATCCATAAGCTACAAAGCATAACACACAATACAGTATGCAATGCTGTCATTGCAAATAAGGTTATGCTGCTCTGTCTGCAAAATCAAAAGAATATTCAACCCCATACCTGAAGAGAAGAAGCAGAAGTCACCTGTGCATCTCTTGTCTTTGTGGCTGACTTGTGGTTTGGATGCATCTCTCATAAGACGCAGCAATTTCTAGTGGCCAAAGTCCTTTAACACCTTGTGATTCGAGGCTTCCGGTTATGAGATCTGCTACCGTAACATCACCTGATACATTTCAGATCAATAGAACCAAAGATGTGCTTTTATTACTGCATGCAAAGCAGATGACCAAATAAAATGCATGTCTCAGGTTGTTTTCAGTGTGGTATTCAAATACTAATGACAGCGATGACAGTGTGATGTATTAAAACACACTGAGAAACCATAGAGCAGACCTGTGTGTACTATGACAGCTGGTCCAGTCAGATGTCAGTGTTGAAATGCCTGGCATAGCCGTTCTGTTACTGTATCTCATGCCAAAACTCAGAGCAGCGGCATTTTATCGGCACCTCACATGCTTATCATAGCCACTTTAGTGCTGCAGCAGGAGTCACATTCATTCAGTTCACACACCAGTATTCCTCAATGTGCTTAAGCAGATGATAATGTGTGAAGTTGCTACTGCTCTTCGGCCAGTGCAGGGCATATCCAAAGCACAGGAAAATCTATGTAGCGCTCATTCCTGTTGATGATTACGTCAACAGTCTGCTGGTGCTCAAAGTGTGGAGTTACAAGTCTGCCAAAGTGTTGGCACATCAATTATAGTCACCAATAAAGAGAGAACTTTATATTTTACATGGAGTAATCATTAACTGTCATCAAGATTCACTAGTATATAGCATTTAACAATGCAACATCACACTCTGACATTGGAGAATCTGAGTACCCTCAAACTATGATAAAATGAGAATTAAAGAAGAGGCCTGATGTTTTGGTTGGCTTATTTATGTGTTGTCCCAAAATGCTGATGCACCACCCTTAACTGTTTATTATGCCCAAAATTATTATTGTGTTAGTTTACTTTAGACCCCCTACCCTTATTATTTTTTAGTTATTATTCTAAATGTTTCACTTTTAAGGCGCTGAAAAACTCACCTGCTCTCACGTAAAGCAGATGTTAAGTTTCTGTTAATGTGGCGCCATGTTTTCATGTTTAGCAGGTTATTTATGTTAGAAAATGTTAGCTAAATTACAGTAACATCCATAGCTACTTTCCTGGGCAAGTTTACCATGCTAGCTTTGTTGTTTGATGTATTTGTGGGAAAGTTAAAGTTGCTATAACCAATATTTTTATATTAACAATGGATCAAATGACTTTGTGTATGTGAAACGCGTCACTCACATTGATGAACCTACAGATAATTATCAGCTGACTCTGCAGTTTTCCAGAGCTTTTTAGTGTCTTTCAGCTCATCGTTGTGGTCTTCCAGCCCACTCTCACTCTCACAGCTCTTATCAGCATTCCAGATGCAGCCAGCAGCTGTTTTCAATGAAACAATGACAGAGTTAGTGACACAGCTAGAGAACACAGTGGAGCATTTCGCAGCTAAAGTGTGGCTTGGAAGGTAGAACAAGTAGTTGTCCACTAATCGCAGGGTTGGCGGTTCAATCTCCCGCTCATCCTGTCCACATGTTGTGTGTCCTTGGGCAAGATAACAAGCCATGTACCATTTAAAGAGCCAGATGTTTCCTTCAGGAGTTGGTGAGAGAGCAGCACAGAGCATAAAGGAGAGTGAATATTGGACCTGTCAGGTGGCCTGAAACACGACTCAAAATGAATGCTTATGTTGCTCTGTAACTGCTGGATGTGTAAATAAAAAACTGTTAGCTAACATGTATGAGCCTTATCTTATCCTATCTTTTTAGCCATGTCAATTAAACTAAAAGATGTTAACATGTCTGTGTTGTGTTTGCCACTTGTTTCCACTGCCCCCAAGTGGTTAAGCAATTGGTTAATGCAGGTGCTAGTTCATTATTTTGCTGACATGAATGGTGTTATTGGATGGATATAGGTTGTGTTTTGTTCATGTACATTACAAGGCCTGCAGTCATCTAACACTGTTCTTTGCTGTGTGTGCGGGTCATATTAAAACACCTGGCACCTGAATCAAAGTTGTCATCATTCAGCATGTGTAACACTAATAATAATAATTTCTTTCATCTGACCACATGACTTCTCATGAGCATTTACCATGTCGACCTCCAGTGGAGAAAATGATTCATTCATGGAGAAAAACACACCCATTGATGGGTTTCCACTTTAATAGCAGGCAGGAGATGGCGCCAGAGCAACACGCCTCCCCATCTATCATAAATGTGGTTAAAGGGCATCGTAACTGCTTTCTAGTTGACAGAACATTTGTTGTGATACTTCAGTTAACCAGGTGAGTCCACATGTATACATGGTAGCTATTTGCAATACTAAAGGGTTGTTGGGCTGCCTTTGTTCACAAACATCTAATGTAACTATAAAGTATCACAATACACCTTAATGCTTTGTACAAACACATGAATACAAAACGAGTAACAGTGCACTCAGTGAGAGAAGTGAGAAGCCCATCCTTTGTCTAACTGTTGTGTTGTCAGCCTTTAATGCATGTGTTTTGCCAGCTGCAATGGAAGAAGAGAGAGGCAATCAGTGAGTGATTGAGCATGTAGAGGAGGGAGGGGGGAGTCAGACAGTCTCACCCACACAGCTCCACAGAACAGTCAGTACTGGTCTGAACAGCTGAGAACAGAGCAGATCTCCTTCCTCCTCCTCCTCCTCCTCCTCCTGCTGCTGCTGCTGCTGTGTGCTCCTGCAAAAGCCTCACATGGAGGCACATGTGACAGCCAACACCAACAGCAGAATACACTTCTCGGAGAGCACAGGAGCTCCCACTGCGGGGCTGACAGCCAGGCACAATCGGTGGCACGATGACAATAGGAACACACACTTCTTCCACACATACACACAGCTTTGTTAGTCTGCATAATGAAGCAGTAGAGATGTAAAGAGAAATAGTACGTCTTTACTGCGTTCCTTCAGGGAAAACGCCTTTTGTGTCCACATTGCATCACACAGGCCAGTTTGTAAGTTTGTAAGAAAGGTCACCGCAGCTCGGTGGCTAATGTTGACAAGAGGCTCATTGTTGCAGGGGGAATGTCAAACCCAATCACACAGCTGCTTGGCTGTCACAGCCTTTGCTGCTCACATGCAGCGAGATAAGATCACTTCTGTTGAAAATTCTAGTTGTGTAACCTACTTTGCGCTCTGGGCTGCAGCTTGACTTGCTTTTGCAACAATACTGTAAAAGTGATAATGCATGGATGATGTTTTGTAGGGATACAAAGGGCAGAATTCTTATAAAAAGAAATGATATAATATATAATTTGATTTAATTTGTGCATAAAAATGCTGTTAATTATATTAGTTGATAAAATTACACATCTACTGTACATTGCCTTGAAATATTACATTAGCATAACAGCTTTGAGCTTTACTGTTCTCAGCAATGACAAGGCTGTTAAGTGAAGGCATTTGAATTATACATTGCAGTTCACCTCAGTCCATGCACTGTTTATGCACGTTACTCGCCATTATAGTACAGATCTCCTTCATATCAATTTTTCAAACTCCGTGTTGCACAGAGAGCAGAGCACCCAAGGGCTCCAGGATGTTGTAGCCCGAGCAACTATGCTTCAGGGACTCAATATCACCCCTGGACTGGCCCCAGGATTAGGCAGCCATACACTTGGCACAAGGCCAGCGCCAGCCATTAGGGTGTCACAGGAAGTTCTCTGGTGTCGCCCCCTGAACTGATACCTCCGCACAAACAAAAGGATGGCAGTTGACAGATCACTTAAGGTGTCACTGTTGTGAAACTTTACCCAAAGTCTTTATCTGATGGCATTTTCTGAGTGGAGAAAGTGAGATTGCCATCTCTTTGATAGACGGTTGGCACACAGTTGAGTTTAAAGGCGCAGAAAACACATTTTCTCAATCAGCTTCATAATAAGAGCAATGAGGTACAACAAGAACACACCATGTTCTGCCAAAGTTGAAATCATTTTGGTTATTTAACATGAAACTTTCTGTCTGTGTTGTTTTATCTGCCTTCTTCTCACTGGTTTGAAGTGGGCAGGGCTCAGTTGGAAAAAGGTGATGTCAGATATTTTTGTGAACCAATCAGAGTTTGACATTTAAATTCAAATGTGAGAGTCCAGAGTCCAGGATTGGCTTTCAATCCAATCCTGGACTTCAATCCGATATGATGACGATACGGCTGTCAAAAAACGATCCAAGTAACTCTCCCTCCCTGAACTTCTGTGCCTCCGGCATGTGTGACCCACCTCTGTCCTGCTAGCTTGCTACGTTCCCCAATCACAAAAAGAAATGTCCGACTAACGTGTGCTACGCTGCCTGAAATCTCTACATTGTATTTGCAGTCTTCAAATTGTATCGTTATATATGTCGATGGCACCACACACCCGCTCACATCAGAAGGTGATGTGTGCACCGTCAGCAAAGTTACTGAGAGAAGAAGTCAGCACGAGGCACGTAACGCTAGTGTTAGCAGCTAATGCTACTTCCAACTGGCCCCAACTGTTCCTGGTTAGCGAAGCCATGTGCTCATTTATTTATTTTACTGTATGTGCCCATACAGTGTTGTTAAAAACACCAAATCCAGAGAGATGAACTCAGGTGAACGATGGCCTGTCAGCAATATTTCAGTGAACATTTCATCTGCTTTGAGGACTGGTTAAAAAGTTATCCAAGGAATCACTGTCCATGTCTATTGTTTTTGTGCCAGGAGACATCATTTTCTGATTCAGTATTTGATATTAAAAAAAAGAGGAAATAATTGATTTCATTTAATCACACTTTTAAAATTTAAAAACTGAAAATATCAAGTCCTGATCACAGCTGAACCAAATCATATCAAAACAGCTTTGACTGTGTATCTAGATACCCTTATTGTGTGGTTATGTGTCTATATGTCACCAGCACTGTCAGTCAAACTGATCAAACCACACCCACACGTTTCTGATGGAGTACATGATCTGTGTTGTTGAGTGTTTCAACTCTTACATGCCTAACAATGCTTTTTGTTCTCCAAACTTTGCTTGTTTCTTATTTAGTCATGAATATTTAATGTTACAGAGTAATGCTTAAGATTTGAAACTAAGCTTTCTGGGGCTTTAATGTTAAACTCTGAACACTCACTGAAAAGCATTTAAACCTTTTTAAATCTAGAAAACTGATGTAACTCCTTCAGACATGAATACCAAACTTTAAAAAGATGAGTCAGAATAAAAGGACCACTGATGTAAAAAAAAAAAGAAGACAATAATGACTGCAAAGATGTAGACAGTGTTGATGATGATAGCAGTCAAGCTGCCGATGATGTTGATGAAGCCAAGCATAATGATTCACTCCTTCCTCTGAAATAGAAACGGCTGGGCTATATTTGCCCTTGCGACCATGGTGACGACTGTCAAAATATGACATCACAGGCTATGTAAAAAGGAGCCAACTCATGTGTACATGTGACATTTCCCTGAGAGTAGCTGGAGTAAGACATCAACAATTCAGAGAGAGAGAGAACGAAGGAGTATATTCTCCATTTCTCAATAACATGACGGAGTGAATAATGTTCCCTTTTTTTATTATTATTATTTCTTCTGCACTAAGTCGAACTTTTGCTGTCTATCTGATTCAGAATCAGTTTTATTGCCAAGTAAGTTTTCACAAACAAGGAATTTGTCTTGGCATGTTGATTCTGTTGTCAAGGAAGTATTTTTCAGGAAAACAAAATAATCTCCGTGCAGCACGTGGCTCCATTCAGCACCTCACAATACTACCTGACTGGAAAGCAATGAGGCCCAGTCCTGACACCACCTGATACTTCCTGTTATGCACGGGGGAAACTGAGAGTGATCTTTAAAAGGGGGTAAATCCCTGAGATAGTATCCACAGGAAGGAAGGAGGAACTGGGGCACAGTTTCACATGCCCGGAGCTTTGTCAAACTCTGTCAGTATATCGCTGTATGTGGGCCATCGCTGGCACAGCTTGACTGAGTAAAACAGGGCCACAAGAGCCAGTGGCAGCAACCTGAGAGGCTGCCAGAATGTAGGTTAACTATAAGTTATGTAACGTGGATGCTGGACTGAGAGCACAGTAATGGTTTACTCTCACTGTTCTCTGTGCGAGCAGATATGAGATAGGATCATCTGTCAGACTCTGAATATGAGATGGATGACAATGTTGATGGAAGCAGCTCTGAAATAATGAAGTTGTACTCTGGCACAATATGTCACTTCCTCATTGTTATTTACGTGACATGTAAATAGAATTAAATCAAGTTATGAATCTGGGACATTTCGACTTTGATCAAGTGAATAAACAGTAAGTGACTTAATGTGTATTTACTGTATACATGCTTAACATTTCAGTGCTGTTCACGTGAAATATTAATTTTCCTCCATGACTCATCTTCTTCTCTGTTAGTGCTGCACTGGTGTGGTCTGAGAGAATCCAGATCAGCCTCCTGACATATTTAAGCAAAGTCACGCAGTGCGTGGTAACAGCCAGCAGAAGGAACAGGAAACTCCAACTGTATTGCACAAATGTATTTTTGGACAGGCAGTGTGATTGTACTATAAATAGCCACGTAGCCTTGCGTAGCACTTTGATCATGTTTTATGATTAAAGTCTCACCAAGATCTCAGAGAGGATACACAGACTGGATGAACCTTCAAGCTGCCAAATCTACCTTAAGATCAGTACTTATTCACAAAGAGTCCAAGTCTGAGCATTAAAGCAAAGACAATTCTTGGTTATTTATGTGCTGTTTCGCTCTGTGAGTAATTCCCTTCTTTCCTGCTGCACTGTCTCCCTGGTGTTTACTCCCCACGCAGGTCAGTGGAACAGAAACACACACATGCACTAGAGTGATCACAGCCAAAGTGGGTCACCCTCTCATAACACACACACACTGAGTGCTGAGGTCTGGACCAGCAGTCCGTCCTCTGGCCAGAGTATCTGGACCAACAGGTATTAGTGCAGTTTTTCTTCAAACTGAAGCACTGATGTGTATCAACATGGGGCCAAAGTTCAAGACTATTTTGGACCTGTCTGACTTTCCGTTCATCTGTCTGTCCATCTGTTAAGCTGTCGCTCTGTTTGTCTGTCTCTCTGAGCGCTGAGCTTCATTTCTCTCCCAGTCGGGGACACAGAGTAGCCTATGATTACCTTTAAAAGCAGAGACACTGGAATGTTAATCCAGTTGCTTTACTTTTTCTCATTCAGTATTTTCCCAAAAAGCCACTGAGTTAACAGTTTGGATAGTTCAAAATGAGCACGTGTAGGCAAACTTCAATTTCTAACTAATGCCAACATCTGTTAATAAGAAGTAGAATATAACAGGAAGATGATTTTTTTTTCCTTCAGTAGAGGAGGCAGAGGCTTTACACCCAAATCCATAATCCTGCCCATCTACAGCTTCTCCACGCCGCAGGGAGTTTCCTGGAGTTTAGGAGTGTCTGACTTAAATCACCATTACAGACGTACGCCAGTGAGTCATATTACAGTAATGTAAGATGAATACCTGGCAGTATGTGTCACCTGTAATAGAGGTATGATCACCTTTTTTATAACAAGTCTGAAGGCAATTTACACAGACACAAAAGACAGAGACAGTCTGTGGAGGCAACACAAGGCCATAAGGACCTGAATCTTTATAAGAAACTGAGTACTTTACGGTGACCACTACTGAATACTTACAGTAATGCTGACATTTAAACACCACTAAATTTGTGAGCCAGAAAAAAATGCAGTTTTTGAAATTCAAAAGAGGTGAACTCAAACCACATGAACTCAGACAGATGGTTTTCAAAGTAAAAGATTTCTATTATATAGAGTCAGCTGTATTTAACTTTCTACATCAAGTTTTCAGTAGAAAACATTAAAATGCAGCCTTCCTTTGCCTCCACACAGTCGCTCCCTGAACTGCTGTTGTATCTGTCAGGAAAAATTCACATATTATGAAATACAGAGAGGAGGAATGAGGGGAGAGAAGTTGAAAAAATCACAACATATGTCAACTGTAGTAACAATACTACTCAAAATGGGCATTGAGTTGAATTAACAAGATTCAAGGTTCAGGTTTATTTGTCACATGTATGTCAAATGCAATAAAAATAAGTGTAAAATAGAATAAGAATAAAGAATAGAAATAAGTAGCCTAATAAATAATACTGTTAACTATAGTAGTAACAACAACTCTGCCACTCTCAACAAAAGCTGAAAAATATGAGCTTCACCCACTGCAGTGTAGGGTATTCTCATTATTTTGTCAAAATACCATGAAGTTTCTGTTGTTTTATTGGATAAAAATAATAAAGGAAATGATCTACAGTCCAAAACAGTACATGTGCTTAAAGTTGTTTATGATGTCGGCTGATTTCCTTCTGATAACCCCAGCTGGAGGTTGAAAGTTATTTATTTACCCCCACATCACTGGTGGTGACAGAGAAACGACAGATAGGGATCTGCGGGCAGCAGTGACAGCTAACAGCGGCTCCTGCCTCTGCGTGTGTCACCGTCTGCGTCAACACGGTCACAGGAGCCACAGAGAGGACGGATGTGAAGCGAGATGATTCCCGCGACCGAACGCTTCCGGTTTCGTTGGGCAGAAGAGCTAGCGTTAGCCGGCTAACTATAAGGTTTTCCACAGGTAAATGTTAGCTAGATGTATTTAAAGGGAGGCATTAAGTTGAGAATAACTCCAGTTTTTGAGCTGGATTGTGTCAGGTGTGGTTGTTTAGGTCTGAACGAGGTTCAACTGATTTGAGAGCGACTCGTGATTACAGTCTTTAGCTAGCTTTAATGAGAGCGTTGTGTTGTGTTTGAATCAGTAAAAAAACATTGTTACTGTCTCATGAGGTGGACTATCATGTACCTTTTACACTAGTAGCTCATACCTGACTTTTCCTGCATAAATAACCGTGTGGAGTAGCTAGCTATCCTGACAGTTGTACGCATGTGCGGGGTCTGAGGCGGTTCCGAGGGGACGCACCATCTTGCTCCGACATGTCGTGTCTTTGGCAGCTCCCAGCCAGTCCTCTCGTGTTCACACTGGTACTACAGTGAAGCTTCACATAAACACTGAGAGACACACAATGCTCAGCTGGCTGGACCGCGGACAAGACCCGTAACTTCGTGTCAGTTTCAGCCTTCTTTGTCACTATGCTGCATTTTACTTTGTGGTGAGTAACTGAGGAAAAATCACTGTATTACTCCCACAGTCAGTAATTAATGTGGTTTATATAGTAATTTTATGTGTATCACTTAGTATTGTGTTTTTATAGAATAACGTAGCATATCATCATGTTAAATGTGTCAATTAAAGGACCCTTACTGTTAAATTTACTGTTAATAACACAGTTTTACGAAGACCCAGACAGCCTAAAAAGAGTATAATGTTTAAACAAACTTCCTATCACAGCGACACGGACTCCAGCCTGTGTCTGGCTGCAGCAGAGGAAGTTTGCTCTGGTTTAAATGGGACTGGCAGAGTCTGTAAAGAAAGGAGGAGGAGGGGGGGGCACAGTGTTGTCATTGTAGCTGACATGATCGCCGTGTGTCTCCGCGCGGGGTGAAGAGGTCAGCTGCCTAATGACTGTTGTTACGCCAAACAGGAAACGACTCCTGCACTCCTCCAATGAAAACCCGCTATGACATCCACGCGACATTCCTGAAGGGGTTTAAAGCGTGTTTTAAAACAACAGTGGAATTATTGTGAACTTGTTCTGTTCCTTTTTCCCAATAATGACACTATAAAAACGCCCTGCAGCCTGTTCTTAACTACTTTAGCACATTAATATAGTCCCCCCCCCCGTTTCACACGGACGCGCACGTGCACTATGTGCTTCTGCTGCTTTGAACCTTTAAATTATTGATGTGGTCTCAGTGGATACCCACATGTACAGTAAAGTCTTTCCCCTCTGTCAGGTATTAAATGTAATAAATGTGATATAACTGGGACAAGAGGCAGCTATAATAATACTGCAATGCAGCGTTAATTAGAAATACTTTACATTTGTAAGAATATTAAACAGCCATACAGATGTTTTTCAGCTGGCTCCGGCAGCAGAGGGTTTCTACTGTGTAAACAGTGTAATGGCACAAGAAGCTGTCTCTTGTTTCAGCTCTTATTTGCTGATGGATGCAGGAAGTTGCTCACTCTGAGTGCACGCACACACACACAGAGCCTCACCGGTTAAACTATTTGCTTACTACAGACAACCAGAAGCTTCTTGTGGCCCCAGAACGAGTGTGTGTTAGTGCAGGGCAGCCAGCGCAGACGAAGGTGGCTTACATTGCTTTTTCTGAGCAGAAGCAATGCCTCTGTTTTACCTGGTGTACTCTCTCTTTTAGGAAATGCACACGCCGTACTGTTTTCAGTGGCTCGTGTTAGGTTGAACGTTCCCTACCCTTCTCTCTGGGGTTTGAGGGGAGGTCAGTGTAAATCCTGGTCAGCTGCTTGTGTTACTGTCACTTATTGGACCAGGATGGAGTTTAAAGCATCTTGAGGTCAAACACTTCTGATTGTTTGGAGCCTTGAAGAAGAGTACAGGTTTTGTTAGTGAACATTCAGTTTGCAGACTTTAAAGAATAAGATCAGACATATTTGACTGTTTTCTATCACTATTACGCCCAGTAAGAAGAAGAATATGTGAAGTTCAGCTTTAGGGACATTGTGATGTGCATTTTCACTATTTTATGGACCAGGCCGATTAATCAGGAACATATGAATGTATATAAAATTAATGGTTTGTTGATATGATAGCAGTTTCCCTGACATCCAAGAGGTCATGGGCTCCCATTGTTTCCAGAAATGAATGAACAGCTACACACATACTGCTAACTTGACTTGAGTAACAGACTTTAGCTCTTCTTTACTAACACCTCTTTCTTTTACAACATACTCTGCTTAGATTTTCTCTTTTCCTCTGTGGCTTTGAACAGCCCCGCTAAGGTTTGTAACCCTGAAATTACTCATGTTTGGATTTCTTTTCCATGTTCACATCCAAAAATAGCAGCCACTTGAACCATTACACTCCCCCCCCCCACCCCCAGTCCTTAGCATACAGCCATTGGACGGTCCGTTTCCACGTATTCTTCACAAAAAACTCGAGGAATCATTGGAATGTTAATTACTCTGCGGGGGGAAAGAAAAAGAGCTGTTGATTTTTTTTTTACTCTCAAGCTCAGCTGGTTGTAATGATCTCAGTACATATCTGTGCACCTATGAAACATCGGTTTGTTGGATAATCACTATCAAGATGTAATTAGCCTGAACAAACTCTGAAACCGGCTCGACCAGAAGAGTTGCGGCTCTCAACAGGAAAGAGCTCTCATTCCTCCAGTTGCCATTTCCAAAAGACACATTATTTGACTGTGTACATTTGGCCTCTCAAACAGAAGAGGAAACACATCCTTGTTGCTGTGCTACTGAATTGTTATTCCATCATTAATCCATTGATTTACATAATGTCTCTTTTTATGCTCTTGGGTTTAGGAATGCCTGTTGGATAAAGACACAATGCATGACTTGTTTTTTTTGCCTCTTAGAGTATTGATCTGTGCATTTATTGCGCTTTTTCCTTTGTGTTCTTGCAGACTGTATATCAACCACCACAGCCAAACAATGAGGGGCATCCTCAAGAGAAAGTTCGCAGAGGTAGATGACAATCCCTGCTACTCCTCCTCGTCCTCTCCTCCGACCTCCCTCTCCTCCCCTGCCTCCTCAGAGTGGGAGTCCGACGGGGAGAGCAGCCCCTCTTGCGACCAGGATTTCACACCTCGCACTCCCTCTTCCCCCACCGGTTTACCCAGTAAGTCTCCAAACCAACGATCACTGTGTTTTATTTCTCCCTCTTTCAAATAATGCAAACCTCTTCCTTATCTGGCCGTTCTCCCATCAGTGTTTTATAGGAGTGTCTTATCAGCCTGCAGCAGCACGGGTATGGAAACGCTAACCTTAGATAACTCACAGAGAATGACTTGCCTCTTGACTGTCTGTCCGGTTGGGTAGAAAATCATTTGCCTGAGCAATAGGATGTTGTGGAATCAATTTGAATAGCAAGGTTTCTTTAAACAAGTCATATCAAATGGCCTTATTAAGATATCACAAAGCTATACAGAGGGATTGCAATGACAAAATATTCTTCAGTTATTGTTGCACAGTCTAAAACCTTATTTATAACAATTTCAGGCTTGTTGTTTTGAGCCTGTTACCAAGTCACAACTGAGTCGTGGTGCAAACATTGCCCCAGTGTGGAGCTTTTTAGACAGACAGAGCAGCTGAGACGAGCTTAGTCAGCTGGTCTCAGTTGTTTACTGACTTTTGGAACTAGAGTTCAGCCTCAGCAATGTGTGAAAGTTAGATCATTTGTTGAAACCAAACTGTTAAACCAAACACTAACCTGATGGAAACTGAAGACTAAACTGGCAGAAATTGCCTAACTATGTTCTGATAAACCTCCAAACAACAGCAGGTTAGACCCTGGTTTACTTCTTCTCTCCCTGTACTGTTGATCTGTCCACCGTTGCAATGGAGCCTTTGCTTGGTATTTCCTCTGCACATGTATGTTAAACTATTGACCCAAGCCAAGAGTGCAGTGAAGCACCCGTAGTGTGTCACCTAGTGGCCAATCAGAGACCTACAGAAGCCTGTGTCAAAGTTCAGGGCCTGTATTTATCAAGTGTCTAGGAGTCATTTCTAGGAATTACCCCACAGTATCTCAGAGTAGGACGTGAGAGTTATTTTTGAAGCTTCCTGCACTGACTTTCAGCAAGGAGAAGGAC
The DNA here is from genome assembly GCA_003416845.1 of Oplegnathus fasciatus. Classification (NCBI taxonomy): domain Eukaryota; kingdom Metazoa; phylum Chordata; class Actinopteri; order Centrarchiformes; family Oplegnathidae; genus Oplegnathus; species Oplegnathus fasciatus. The sequence continues at coordinate 85,553 of NTHP01000629.1, forward strand.
TACTTCTAACTCACATTTTGATCATTTTGGACCGTATAGGACAGATTTTTTCTTGATAAATTTGGACATATTGTTGTGGTCCTACTTGTTACAGCACCAGATACTCACTTTAAAACTGGAGCTGACAGTGCCTCACTTTTTCTGATGTTTTTGGTGTCTCTTTTCTCACCAGTTCGGTCCATCCTGAAGAGGCCCAAGCTTGCAGGTGCACAGAGCAACGTGCGCTTTGACCAAGTGACGGTGTTCAGTTTCCCACGCTGCCAGGGCTTCACCAGTGTGCCCAGCCATGGTGGTGCCACGCTGGGCATGATGCGGAGGCACAGTGCCCTCCAAAGATACACGGTGGCAGAGCATGCACTGGAGCAACGGCACAGGCACAGAGAGAGGCTCAGAGAAAGACTGAGAGAAGACAGGCTCAAGGCTTTGAAACACAAAGTGAGTGCACTTCATTTCTACATTAGTTTGCATTGCTCGCCCACAGAGCAGTCTTCTTATTCTATCTGTTATGCTGATTCCAGTTAATCACCAGTGGGGCCATTGACCAGAGAGAAGCAGACAGGCTCACGGTGGATCAAATCCCAAGTGAAGACACTGAAGTCCACATCAGCGATGGTGAGCTGGAGGATGGAGGTTTCCTTCAGCCGTACTCCTCCAAACAGCGGCAGGCTCTCCTCCAGGCAGCCGGGGTGAAGCGCATAGAAAGGGAGGAGAAGAGGCAGCTTCACGCCCTGCGTCTCTCCAGGGAGGCCTGTGGATGTGACTGCCGAGGCTTTTGTGAGCCAGAGACCTGCGCATGCAGTCTGGCAGGAATCAAGTGCCAGGTACAACACTTATATGTAAACTAAAACTACTTCAACCTCTTAACAGCATATGGGCTGATTAGAAACTTGGTTTGGTCATGACGAGTTTGCACATTAACCTTTTGATTTATCAGCCAAAACACATTTTACCTGCACTTGTTTCTCAGAGATTGTTCACTTCAGATCCTGGTGTCAGTACTCTGTATTGTATTACAGAGTATTGTATTACCCACAGCACTGATTCTCTGTTTCTGCTGTCTGTTACACACAGGTGGACCGCTTCAACTTCCCATGTGGCTGCTCTAAGGACGGCTGTGGAAACACTCAGGGGCGCATCGAGTTCAACTCCAGACGTGTGCAGACTCATTACATCCACACCGCCATGAGACTCGAACTGGAGAGGCGACTGCAAGATGAAACACTGAGCCAAGAGGACCAGACAGAACTTCCAGAGGACCTTCAAGAGTATGTGGAGCAGGACGAGACCCACCCGCTGAAGAGTGCACAGGACAAGAGCTGCCCCTTTGGGTTCACCATGGAGGAGGATGGTCTTCCTCTCACCATGCCCGCCACTCCTTCCTTTCATTTCATCCCGGAGCGTCCGGTGGTGGAGGAGAACAGCTGCAGCAGCGACATGACCGAATCCTCATGCTCCTCCTCAGACTCTGATGCAGGAGGGTGCCTTAATGGGAGCCAGAATATCCCTGAAGTTGATGGAGGGTTGTCACGTGCCCTCAGCATCTGTGACTCTGAAAATAATAACTACTCCACGTGCTGCCAGCTGAGGCACACAGGAGAAGCACTGACGCAGCACAGCAGCGACTCCGCCAATCACAGCACACCCACCGACAGCATGGGACCACTTACAGCCAACACGTTCACAGACAATATGAGCAGGACCTCACTGACAGATTACCTCGATGAGAATGCAAACCAAGCCAGAGACTTCTTTGACGACGAGTCTCTTGAGGGATTCCCGAACACTCCCTCCCCCACTGTGGACTACTCCTCAGGCAGGTACATGGACCTGAGTCTCTCCTCTGACTCCGACCTCGACTTCTTCGACAGCGACTGCACCTCTGGACCTCTGCACAGCTCTTTCAAACTACACAGACACCCAGACAGCTTTCCCCACCTCCAGCTGTTTCACTCTGCTAGTTTGCCACAGTACGAGTCGAGCACCTACCTCCTGGAGTCTCTGATTGGCCTGACTGAACCGAGCCCAGAGCAGGGTTACGCAGTCGGCGATACCCAGCTTTTATAGCTGGTTCAAGGCATTCTAATGCCATAACAAGGAACTGTTAGAGTTAAATGTATAAAGCACTGTTTTATGTATTTGTAAGAATATTTCGATGTACAAAGAACGATTGATAAAATATTTTTTTCTAGCAGGATATTTTTTCTACTGCCTAAAAATAATTTTGCCTTTGTTTCAGAGAAGCCACACTTGAGTTATTAATATATGTTTAGTTTTTTTATTTCCTGAATCTATATGATGATTTCTGACATGTTATTTAATTTTCTTATACCATGGCCACAGAGAATATTTGAATTGGACAGAAGGCATGGATTATTTTCAATGAAGCACTTGGCTCTGATGCTGCAGCCTCATCACTGTTAAAACCAATAGCTGTTTAAAGTAATATGTATTACAAAGGCAGAGGCAATAAAGAGTTCCCGTTTTAAAAGTGTTGCCCTAGATATCAACAAAAATGTCCATATTTTGCTGGCAGCCGGCCTTGGTATAAGCAGGATAATCCACTTTGACACATGCAGAGAGGGAAAAACAACACCCATCCATTTTTAAAAAATGTTTTTAATAGCTGCCTGGCCGATTGTGGACTATCCTGTATATGCTTAACAATATGTTTAGAATATTTCTGTATTGGAGTAATAAAATAAATTTTTTTTATTTATTTATTCACTTATTTCGAATTTATTTCATGAATGGCATTTTTCTATTCGACCCATGTACACCAAGACTGGGCAAGCACCAAGGTACAGGAGCAATAATGAAAATCATGAGATTTGCATGTCAGTGTCCTCCTTGGCTTGATTTAATGGTGCAATGACTGTGGTTCATGATCCTTCTAGTGCAGAGCCGAGAAGAAGACTCAGTTAGAAGCTTTCTTTTGGGTTCTCTTATGATACACTAAAATCATCGATTGATTCAGTACAACCTCCACATGTAACCCAGCCCAACGGCCTTAATAGGCCTTTTTAATGGCAGACACTTTGACTCTTCATGGCAGGAAAAGCACAGGTGTAAATAATCACTTCAATGAAGACTCAGTTCCATTAAGTGTCCCAGTAATTCATGCCAGTGAGCCAGCAGACACAATACCAGGACCCTGGAACTGGCTCACTAGCATGAAATGGAGTCGTTATTAATGTTTTTAATTTCACCTGTGCTTTCCCTGTGATGACGTGTCAAAGTGTCTGCTTTTAAGAGGATCTATTCTCTGGTGCCGCCACTATTGAACCTGTGGTTCAGAAAATATCATCATGTTTAAGGGCTTTGCATCAGCATTACATCATTACATACTCCACAATAAAATAACAGATTTGACCATAGAAGTCATTGTAGCAGAGGTGGAAGAAGTACTCATATCTTGTACAACACCACAGTGTAAAAAATCCTGCATTCAAAATGTTACTTAAGTAAAAGTAAAAAAGTATTACTGAAAGTACCAAAAGTAAAAGTACCCATTATGCAGAATGGCCCATTTTAGAATAATGTATATTATATTATTGGATGCTAATTATTGATGCATTAATGTGTTCATCACTTTATGTTGCAGCTGGTAAAGGAGGAGCTCATTTCAACTACTTTATCTGCTGGGTAGCTTGTGAATTTGTCCCTCAGGGATCAATAAATCTATAATATTGCATCATCATTTATTTGTTGATTATATTTTTCATTATTAATCTCAATCTGCAAA
>NTHP01000629.1:89366-104878 GCA_003416845.1 Oplegnathus fasciatus
ATGGAAATACTCAAGTACCTCGAAACTGTACTTATAATAGCCTAGTAATGACCTCATTAGCAGTCAACTTCAATGTTTAGCGGAGACATGAAGCATCTCTACCACTAGCGCGTGCCGCTGTGTATATGTGCGCGCGCGTGTCCGTGTTCGATACCAGCGATGTTCGATTGTTTCGGGCTGCAGACAAAGATGGCCGCAGACTGTCAGCCGTGATAATTCTCACCCACTTGTTATTTTCTGGTGATTTTAGGTGATATTTGACAGCTCCTGACAGAAATGGGTTTATCACAGAGTTCAGAAGTGTCCGAGGGAGGAACGTACGGGTACCACGTGCACGGCGTAAGAAATGAATCCTCTTCTTTTGTCTGTGGAACAGCGTGTACACAGCAGCTTATAACGTTACTAATGCTAACAGAGAGCTAGCTAAGTAGTTTCTGCAGACCCGCCGGTCAAACCTGATGAGCTGGCGCTGTTTAACTCTCCAGGCTGACACAGAGCAACAGAAACTTTCTTTTGTTTTTTTTTTAAATTAAGCTTCAATTCAGGCTTGTAAGCAAAGAAAGTCCTGAATCCACTGAGCTATTACATTATGCTCTGTATCAAAGTCGTTAAATACAAGATGAATGTAGCTAATGCTTATTTTATTTTAATGCTAATATTATCATCCTGTAGCTGATGCTTTGACTAATATAAAGGTTTTCAGATTAAAGGTCATGTTTTTACTGGCCTCCGATGAATCGCTTTACTTCAGCCTTTTCATGCTGTTGCATAAATACAATGATTGTACATTATATTACATTAATGCTGAAATGAGTAGTCGAATAACTGATAAATCAAGCGAAAATGCCAAATAGTTAGTGGTTCAAGCTTCTCAAATGGGAAGATTTGCTGCTTTTCTCTGTTTTATGTGATTGTAAATTTAATATTTTTGAGTTTTGGACAGTTGGTCAGACAAAACAAACAATTTTAAGGTTTTGAGCCCTGGTAAACTAAATTTAATTAATTTAATTTAATTAATTGAATAATGTTAACAAAAAATATATACATTAATCCATAATATAAATAATCCCTAGTTGCAGCTGTTTACTGTAGTGCAGCAGTTGTTGAAAAGGCTGTGATTTAGATGCTCCAAAACATACTCTGGTTGTGCATTCATGGTAATATTTTGAAAATTCATTTTCCAAATAATATGTTAATAGCATAATATAATAATAATGTTATTTAAAGCTGAAGCACCACAAGTTATAGTCACTTGTGTTGGTTTTGACAGGTGCAGCCCAGCTCCCCTGCAGAAAAGGCCGGCCTTCAGCCCTTCTTTGACTTCATTCTGTCTCTGGACCACAAAAGACTCGTAAGTTATTTGTCCTACTGTAAGCAGATAAGTCATTGACTACAGGTCGGTCATATACAGAGAGTGCACAGACACATAGGATCATGAAAAAGGAAAGTTACCTTGTACTCCTACTGGTTTGACTCCTCCCATTACTGTTCACCAGAACGAGGAAAATGACCTGCTGAAGGAGCTTCTGAAGGCCAACATGGAGAGAGCGGTGAAGATGGAGGTGTACAGCACTAAAACCACGAGGGTTCGTGAGCTGGACGTGGTGCCCAGTAACATGTGGGGAGGACAGGGCCTGTTAGGTGCCAGTGTTCGCTTCTGCAGCTACCAAGGAGCCAATGAGAACGTCTGGCACGTTCTGGTGAGCTTTCGAGAACCAGGAAAACCAAACCGATTTACCTGACTCTGATTTGACCTTCTGTACTCATTACATTATTTCTTTGCTGTAGGATGTGGAAGCCAGTTCACCTGCTGCACTGGCAGGGCTGCAGCCACACAGTGACTACATTGTTGGAGCGGATCAAGTGTTGCAAGATGTAAGACTCTTTTTCATGTAATGCTTTATTGCTAACGTTTGGCTAAGTTGTAGTTAATTCAGAGTTGCTAATTTCCAGTCAGAGGACTTCTTCTCGCTGATCGAGGTCCATGAAGGGAGGCCCCTGAAACTGCTGGTGTACAACACACAAACAGATGCCTGCAGAGAGGTGGTGGTCACGCCAAATGGAGCATGGGGCGGAGAGGGCAGGTGTGTGGCCATACAGATTCATAATGTATTCAGGGTGAATACCACTGCATTTCACCTGTTAATAAGCTCATCGTTTTGCCTCTGTTCTATATAACATTCACCACTTTCCCATTTAAAAAAAATAACAGTAATGTAAAAATAATGTGTTGGAGCTAAATGCTAAATGAAGAGAATGTTGATTGATTCTTTTCTGTTGTATAAAGTTTATTCAATAAATCAACCACAGTAAGGGTACATAAAGTCAGTTGGCCATTCATTTACAGTGAGGACTTTTCACATTATACAGCAATATTTCATATTATATTTTATAAACTGTATGAATATTTTAATAGTGTGTTACAAATGGTCCTGTGTAAAATGTTTTGCTCTCAGTTTGGGTTGTGGCATCGGTTATGGCTACTTGCACCGAATCCCAGCACTTTCTGACGTATCGGCGGCAAAGCCCTCCACCCCTGTTCCTGAGGAGGAACCCTCTCCAGAGCTGCCTAATCATGGATTCACGGAGGTAAATCTGAATCCACATTTACCACGTTTAGTGCTGCAACTAATGAGTACTTTCATTGTCAAAAAAAGGTTAAAAATCACATTTGAGAAGCTGGATTACATAAAAATGTTGTTCAGTCAAATCAAAACTTTCCATTTGTGTGTTTCACTGCTACTCTAACTATTGGCTGACTTAGTGCACTGTATTGAATGCAGACACAACAGCAGGCAGAGATCTGTGTGGGTGTTGCTTTTGTTTTCCTGAACAACTGCATTGATTTTCTGATCATGTTACATGAGATCAAACTGTTGGTAGTAGCAACAGAGCTTATTTCTGTTTGTTTTCCAGACGCCTTTGATGGCACCTTCAAGCCAAAGTGAAGATGTGTTAGACCTGGAGCAGGTCACCCTCCAGGAAGCTCCTCTACCTCCACCCATCCAGAGAGTCATGGACCCAGGTCAGTTCAGATATGCAGTGTCTATAGAGGATGATAGACTTCTTGGCATCTCACTGTGTTCATAAAAATCTTACCGGCAGGTGTCTTGTGTTGGTTTTTCCAGGTTTCTCTGACTCTGAAGTGGCAGTGATGAACCCTGATGCTGCAGATTTGGTAGACCGACTGGATCTGTCCATGTCGTCCATTGACATGACCAACACTTCACTTGCTATGCACGAGGAGAAGGACGGTGAAATCTCCGGTGTTGGTAAGTTAGGACAGCAGCAGTTTGTGTCCTGTAGCTTTCATGTATAGATTTGGTGAAAGGAATATAGACTATGTTTGTATTTCCTGTTGTACAGAGGAGCTGGAGGACAGTGTGCTGATTTCATCGTCAGCCAGTCAAAACCAGACTGACCCACAAGAGCTGAGCTCCCAGACAGCCATGGACCTCACTCTCGCTTCCAATGACACTTTGTCAGATTCAGGCGTCCCACCAGCTGAGACATCTCACCTCATTACAGAGCCCACAGACCTACCCGGCTCTCTCTGTGAGTCTAGCGATAGCCCAAGTCCGCCTATTGGTGCGTTGTCTCTCCCTGTAGAGTCCCCAGAACCTCCTGCTGAGCCCCCTGTTCCAGCTGAAGACCCTCCCTGCCCGTCTCCTGTCGATCTCCTCCAATCCTCTGCTGTTAATGAGTCCATGGCAGACGATTCTCCCGCTCAGGCCACCGAAGATGCAACAGGGCCAGTGGAGGAGTCTGCAGAGCCTCTGGATATGGCTCCCGCTCACCACTGCAGCCATGAGAGTGATGAGGAGGAACAAGAAGAGCCCCCTCTGGAGTAAGCTTGCGTCAGGCCATACAAAAAAGTACAAAAAAAGGTGAAGCTGACAATCAATGAGGCTTTTTAAAGAAACACTATATAGGACAGACCAAGGGAAAAGCTGATATTTGTTATTGAGTCTTACAATAAGTGTTTGGCTCCTTCATCAGGATAATTACACTACAGAAACCAGCTAAAGCATTAGTATATACGTAGAAAAACACTTTCTTTCACTGTAGGAATATCCTACTTGTTTTATATGTGACAATTTTAAAGTTACTGCTCATTTGTATGCCAAGAAGGTTATAATGTGAGCAACATTTTTCCCTGCTCTGTATAAAATTAGATTATACGGGTGACAAGACTTTGCCTCTGGTACACTAATGTGACGAACACTTGAACACTTCCAAAGATAAACACATACATTTACTTCAGCAAAGCACAGCTGCACCTTAATATCCATAACTCTATCAGCGTTTTCAAGGCTACCAGACTGTTGGCAGTTCAGATGAGCTGTTACAGTCTGGGGGTGCAGTGTTACATCTGTCATCCATGTGTTTCAAAGAAGCAAATAATGACTCCCAGAATAGAGCTTTTAAAAATGGCTCACTTATAAGATTACAAGAGGGGAACTTTTATAGTAGTTCATGGCCTATCTAGCCAGTGTACTGTGCGTTTTTACACCAGATTTGATGAGGTCAGTATGTTTTAAACACTGTGTTTAATTTGATTTATTTAGCTGTGCAGTCTGTGATCTGTTTGAAAACAATTTTACTGCTTTTATCACTGGAATTATGTCTCCATGTCTTATTACACTATTCTTACTTTGTAATTTTTGTCAATCTATGCAAAAGTAGACGAGTACCGCCTGTGACGTGACAGGTAATGTGTAAATCCAATAGACGACAGACCTTTCATATTATTTCATATACAGTATGTAAAAAGTCTGGTAACAGTGATGCTGCTGTTGAGTAATTGTTTTCTGTTTTTCTAGGGGGCTTCTTAATGTTTTTCACAGTCAAAGTAGGTGCTAGTGTGTAAAATAAGGAAAAGTATTTTTGCAGATATTTTATCAATTAATTGTATGTTTTATTAGGAATGAGTGCAGAGTCTTTTGATGAATGTGAAATGGGTGAATTTTTGATGGTTAAACAATCATATCACTTGACTTAAAAAAAAAAGAAATTGTCCCTCTTTTTCTTCTTATTTCACACTCATCAGCTGAACACATTACAACTCAAGAAACATCCATTTATAATTCCCATAAATCTGTCATTGTTAAACCATTCCAATTTATTTCTTCGAATGCCTAAAATATACATATTTCACAAATTATTACAAGGGATATTGCAGTGTTATGGCCTAATTATGGTACCCATCATGTTTTTGGCCAATTAGAGCTCGCTCGATGCGTCCCCACTATGGCGTTACACACTCTTCATGGCAAAATTAACTGCAGAAAATTTACAATGAAAAGATCTGTTGTTCTGCTTGGTGACACACCAAGAGAGAAATGGGTATTACCATTTATTTCACTTCGGTGAATTTCCCACAGTGGTTGAATATTTATATATTCTCTTGGATGAGATTCCCCTTCAAGTTATATTCATGTTTCACTGAACTCCTATCTAAATGAAATATACATTAGGAACAGCCCTCACTGTCATCAAAGTCACTGCTCATGACCCAAGCACAGAGCGAGTAAGCATGAGTTATTGTTAAAGATACATACCTTATATATAATTTCCCGGTTGCTAAGATGACTTGGACGACTACTAAACATTCTTAAGAATAAACTGCAATTTCTGGGTTGTAGTGAATACAACAAATGCAATTTTTTAACATCCAAGTCAAATTACCCTCCTGATCATGAATGTGCTCTAGGGATTTGGAGAAAATAACTGTTGGTTTTAAGTAAACTGTACAACAACACAATAAAACTGCTGCAAAACCAAAAGAACGAAAAGTCACTTAAATCAAAAATGTTGTACATATATTTACAAAAAAGAACATTCAGTCCATTGAGAACAGCACAGCTAAAAAGAAATGACAAAGACAAGTGCTTCTGTCAATGAGGTTCAAGCTCAATAATTAGATGTCTAAGCAAATGTTAAGTTCAAGTTAAGATGACAACAGAACAGAGGAGGACTGTGACGCTACCCAGAGACCAAGTGTACTCCTAAACTGGTGATAACTGCGGAGACGGGTGTGGAGTGTTTGTAGAACAAGGACAGTTTTTGGAATGTACTAGAACAAACAAACAGTCTACTACATCCATGTGCATATACACACACGCTCAGACACAAACACGAACTGTAACTTTTGTCGCTTCAAAATAAAATGCCAATCAGAAGGAAAGAACAAACATAGCAGTCGGATGTAAAAGGAAAAAAAAAGAGAATTGGTGAGCGCTGGAGTCCATTCTTCAAACTGTAGAAAAAAGAAAAAAAAAAAGAAAGAAAGAAAAGAAACACTACGGACCACTTATCTCCCAGGTGTCTCTTGGCTGCTCCGGCCTGTTCTGGTCAGTTCCCTATGATACACCATGAGCCACGTCCTCACAAATTTTACTGGATTCTCATTGATACTGCGACTCTTGACCACACAATGGGGTTTAGGGTACTACATGTCAGAGGTGGGTGGTGATTGGCAAATGACGAAGAGTTCTTGTTTTAAAAATCATGACTTTCACGTGGACTTCTGCCTATAGTGAAGCGTCAAGTCCCCTCCACTCTTCCAGATAAAATGTTTAACTGTTCGCAGGTCCATGTTGGGATCTAGAACCTGTTTGAAAGATAAAAAAATAAAAAGGTTAATGAACAGTGACTGAGGATGCATAAGATGTACTCAAAATGTACAAGCAAAGACAGCGCGCCCACCTGGTCTTGACACATTAGTTCAATCTTCTCCTCAGCTAGCATGGCCATGTCCTCCTCTTTCTCCTGCTCCCCGGGCTTATCGTTGGCCGAGGAGCTGGTGGTCTGCGACTCGTTGTCCAGGTTGATGATCTTCTCGTAAACGTGCTCCATCACCTTCCTCACCTGGAGCATGTCACTGGCCGAGAGGCGGTCCCTGCAGAACGCACAGCAGGTAAAGTCAGCTCTCAGATCAGATCACAGACGGACAGGTTTTCTGATCACTGCATTACGTAATCAAAAGGAAATACAATTCCAGAGTAGAAAAAGAAACTAACTTCTTTAGAGTTTTTGCACCAGAGGAAGAATGAGGCTGGAGGTAGAACGGGATTTTGTTGAACTTGGGCATATTTTTCTGGAATAGAAAAGGAAAGATAATACATGTAACTCAAATAATAATAATGGCAGGAGCAAACTGTCAGTGCACATGCTGTATTGCAGAGATACTAAAACATTTCCTCCTGGGAAAAACTGACATGTATCTCAAAGTCTAAATTCTGACTTTCAGTAGGAAAATCACAGGTGTGAATAATAACATTAGTGATGGCTGAATTCCATTTAGCTGCTCTAATTTCAGGGTCCTGGTATTGCGCATGCTGACACACTGTCATGACTTACTGGGACACTTGAACAGATCAGAGCCCCTGTTAATGTTAACAGTAACACTGGCGCTCTTCCTACTATGACAAGTCAAAATGTCTGCTGTTACAGGGGCCTACATGCTACTTTAGGAACTGCCCAAATTTCCTTCCCACACTGAAAAACCATCATCTAACTTCCTCTACAGTTAATGACATCTTTAAGAGCAGATCAGAGTAGAGTAGATGCTGGCATTTTGTGTTACTTAGCAACAAAAGCAATCCTGATTTCCTATGTTAGGTTTCAAGATGCCAAACTGATGGTTTGGCAAAAGCAAGTGAGAATGGGTTCACACTGACAAAAATGTATTTTTTTGGCTTCTCTGAATGAAAGAGCTTTAGATATACACGTACCAATATGCATACAGTGCGCACACAAAAAGTAACACACATCCACACAAATACAAACACTCACATGAGCCACCAAATGTTAATTTATAGTCTATTTAACCTGTAATCACTTTGACTTTGTCTTATTTGGTTGAGAGTAAACTAAACTGAATGTGAAAACATAAAATTGTACTCACATCTACAGTTATATCAATGACCCACTGAGGAACTGTCTCATTCAGCAGCATGGATTCAGTCTCTCCACCTGAATCTCTACATAGCAACCTGTAACACATAGCACACGACATCAGAATACAAATGACAAATATAAACTGACGACACCAGACGACATTACAACGCCCACTGCAGCTTTCTCAGTTTACATTTAACCTGCGTTGATGGGTTTGTTAGTGAAACATTACCTGAATAGAGTTCTGCCTCCTGCTTCCCCAAAGATGACTGGCGTGTGTGGTGGCACTTGGAAATATCCATTTCCTTTCTGGACCCTGTTCTCCTGCTCTCCGTTCACTGTGGGCATAAGAACACAATCCTACTGTAAGACGAACTGAACGACGCCAGAGTCCAAATGGATAAAAAGACGATGAAACAATGGATACATTCGTTGAAGTTCCCAGAGCATCACTGCAGAGATTTGGTTGATTTAGTTTCATAATGATTTGGCAGTGGATGGACAGTCGACCACCTCCTTACCGTGGTTCACCTCATTCTCTTCCTCGTCCATGGGGTTAATGCGAGTTCTGGGCCAGAACTCCAGCAGAGCCTGGAGCAGCAGTCCACCCAGGTTCACTGAAGAGAGGAAAAATTGAAAGTTAGCATTTGTGCAATATCAAGTTAGCTTCTGCATCATTTAACAATTATTCATATCTAAAATGTGATTAGGTCAGAATCTTACACTTTGGGTCGGATCCATCAGAGCTTGAAAACCCAGCGTCCTTTGCAGACACCCAGGCAGCGAAGCAGTCGCTCTCATCCAACGTGATAGTGAGCATCTATTGAGAAAGAGACGCAGAACTGTGAGACCACTAACCAGGCTCAGGAAGGACTTCTGAGTGTGAATAAGTCACAGCTGCTCAGGCAGATGACAGGCTCTGGTATGACCAGGTTTGTGACTCACCCCAGTTTTCAGATCAACAGAGAACCAGTTTGGCACATAGACCATCTTGAAGCGCTTTTTAATCTCTTCATCAAACTCCACTTTCCCCAAGTCTTCACCCTTGCAAGCCTGAAAATAAAATACACATAAAGTCAGTTCAAACCACAGGTATCACTAGGAGTGAGTTCACATCAGGCTCATCAGGAGAGGTTTTCTTTGGAATGAGTAATTTCAACTACCTGAATCATTAAGGCTTAGTCAATATGTTAAGTACAGCGTGGAGTTTACCTTTAGGACATCCCAAAAAGCCACGTTGTTGTTGGTATCTTTGGTGAGTATGTGTCTCTTGTCATTCAGAATGTGGCACTGTATGATACTGGCACCTCCTGCAAACACAACACAGAATTTTACTTTATAATATGTCAGAGAGAAGGATGTAGAAGATACAGAAGTTTTAGCTAAATAAACATGTTTACCCTTGATGACTTGTTCTGGCTGAGTACACAGTGGTGTCAGAGGGGTACTGCAGTCGTTGTCGTATTCCCCTGATGATCTGAAGTTGTGCATTCCCTTTAGAGACTGCGCACACATACGCACACATACGCACACACACGCACACACACGCACACACACGCACGCACATGCACGCACACAGAAAATAATAATCATTAGAGATTATCCTGGATTTTAATAATCGCTTCCTCACTCTTCCTTGCAGCAATATCTGTGATTAATGTAATGCAATTATCTTTTGAGTATCACCCACATCATCACAAAGCTGGTTTAAATTTCTACACAAATTACAGGAGGATTACTACTGAATAGCATTAGGCGTGGCCACATGCACAAGTCTCCATTTACACTGTATTCCAGTCATTGTGCTGACAGTCGACCAGTGATCTCAGACGTGTCACGCATGCTTACCCATTTATTAACGGATGACTTGGTGGTGGAGACCCAGATTGCTGGAGGTGGGTCAGCAGATCTGTCCAGTTCCATCTGAGCAAAAGAGAAAGACAGCAAAAGGTTGAATGACTCCAAATGGTTAGCTATGAGCACAGGAATGACTGAGGAGAATGTGGGGTCACTGTTCAGAACTTCTTTTTACCTTTTAAAAAATAAAATACAGTACAACTTTCTTAATATAAGAGCTGTCACTGCTAACAAAGCACAGAAAAGACGAGACAAAAAATCATACATGTGACAATAATGTCTGTACAGGTTTTATTTTTCTGGTTATGGCAATGAGAGAAGTAACATGTACTGTAATATGCAAGATGTGGAAATACCAAATGCAGGTAAAATGAAAGAACAATTAAACAAAAACTACTACGCCCAGTATTTACATCTACGCTGTGAGCAGACAGATAAGACCTGTGCTGCTGTATAACAAACTTTTCAAATGAAAAGTTGTCCGTTAAACACTGTAGTGCATCACAGAGTTACACTGTTGTTGCACATCAGAAAATCTGCTCCAGGTTAAAGCGTACTGGCTTCTTACTTTGAGCACTGGGGCCTTCTCCTCACAGATGAGCACACGGATGTCTGGGTTACGCAGGTCAGTGCAGTAGATCTTTTTGTCTCTACCTCCAGAATAGACATGTGTGAAGGCCTCATTGACCTGCAGGGCCCAAACCCCTTCATCGTGCACCCGGTAGGTGGCGATACACCTCTGCTGGCCGAGTGACCACAGGCGGATGGTCCCGTCTGAACTGCCCGACAGGCACTGTGGAGAAGGACAGCAGGTTTAGAATTTAAAATTTCTGTTTAACAGCTACCACCACTGTGTATTTTAAATATCTTGACTCTGACCTGAGTGCCATCTCGATTCAGCAGCAAGGACTTGACGTTGTCTGTGTGACCTTTTAGCTTCATCAGTTTTGCACATGTTCGAGGATCCCACACTCGCAGAACCTGAACAAAGAAAGAAAAAAGGAGGGAGTGAAGACAGGCACTTCTTCATTACATTTACATGCACACCAGAACCAGATTACTGTGACTAAACAAAGTAAGGAAAGAGTTCAGTTAAAGCATTCACACTGTTTCAAAGTAACTCCTATAACCCCCGTTTGCACAGTTTGCTATGTAATCTTATTAATGTCCACACTTGTAGATGTCATTTTCTCACAGTGACAAATCTGAAGAGCACTGTAATGTTCCAATTTATTTCCCCAACTAGCAAAAACACTGGCACCAATTATGTAATGATGTAGAGAAATACAATCTAATCTTTCTGGTGCATGTGTGGAATCCAAACAACATGCAGAAATCAAACTGGGACATAAACACCCCACAATGATTCAAGAGATTATTGTTATTTATTACATTTCTGTTACTGGAGTACATTCTCAATCTAGTTTCAGGCTAAAACTTGAATAAATATCCCAGTTTAGACGTTCACATGACAGGTGAAATAACCAGGGTGTTGTTTAATTGAACTACTGGTTGGTGTGTGTGTGTGTCAGTGATGGAAACCCAAACCTTTTCTGTGGATCCGGATACAATGACTGTGCCCATCTGGTTCATAGCCAGACTGTAGATTGAGTCCTTGTTCCCACTGAGTGACGAGGCTGTTGGAGACAAATTATAGTGAGTCCAGATCATCTCCCAGAGAAACACATCATCCATTACAGAACAGTAGCCAGCACAGATGCACCATAATTAAAGCTACAGTATTTATGGGGCAGAAATGGGCATGACTGTCACACAGAAACACACAACACTTACTGGTGACAGTGTTGTTGGAAGCAGTGAGTGCTGTTAGTGTGTTCACATCCCAAAGGAAGATCTGCCGGTCCAGACCTGCTGATGCCACGAGCTCCTTGTCCTTAGCGTAGGCCAGAGCTTTCACATAGTCCTTGTGTGTTCGTAACGTTGACATACAGAATCCTTTATGTGCGTTCCACACTTTGACTGTGGTGTCTGATGAGGCAGATATCACTGAATATGGAAGACAGCGAATCAGATCAATATGTCAGCCAGAATAGTAGAATAAAGCAGCAGTGTTAGATGCTAAACTACGCCTAAACCTTCAATAAAACAGTGTCAGTAATCAAACTTACATGTTTTTCCATTGCAACAGAGAACTATGTCATTAACCCAGTCTGTATGATGCTCCATCGAGGCAATGTATGGGTCCTGCTGCAACGACACAGAAGACAAATTAAGACAATTCCACTATTGAGAATAAGAACAAATGATGCTTGTGACAACAAAGCTGCCTGTGTAATATTTGTATACAGATTATGAATCTCAGAAACTCTACTTTATGCTGGTAGACACTCCATATCCGGATGATTGAGTCCCTTCCAGCAGTGAAGAGCCGGTTCAGCGCAGGATCTAGCTGGAGTGCATTCACCCCATTTCGATTGTACTTCTCCACCTCATCTCTAATGACATAGGACACCTGAAACACAGGGAGGACAGTGAGGTCAGACTCTTATCTCGACATCCTCTGGTTTTCCCCACAACATACCCACTTCCTGGTGCACATCTCGAAGCCTGTCAAGTTTCAATCGTTGTAAGGACATGCAGAGTTAGCGAAGCAAACATATAGCCGGGCTAAATGATACATATATATTGGGCAATAATTCCCCATAGGGTCGTAGTAACAATAAACAAATTCGGTACTTATAACGTGCTTTGATTTGGCAGCAATGTATACTGGCAGGGTGCACGACAGAACCACCGAGACATGTACGTTCCCCCAGCAATTAGACCGAGCCCGTAGCTAAGCTAACGTTCACGCTGCAACAGCATAAAAATTGTGCTAAAACAGCACATGTATTATTTGCGTTAACTGACGAGCTTGGTAGTTATGTTATACGGTATTTAACACGTACTTATATGATAACTGTTTACAAAAACATGTAATCATTTTGACGCCAGCGTTAGCAGAAGACGCTAACAACCTGCTAACGTAAGCTAGGCTAGCTAGGTTAGCCGGCTTGAGTCATGACTCATAACAGCAACGCTGCCTTTTGCGGACGGTTTTTGCGGTCAGTCAAGTGTCCGTGAAGCGCTTACTCAAGCTGAAGACCCCAGTGGGGCCGCTGCCAGACACTTAGCAATAATGTAAGTGTTATAATTTACCTGTACTTTTCTCCGCCCAGCAGCATTTTGCCTGTGATGCGTGGCCATCTTGCATGTTGACAGTCAATTCATGTGATGCTACATCCGGAAAAAAAGAAAACATATGCACCTGAGCTTTATGGGTAATGTGGTTTTCACACGGTCCTCTAGTTTCCATGTAGGGAGGACGTTTTTTTCCCCGAGTCTGAGTTCATTTTTCAGTAACCAGTTTCCAACAGGACCAGAGACCAAAGAAATGCCTCAAGTGTTTATTAGAAGGCAGCTTAACATAAACAAACTGACAGGGGCGGAGCTCACTATCAGGCAAGGTAGGCAACTTCCTGGGGCCCCCAACTAAGAGGGCCCCTAATGGCTATAGTTATACCATGATGTTTAGACATAAAACATTTAAAATGACACTTTTACTTACATCTATATACCCTTACATAACTCACAAAATGCCCTCAAGACGCTTCTTTTATCAGCATCAGTGCTGAAAAGCAGAGTCTTTAATCCTTTAAAGAATGGTTTAGAATATATTAGAACATAATTTCTCATATATCCTTTTATACCATAATTAATACACAACAGGGATGTGCAATATGAAAGTCTTGTGCTTCATTGTGGCCTTCCCTGTCGAAACAGAAATATTACATCATATCATAACCATGATCATATCCAGGATTTTAGAAATACTGAGGCCATGAGTCAAAATCAAGTGTTGCCATTTTATTTCCCAACATGAAAGTCTAAATGCTGTTGAAAGGCCCTCTTTAGACTGCCAGGAATAACATGTCGTTGAAGACGATTTCAAGATTTCAAGATTTCAAGATTTCAAGAATTTATTTGTCATGTGCACAACAATTACAGAAGCAGTCGTTGGCAATGAAATTCTTAAATCACAGGCTCCCTCTAACAATGCTCAAAAATATGTATCACACAAGTAAAAGTTACTAAAAGTTCAAGATATAGGAATAGAATATGGTATATAAAATAAAATATAACACACTAAAATAGAATATAAAAATATAAAATAGAATATAAAGAGAAATATAATGCAAATAGAAATATAATACTGTTGAGGCAGGTGTGCAGAAGTGATGAAATGGAGGTATAAATGATGGTATAAATATATATAAATATATATAAACGGAGATGTAAACAATTTAGACAGAGATGTAAAAATATATTAACAGGGATGTAAACAGGTAGTAACCCAGTAAGTAATAGCAGTGGGGTAAAGTGACAAGTATTAAAGTGGCAACAGTGTGGTTGGGGTCTTTGATGATCATGTTGGCCTTCTTCCTACACCGCTGGGGGTAGAGGTCCTCCATGGATGGCAGCACCGTCCTGGTGATGTGCTGAGCGGTTTTCACCACCCACTGTAGAGCCTTACGGTTGAGGGCGGTGCAACTGCCATACCAGGTGGTGATGCAGCCAGTCAGGATACTCTCTATGGTGCACCTGTAGAAGTTGCAGAGTATCCTAGAGTCCATGTTGAGCCTCCTCAGCCAGCGGAGGAAGAACAGCCGTTGTCTGGCTACAGAAATAGTCAAAGTGGAACAACACTGTGTGTAAAAACACTAGAATCAGCCTAAAATGTGCACATTTTTTAGATGTGTTGCAGCTCTTTGTCATCCAGGAGAACTCAGGAGTGCATCTTCCAGACCAACCCATTCATAGACAGTCTATTGTCGCACACTAGAGGGCGCAGTAACACATCAACACTGTATGCGTGGGCTGCACCGATAGGTAATCCAAAACCACCACCCCTCAGCCCGCTGGAAACACACAGTAAAATGCTGTCAGCTTGTGTTAAACCATGTCCTTTTAGGGTTCATTCAAGTGCAACAGGTTTTTATTCCACATCGAGCTCACAGCAGGTGAATTCATAGATGAATTCCTCTCTGTGGTTGACAGTGACTCAGTTGATGTTGACCTCCCTCAACACATGGTTACCTGTCCCTGAACTGATATGATAAATGTGGTGTAAATGCGACATTAAATAGCCTATTTATTCTGTGATCCAAACAAATAGCCTACCAAACAAGTTCATGCACAATACACTCCGTTCGTATCCTCAAACACTGCATGTTGACATTAGGTTACCGATAATGTTTACCATACAGGTACCTTATAAAGATTAGAGAAATTAAAGCAGCCTGTAACTGGAAGCTCAAGTCTTTCCCGCACGGGATGCTGGGTACACAAAGTTCCCCCTTGACTGTGGCCCTCATACAGGCCTATGCATGTTTGCGCCTTGCTGATGTGGGCAAACTGCCAGCTGTCTTACTGTAACTCTGTCATGTTTGAGTGTGACATGGGGCGGCTATAGGAGCGGTAATCCTCTGTGGTCCAGCAGCATCCTCCCTCCCTCGTGCTCTTGCCCAAGGGCAAACCGGCGCAGCATCCTCTCCTCGCTCGGCGGCTCGGGACTTCTCCTCCGTGGGATGAATGCGGAAGAGCCACTCGAATGGAAGGAAAGAGGGCAAGTTGCACGTCGCACCTGTGGCAAGTTTCAAAATGTCCAACATAAGGTGACATTTGTCTAGAAGTCCGTTTTGAGCGCTAAACTTTGGATTCTGGTGATAAGACGCACTTTTTTTTTTTTTTTT
>NTHP01000629.1:105607-155605 GCA_003416845.1 Oplegnathus fasciatus
TTTTTTTGGTCCATCATGAAGAATAAACCTTGAAAAGAAGACATGGATTTTGCACGGAGAGTTTGGCTGTTCCTCCTTCTCAAACCCGAAGAACTCAACTCTGGAAATGATGCTGTAAATCTCAGAGTTTCATATGTAAGTATCCCTGTAAAGATTTTGGAATTAATATTGAGTACGCATTAACTATGTGGCCACACACACAGAAAGGTCAATAAATGTTGGACATTGTCTGTTTGGTCCTCTGCTTTTTATTTGTTTTCACTTTGAGTGATGGGTTAATGCAGAACTTCTCCATACAATAAATAAAAATTAAAACAAATTATTATTTAAAAAAAAACAACTCTGCTTTTAGGGTTAATCCATAGTTTAAAACTAACATGTGTTATATGGTAGGCCTATATCATAAAAAAGACTAACATACAAGAAGGTGCATAATGCCAAATATCCATTTAATGTTTTATTTTTGGATGTGCAGTGTTGAGCATTAAAGGCTTATACTTCTCCAACTGTGTTCAAATCTGCTGTTGCAAATACCAAACAGGGGTGACATACATTTCTAGTGCAAAATGTAGCGTTCCATGGCATCCCTAACTTATTGAATTGTGATGGGTGACACATTACGTAATGATATGTGATGCAGTTACACATTTGAGATCAGTTTTCCTCTTTTGGTGACATCTGAAACCTTCATCGTCATCATCTTCTTCTTCTTCTAATGTAACTGATGTAACTCATGACTAGTTTGATTAGTTTTCGTCTGAAACAGCAGAGCTCATAAAAAACAAGTTTCCATCAATCCATGGCCCTGGTCATGGTAATAATTTCACCAATGTCTCACTGTGTAGGTCTATACCTTCCGTAACCTACGTATTTAAGCTATCTGGTGCAATTACATTGAAAGGTTTTTGCAAAAGAAGTAGGTCATCAGTTCAGTCTGCGCACCTCGGATCACAGTTTGTAGCTCTGAGAGGGCACAGACACGTAACATGGCCCAGTAACAACAGACTGGATGCACAGTCTGACTCCCAGTTTGTGGTGGAACCTTGTTTCCAAAGGTTTTAATGTCATTTCCTGTCATGTCAAAGTCTGTTCTCAAAAGTAATCAGATTGTTTAATTTGAAGATAAACCTTCTGTCAGCAATTCCATATTTATTTTTTACTGCAGATAAGATAATTAACAAGTCTTGAAGATGCAAGAAAGAAAACACAAAAATTCTTAACAGACCTACGGTATAATCAGAAATGAAATTGTATGAATTGCGATCACATTCGTTTACAGTTTACAGACCTTTGCAACTTAAACAAAATAGTCCTAAATGAAACCAGTCTTTTGAGATTATATAACCAGCCACTATGAGTGAACAAAGAAATGCTTGTTGTGTTATTCTACTATCCTGAAATCAGGATTAAGGATTCAACCCCGTAAATCCAGAGAAATACCCTAATATTGGCACAACAACATTCAAGATACTATTTTTACTACATAAACCTTTCACATTATATAATCGTTTGTTTGGAAAAATATCCTTTATTATATTTGACAAAAGTTTTAGTAATCGTACATATTACATAATGACCATAGTGACAACGAGGTGATCACACTATTTTAAAGACACAATCTGAAATATTAAATGCAGGAAATTCAAGTAAATATGGATTAAATGTCTTCTGGCATTTAAAATATCAAGAAAAGAGAAATCAGATAAGAAAAATTTAATAAATAGATAAAATTGTATTTTAATAACTTAGAAAAAGTAACAGAAAACATATTGCCATTTATTAGAGCTACTGTTGATGTATAACTTAAATGAGAACACACACAAGGAAAGATACAGGCATGTATGTCAAAGTAGAGTCTGGTGATCTGGTCCACGATCAAGCTCAGGTCCCCCCTCTGCAGTATCCATGTACCAATATTTATTTCCTGTTAAAGCAGTCCTGGAATATAAGTTGATAGAAATAGATATGGAGACTGTTCCTTTAGGCAAAATGTGATCTCTTTTTGTGTCCACACAACATTTCAAATGGTTACAGGAAGACGAAAGAAGGTTTTGAGCTGGATATTTGCCCTCGCACACCAAAATGACAAAGTCTCACAAAGCTGAAAGGAGTTGAAGTGATGTGACATGATGCGACATGACGTGACGTGACGTTATGTGGGACCATGGCTAAACTTGTTCAGAAACCTAACTTAGAGGAACATTTTGAGCTACAGCCCTAAATTACAATTTCACATACATGTCATTAAGAGTTAAAAGATAGAAAACTTTAGTTATTCCAGTTACATCTACAGTAAAAATAGTGTCTTTTTTGTCAATGAGGTCTTGATAACAAATCTTGCTCTACGCAGCACATGATTTCTGAATCCTTTGGTAGAGATGCACTAAATACTCTTTAAATGCAGTGCTCTTCTTAATCATGTTTTAGAGACATTAATAGTTTACTCAGCTTAGGTATCTATAGTTTAAACATTTCAGAATGTTATGAGAGAGAAAATAAAAAGATTATAAAGAGAGAACAGGTCAGTGCAGAGCATTTTATTACATAAACAGCTCCTGTTCCCAAAGGCAAGATAAGGGTTTTACTGCAGCAGGTTATGATAAAAGGAAAGATAGATTTGTCAAATTTAAGAAATAGTATCTGTGTTCATACGTAAAACAAACTGTAGTTACAAGTCCCGAAGAAGTACTATTTACTCCTGAGGGCTCACATCAACCTATGGTTAAGTTAGTGCCAAACCAGCAATTTTCAACCATTTCTCCTTCATCACACAGGATTTACTAAATGTTCTGATCTGATATGGTAGTCTTATTGAAGCTTATAGTTTAGCATAAAGCTATTTCTACTTACAGAGGCGCATAGTGCAAAGGACTATTTGTTGTAATGCCTGTTTTGTCTTATATTTTACTGACTCCCACTAAAGCTTTACATTTGACTGTGCAGAAAATGTCAAATGTCTCAGCATATCTTTTTGGGTTAGGATCTGTCATTTTACTTTATCAGAAAGAAGTTAACATAGTGTTCCCTTTGCCATCATCAATTACTGTAAGGGGTCTCACAGGTAAATTAGATACAGTATGTATGCACCAAATGTCAGCAACAGAACCAGCCGATGAGAAAGGTTGAATGGTCTACGTGTGAAATAAATGTGTGGTAGTTACTAAGTGAACTGCTGCATGTTCCCTGTAATACTGTCCTACAAGTCCACAGCAGATTGGTGTGTAACTTTACGTATTCTTTTTTGGTCCGTAACATTACATCACCTGTTAGTCATCGCTTTTAATCCTGTCAAAACATCGTAAAGGCAGCTCTACTGTCCCCGCTCTTTGAATAGGAGAAAGGAGAAATAGGTAGGAGAAATGTTCGAAAATGAAATCATCATTTCGACGTTGAGTACACCTGCTGTCGAAGTGAGATGGGGGACCCTGAGCAGCTGGTGGATCAATACTTTGCTCATGGGCACATCGTTGGTAGCTGGCGTTACGCATTCATTTTCTCAGCTGCTTAAGGGGTTAACTAGAGCTAGACCAAAAAATCAGCCAGGCCGATACAACGGATGATATTAGCGTATCGCAGATATATCGTACCGTGCTGATAAGTGACAAGAAATTGCAGAACAGAAATGCCAAACATTTCGAATTTAGAAACAGTGTCAACATTTCATAGTTTATCCACCAGAGAGCACTGAGAAGCTGATTTTTACACTGTAAAATGTCCCACTTAGTATGTATGTTTGTTTAATTGCTTTTGGCCAGTATATCATTATCAGATTTTCAGACCCCCAAATATGAATATCAGTATTGACCTCAAAAATTCAGTATCTGTCGTAGTTGTGTAGTTGAAACCAGCAACCCTTTGACTGCAGGTCTGCTGCCTGACTCTTCACACATTCATCACAGTGTCTTTTGATTTATTGTTCAGCTCTCAGTTATGAGACTTTTAAACAGTACAGTAGTATTGCAGAACACGTGTGTCAAGTTGAGGGTGTGTGTGTGTGTGTGTGTGTTTGTGTGTTCTTGCGTGCCAGTCCATGGCTCCGCTCTACTTACAATCTAATTATCATAATTATTTGCAGTGATAATGACCATATCACATCTGGCTGTTATGGGAATTAAATTTCATTCAGCTAAAATACTTTTTTTCTCTCTGCAGTGTCTAATTCTTTACCACCATTTCCTAGCGTGCAAATCGAAACGGTGCACAGTGGCAGATATTCTCTCTGTGCATTCGACTGTAGAATAATATTATTAATGTGTGCTTTGATTATGTACTCTGCAGAGTAGAGGTCATTGTCATAGCTTCTGTATTGTTTGTTACCTTTTATAGAGGAAGTGTGTGACTGTCTGTGTTTCTGCGGACGATTCGTCACAACCTGTCACTTCCTGACAGAAATATCATTGCTTTGAACCTGTTTATCTGCTTTATGACGTTGCAAATGGACCTTAACCTATTTATTTTGATAGCAAATGGGAAAGTGCTGGATTCAGTGTATGAGACGAGCTGATCTGAGATCAACCTGGGCCAAATAAGCAGATCAAGTGAAAGCAGATAACTAGCGTCTGGCTGGACGTGTGAAGGGATCAATGCATTTCAGGACAGGAGGAGATGGAAAACTCACAGAGCTTAGTCAATATGAAAAGGATACAATGGTATTTCTCTGTCAAAAGGGGAACATAGAAATGTAATCCTCTCTTTGGAAAGCTTTTTCAGTTATTAAAATATCAGACTCGTCACTGGCTAAAACGACGTGAATTTTTGGTAGTGGAAAGGCCTTTAGTTTTGTCTTTATTTAGACAGTGTCTGTCAGATTACCTGCAAACGGTTGAGAGGAACAAAGTTTGCCAGAAAGAAAAGGTAATTTCAGCAGTGCTGTTTATTCTTGGAATCGTAATCTTTGTGCAACAGAAATTTATTGGAACTCTGGTCCCACAGAGTCTGCTGTACTGTCACCTCTATCAGGCTACTGATCAACATTACGGTATAATAGATATATAAAGCTGCCCTTTAGGAGTTTAACATCATCATAACCTGCTCACCACTCCACATATTCTGTGTGTTCTGTTAAGTTTCTTGCTGCTTATATTTTTGATCAGATATAATCCTTTGTGTAAGGTTTACTTTTTATTTAACGCTGCACTAATGAAAAAATCTATATAAGCAATGGATCAAACGATTGTGTGTAATTTGAGAGGGGTCCCTCGTAGTTATGATCTGCCGTTCCCCTCAGCTGAACGGAGCATCTTTCAGCTCGTTGTTTTGGTTTTGTGGCCCTCAACTTAACATTCTTGCCTCTCTCCAACTGCTCTCATCCTAATTTTCAGCAGCAGCAGGCAGCTGTTTTCGCTAAAAAACAAACAGCAGACGGACAAATTTAGTGACTAGCTGACAAACGTAGCACAGCATTCAGAAGCTAAAGAGACAGATATTTCGCTCAGGAGTTGGTTGAGACCAAAACAGAGCGAAACATTTGTCAGCTTGCCTGAAACATGTGGCTCATGTGGCTCCAAGTCTGCTAATTGTATGTTAACATGTTCACCAATAACAACTTTATAAGGTAATAATATGTCAATGTAGTGTTTAAAGCTTGGTGTGATGATCCCAAGTGGCCCAAAAAAAAGGGAAATTAATGCGACTTGCACTTTGCTTTTATTACAACCACCAACTGCAGTAATGTCCTCAAATTTCAAGGAGAATCAAGTGCAAGAAAACACAAATGTAACTAAATGAAACGTGTGAGATGATAGCTTGATAACTTGTAGTGTCAGAATGTAAGAATGATCATTTAAACAGTTTGCATTTGACTTTTTTTAGTGCCCACAAATGTCCACATGTTGGACCTCACTGTTAATGTTTGAAAAACACAGTACACAGTTTAGTTTGAAAACATCAAGAGAGAGGTAGGAGGACATTTTGGCTTTTAGAGGTTTTGGTGTGATGTTAAAAATGACATCTTTAAGGTTGCTGGGCAGAACGATGTCCAGGCCCTGCAGTTTTCTTCAGTTCAGCGCGGGCAAACAACAAGTGACCGCCATCCTAAATCAGTGCTGGTGAAAGCCCCTGGTCCGGGCTACAGCCTGTGGACTTAATCCCTCTGACTCAGAACTATGGCTGCCCTAGTTTGAGAGAGACTGTTGGATAACAGGAAGCTGGTGGTCAGTGGTAAGGGTAAAATATTTATATCGTGTCTCTGGACCTCCCTCAGTACTGTCTTCCAATCAGAAATCAGATGCAATCCAGCTTTTGACTTAAGCCTTTATACATTGCAATTACACAATGTTTGAAAAAGAAAACATGAGAAAGCTTCAGTGATGGAGACATACATACCTGTGACCTTGATAAATGCCACATATTCCATTATAGAGTTGTTAGGCTTTCCTTGCTAAAGAGAATATTTCCTGTTGCTTAATTGCTGTGGTGATGAATTACAGTGTTTTCTGTCAATCTGACTTTTTAAATTATTGGAAGATCCCATTCAAACAAGGTTTTAAAGAACCACTTTTATATTGTAAATATTTGTAAGTATCAGTATTCTGATGTCATAAGTTTCTGTTTGTTGGAAAATGATACAATCCCGGTACAAACTGGAGCCATCTATACTTTCTGCCCATTCATCTTAGTGTCCCCTGGGCTGGATTCAGGTCATTTTTGATACTAACACTGGGATTGCCAGAGTCAGAAATTTTAAAATTGCTCACATAGAGGCTTTAAACCTGCAAAAAAAGATTTCTGGGCCATTTGCAGGTAGCACAAAAAGCTATAAATGCTATACTGACATAAAGTTGATATGGCAAATATGTTAGCAAACAGTGGTTATTATTTACATATTAAGTAGACATGGAGCAACATTAGGATTCATTTGGAGTTGTGTTTGTGTCCACCTGATGAATATAAATCTAATATTTTGGCTCTGTTTTTGGTCTCCACCAACTCCTGAGGGAAATATCTGACTCTTCAGCTGCTAAATGATCCACCATGTTCACCAGCTAGCCTCTAACTTTGTCTGTCTGCTGTTTGGTGCTGGGCATGTAGCGTACAGTTGGTTTATCAGAGCTTTTTCACTCAAAATAGCTGCCTGCTGTGGCCGGAAACTACGCTAATGAGAGCAGTGAGACTCACTGTGAACCGTGAACAGTGAAGCAAAACCAAAACAATGAGCTGAAAGATGCTAAAACGCTCCAGAAATGCAGAGTTGGGTGGTAATTCTCTGTTTGTTTGTCACTACAAGCAGCTTCTTTTGACATCATACACAGTCATGTCATCAATTGTTAATATAGAATATTGATCAAAGCAGCTTTAAAGCTGAAAATGTGTCTAAGTAAAAAGAAACTGACATTTTTTATATGGCGACAGACACACTGTCAGTGAGGTCAGACAGAAGGCAAAGCAAAATCCACCATAAGAATAAAGTGGAGGAAAAGTTCACCTCTGGAAGGGAAGCATGGCAAGGGCTGAACACCATGATGGGCAGAGACCAGAGCTTAGGGGATGTGCCACTGATGTCATGACCCAACTCTTCCAGCAGCTTGTGGACTCAGCTTTAAGTCCATCATTATACCTGTACCAGAAAACTCATATAGGCTAAGGTCTGAAATGACTAGAAACCAGTAGCGTTAACATCTGTGCTATGTAAATGCATGGAGCATGTGGCGTGTGACCACCTCTCCACCTTGGCTGCAGATAAACTCGACCCACTACAGTTTGCCTGGAAATCCCTTAATGACACTACTGGATACTGTGACCAAAAGTTTAGACTCCTCTCATTCCTTCACCAGGATTTTATTTATGGACTTCTCCTCAGCTTTTAATACAGTGAACACACAGAACTAACTTAGTCCAACAATACTGTTTTAATCTCAGGGGTCCCACAGGGCTGTGTCTTAGGTCCCATTCTGTTTTCCATCTACACAAACCACATTAACTGCAACACTTTGGATTAAAAGGGCCAGTGGTGGAGCAGGTGGGGGCCTTCAGATACCTGGACACTGAAACAGAGCACATCCTGTTCTTTTCTGAACACAGTGACTCAGTGCACAAGAAGGCCCAGCAGCGCCTCTTTTTTCTGAGGAAACTCAAGAGTTTTAATGTTAGGAAAGACGTTTTAACAGCTGTAGACAAGTCACTCATTGAGTCAGTCCTCGCTTTCACATCTTGGTACAACTTTCTCTTTGTAAAAAAAAGATCAAAACTTTCTTATATTCTCATATTTTTGTTACATGTATGTTTTTATTCTAAGAGTACCTGTGTGAGCCATCACCTTGCGAAGAATAAGAACGTTTATCTGATTCTGATTCTGCATTCAAAAGCATCTAACTAGCTATGTTGTTAATAAATTGTAGTTTCATAAGCCTGTATGATTGAATCAGATTACTTTTTCTATCTCACATTCTTCCATCTCTGCTGTGTCTTCACTCCCCACTTTCCCGCCTGTAGCTGTGAGTAAATTCTAGTACAGGAGAATCAGGATGAAAAGATGGCAGCCATGCTGTTACCAACGGGTCCTGATGGCTTGCGGCGGTTCACTCGCGAATCCTTGGCTGCGCTGGAGCAGCGGATTGCGGAGGAGCAGGCCAAGAACGCCAAGGGTTGCCATGAGGCTCACAGGAACGCAGAGCCACCCAAACCCAGGCCCGACCTGGAGGCAGGGAAGCAGCTGCCGCGCATCTTCGGTGACATCCCTCCAGAACTTATCGGGGTGCCACTGGATGACATTGATCCATTTTACTACAAGAACCAGAGGGTGAGAGCTTCTGTGTGTGTGATCAAAAGTCTTTTAAAGGGAGGTCAGGTAAATAACTGCGTTCAGTCTAGGCTATTCATGAACAATGGAAGCTGACAATTTTCATTATCGATTAATCTGCAGATTATTTTCTTGATTAATTGATGAATTGTTTGTTCTATAAAATAGTGAAAACTCCACGGTCCAAATCCTATACTCACTTCACTATATTATATGACAAAGAAAAGCAGCAAACTGAACTTTAAACTGTTTAATCTCAAAACAGAAAGCCCTAAATTTCTGTTTTTATTTTACATTTTAAATGAAGACAACTTATTTTAAAGGACTTTGTGACACGATCAGCCATATTTTGCACCATTTCAACGGATCGGAAGGAACAAACACTTTGAAGCTACAAACAACAGTTTCTACTCCACTTATTTGGTGTTTAATGGGCAAAATAACATCTGTTATCAAACCTAATCCATGCAGCAACTTTTGTGTGGTGTCTTTTTCATCAAGATGTTAACTGAAAAACAGAATGTACATTCTGAGGATGTGTTTATTGGCAGAAAACATTCAGAAATGATTGGCACCTGGACAAAAAGGCGACAGAGAGACATAAATACAGTACAAAGAAGAATTGTCATTTAGCGGGTCAGCCAAAAGGATAGTTTACTCAATTTTTTTTTCTGGACATATACTGGACATTCATTGACGTGATGGGAGACTAAAGCTGAAGTTACTATGAGGCTTCAGCTGTCTAAGTTAATCACATCCAGTTGTTATCTTCTAAAGTTAAATTCTTTTTAGTACGAAATTCCCTCTTTTTGTTTCCCCAGACAGTGTTTCCTGAATGATCCTTGATAGAGGGATAAGTAACACAAAAAGGAAATTCGGCACTAAAAAGACTGGGTTTTTTGTCCCCCATCACTTACATTGGAAGCGCATTAGGAAGAGATTTCTTAGTGGCCAGTATGAACAGAAGGAATTGTTTCACCCAGCAAAACCTTTAATACTACGACTGAATGGTTTTCATTTGAAATGGTTAATGGTGGTAAAAATGGTAACTGATGATTAATCATTGACGTGTGAGTGGTGTCAGTGATGATATTGTACTATTTTACTGGTATGATTTCCTGCATGTTATCATCTGGACTTGTGAACATGATATGGCAGTGATCCTCCTGATCAGCCAAGGTTTTCACTGAATTCCCCAAGTGGGTGTTTTAGAGCAGCTAGCAGAGTCGAGAGGAGAGCGACTGCATCTCTTTAGATCTCTTGTGGACACAGAAATAGGATTAGCAAGTTTTGATTTGCAGAGTAGATCAGGCTGCTGCCCATTAATGGGCCGCTTATGGAGAGATGAAAAAGGACGTGGCAGTCATTCTCAGGGTCTCTTTGTTTTGGCATGTGATGCGCTGCTGGATGGGAGGATTATCCAAAGACGAAAAAATATTTAAATAAATGCCACATCTGTTGGGGAAAGGTTCAGCCTGCTTTGGAGTTGCCTCCATTATCTGAACTGGCCTCACTCGTTGCGTGTATGTGCACTCACTGCTTTCTTGGAGGCAGGAGTGCTTATGGGTGAAGTTAACACAGATGGTAGACAGAGTGGTAGACTCAACACAGCAGCTGTATTATCATCCCTGCAGGGTAAAGAATGTATTTACATTCTCATGACCTGTTACAATTTGTTTTATTTACAGAAAGCAACTAATGATTTCTTTCGTTTCTGTTTTCTTTGCAGACTTTTATAGTACTTAACAAAGGGAAGGCCATCTTCAGATTCAGTGCCACATCAGCACTTTACATATTTAGTCCTTTTCACTTCCTCAGATCAATCGCCATAAAAGTTTTAGTCCATTCATATCCTTTTTGATTACCCAGAGCCTGCGCCTCTTCCTGCCACAGGCATGTGATTGTTTGATGGAGCGAGCAGAGTCATTTCCTCAAGGACCATATAACCTGTCACGTTTTCATTAGTTTGTTTGAGTTTGATATTAATGAAATTTGTGATAAAGTACTGGTGGGTGAACACTTATGGGGCAAAATACTTGAAAAAGATAGATAATAGAGTAAGTATTAACGTCAGTGTCCTGACATTTTTTGATAACATGAAGATTAGATGTGAATCAGGCAGCCTGCTGAGAACAAGCCACTGTGAAAAGTTTCCACCAAAATATAAATTTTCATGCCATAAAAAGTCAAGGTTGCACTCCTTGCATCTCATACTGGCAGATAAGCCAATTTCTAATATTTACTGATTTCGCCCTGCAGGTTTCTATTGGATTTTTCCATAGTCCCATTTTTGAAACAGCTTTGTGATGGTCCTCTCTGGCATCGCAAACCAAATCCCCTCATATCCCTCTTTTAATCTCTGAAATGAAATAAGAGCAAGGAGATTTCACATCATGTGACGGCTGCCTATTAGTTCTCAGACAGCTGATTCGTACTTTACATGCAGGAGGGAATCTTTTCCTCTGGATGTCCTCTGTGTTATAGATGACAGAACATCTATTGATCAAATGATCTATTAAATAACATCTATCAACTGTTACTGATTCTCTGCAAGTGATGAATCACATGAATAACTGTAACAACAACATTATGCTCTGGACTACATTTTAAGAGTTCTATTGGCCAAAACACATATTTTTTGTAATGAAATGTATATGAAATAATTTAGATTATTGAAGGAAACTGAAGTTACTTTTCAGATGATTATTCTGGTGAATTTCTAATGTTTTTATCCTGAAATGTTCTAAAATTTTAAATGATTTCATCTTTCAGAGTTAGCAGTTGACAGATCCCCCATAACAGAAAATGATATCATTCCCCAGATTTAATGTTAAATGGAATTTACTTACATTTTCCATAATCTGCATTTGCTGTAGTTCTAATGCTGTCGACACGCGCACTGATGGTTTATCCTAATGGGTATATTTCATAGGATTACGAGAAACATTGTGTGATACATTGTTGGCTTATCACAAAAACTTATTTGACTCTTAAACTGTAAATTACTATTTCACAGTACACTTTCCTTAACCTTGTTTCCACATTATTTAGCCTGTTCATAATGTTCACTATACTGACCAACTGTTTCTTCATGGCCATGTCGGATCCGGCACCGTGGACCAAGTACCTGGAGTAAGTACACACAGTATTTAAGCTGCTATCTGACCTTAAACTGTGCTACATGTGTTCTAATGTGGGGCTCTGCTGGGGTCTGTTGTTCTGTCAGTGGTGATTGAAGAATCAGTTGACATGTAAGTACATGACGCATGTAATATTCACAGCCGTCAGAGCACCACAGGCATGATAAAAGAGAGCATGTGGTGTGGAATGAAAATTGCGAGTTAAAGATCATCAGAAATATTGTGATGTGCATGATGTGGAAGATATGGTCAAGATGTTGTCATCCTCGGTGGGTAACAGGCATTTTAGCATGCAGCATGCTACCTGCATTGACAAACACTTTTAATTAGTTCATTTACTTTTGCAACTTTAGAAATTCATTTCTAATAAATGAGATATGAGAAACAGTTTGCTTTCTTGCCGAGAGTAAGATGAGGAGATCGATACCGCTCTCATAAATGTTAAATATGAAGCTACAGCCAGTGGCCGGTTAGCTTAGCTTAGCTTAGCGACTAAAAGCAGGGGGAAACAGTTAGCCTGGCTCTGTCCAAGGGTAACAAAATCTGAATTCCTCTCATCACCGTGAGGTTGCCAGGTAACCAACAGAGACTTTAGGAAGTTACTGCTCCCAGCTAAGAAATAGTCCAGCACCATAAAACCCCAATAGATCGTTTTTACAGATAGTATTTTGGACGAAGTAAACAAACGAGATATAATGTGTGAGCTTTAGACGTTTTAATATGCAGATTTTGTTAGGACTGGGACAGGCTAGCTGTTTCCCCCTATTTCCAGTCTTTATGCTAAGCTAAGCTAACCAGCTACTTACCGTAGTTTCACTTTAGCACTTTGACTGTAAAGTAAAAGACTGTTTACAAGTACAAAACAAATTGGAATATGAAGAAACCACTGGAAAGTCTTCACCCCATCTTGTTTTTTAAGACTTTTAAAACTTGAATGTGTTTATTACCTGTGTGTACTGCACGGGCCTACAGTACTTTACTTTTCATATGTTTGTATTTGTAAACATGTATTAATGTAGACCATAGTATATGTGCTCATTGTGTTATTTTAAACTGTTTAGGCATGTTATTTCATATCTTGCACACAATCTGCCAGTGACATCACTCCTCCATAATTAAAGTTACTATAAATGATTGGCTGCATTCAAAGGATTTTGGGCTGAGAGTGTTTGCACATTATTCGTTCTTTTATTTTTAATGCTTTGCATTTCGGTCCTTGTAGTTACTGATGGTGGTTTATTTTAAGGCTCAAGAGCTAACAGCATTTTCTTCCCCCTCCATGAATATTGTTTTCAGGTATACTTTCACTGGCATTTACACTTTCGAGTCGGCGATAAAGATATTCGCGAGAGGATTCTGTATAGTGCCGTTCACCTTCTTGAGAGATCCATGGAACTGGCTGGACTTCAGCGTCATTGTCATGGCGTAAGTAACAATAACACTGATATTTCATTCAAATTGACAATCTCACATGACATTCACTTTACATTAGCAGCTGCTACATGGTGCAGATGTGTGTGAAGCAACTACCAGAGAAACATCCAATTAAAAAGTGTTCACGTTCTATCTGGTGGGAGAGTTTTTGTGCAGACTGTTTAGTATAGTGTTTTAGTATTTTTCAGTAATGTCAAAGTGACCGTAGTCAGTCAGTCATCCTGAGTGGTGATTTGAAACCCCATGAACGATAAGCCTATTGTTGAGGTCAGAGATATGTGTGCCACGACTCACTACCCATGATGCAGGTGGCAGATTAGACAGGTGACCTCTGGATGCATTGATGCAGCATTGTCTGAGACCAATCATCCTGATAGGACATTTGCTTTGTTTGAAAACAGTGAGACAAAATCCTTTTACTGACACACTGAAAGCTGCCATTACCTTCAGCGATTAATTTGTTTTTGATTATTTATGGGTCAGTCAGCCAATTCACCATTGGTCATTTATTTAAACACATGCTATTCTATTGTTTTAACTCTTAAGGAGGCTATAATCAATGCTTTTATATTAACAATGGGTCACATGACTTCATGTATGTGAAAGGAGCTGCTTGTAGTGATAAACCCAAAGAGAATTATCACCCGTCTCTGCAGCTCCACTCAGCTCTCAGGAACGTTTTAGCATCTTTCAGCTCCTTGTTTTGGTTTTCTAGCCTGCGACTTTACTGTTTTGGTTCACTCTTTCAGCTCTCATAGCATTGTTTTTGGCAGCAGCGGGCAGCTGTTTGCAGAAAAAACGCTTTTAAAAAACCCTGTGCGCTAAGTCCCTCGCACCAAACATCTGACAGACAAAGTTAGCGACTAGCTGATGAACATGGTGTTGCATTTAGCAGCTAAAAAGAAGCTGGTGGAGATCAAAACAGAGCGAAAGAAGAGTCAGTGTTGGATTCATCAGTTGGACAGGAACACGACTCCAAATGGATGCTAACGTTGCTGCGTGTCTGCTGGATGTGTAGATAGGCTGTTTGTTATCATGTTAGCCGTATCAACTTACATGTCAGTGTTGTGTTTACAGCTTGTTTCCATCGTTTCCAAGTGGCAAAAAAATCACTTATTGCAGGTTTAAATACAGTCACTGTCATTTTCTATGAGAATTTGTTTGTTTATACATTTGTTCAAATTTGAGCATGAGAAATATCATTTGTGCAAGTCTACATGACTGAATGAAACCAAGATGCTAAGCCAATAAAAATACTTTTATTACGAACCAATGTTATTAGATTGAAATGTATTTATAAAGACACGATATACAACCCGTTAAGTATGTCTGAACATTAATTAATTGATCATACAGATCAGTGGGGTTAATACTTTGTTAAATCTCCCTGCGGAGGTTCCTAAATCTCCTTATATCAAATTCCAGATATGTGACAGAATTTATCGACCTCGGAAACGTCTCAGCATTAAGAACCTTCAGAGTACTACGAGCACTGAAAACCATCTCAGTTATCCCAGGTAAGACAACCATCAGGTCAAACATCAGGCCTCGTATCTATGTCTCCTTTCTTGTTTCCAATTATCATGAACAGAAAAATTAATTTGCCCAAGTGTTACCAAACAATTGACATGTCGTCTCCTCTCCTCCGTCAAGGTCTGAAGACCATCGTCGGCGCTTTGATCCAGTCTGTGAGGAAGCTGGCAGACGTGATGATCCTGACCGTCTTCTGTCTCAGCGTGTTCGCCCTCATCGGCCTGCAGCTTTTCATGGGGCTGCTGCGACAGAAGTGCGTCCGCAGCCTCGCGCACTGCATCAACTCCTCCTACAGCTCCAACGCGTCCTTCATCTGCAACAACAGAACCTGGAGCTCCAGGGCAGACTTCCTCAGCAGCGAAGGTTGGCCAAAAACAAAAGAGACATGGAGTTGAGAAAGCATTTCACACGTGCACAATGCTCTGAATACTGTCCAGTATCATTAACACTCAGTGAAGTTAGAAAATAAATGCAGTTTTGTTCCTTTAACTTCTTTTTCCCCTTTCCTCAGATAATTTTTACAAAGTTGAAGGAGCAAAGGATGCCTTAATATGTGGATATGGAAGTGATGCAGGGTAAGTGAGTGTTTTGTCCTGCTTACTGCTTGTTAATCATCTGCAGGCTATTACATAATATCAAAGCGTCTAATGGCTTTTGATCCCATGCATGTCATGTGTATAATTGGATACAGTAGCTTGAGCATCAGGCTTGGCGCAAATAGTTTTTCGCAGAACAAGAAAAAACAGATACAACAATAGATGATGTGCTTTAGGAGTCATACTTAAATCTGTGACTTACTGTAGAGGCGTAATGTATGGAGGAATGATCCCGTCAGAGGGAGGGGTGTAGCGTGAGAGAGGCTCTACGCAAGACGACATGTGGTGTGGATAATCACCCCCGCTCCACTGGAACCCTTTACTGAGAAACATGGAGTTGCCAGCTGGAGAGAGGGGGGTCTTTGGAGATTTCATCATCTCAAAAGCTCTATGACATGATTAGGTTAACCGGAGTGGACCGGATCACTTTGGATTGATATTCTGTTGTTGTTGAGAGGAGATACTGTAGTGAAGTCTTCAAGCAGTACAGTTTGTGTCTTTGTGATGTACCAGAAACACCTTTGATTCAATTTCTAATGTCAATATAAATGTAGACATGTATAGATGATATTTTATATGTGGAGCGATGGACTCCAATCAAAGGCGCAGTGTGAAACCATCCAAATATTGCTACTCAGCCTACGCACTGAATAATCCTATAAATCCAAATGCTTTTGAAACAAGCACAACAGGATGACTCTGCCCATGCCAGGCCCAGTTCAAGGGTTATAGTGAACTAAATACCCATCTGTGTGACTCTGAAATCCTGCAGCTTCAACAAATGGCTTCCATTAGGTGCTCTTGTTAATGATACAAGATAATGGATGATAGCAAATAACAAAAAATGGTGATGATGGAAGTTTGGTGCAGATATTTTTTTTCCTTTCTTATGCTTTTAAAACAAGCGGTTCTATATTTAACCTTTTTAGGTTCCATATCTTGGTACATATATGGTACCCCTAAACAATTCATTATAGAGCCATTTTACAGAACACGTTCACAGCACAGAAAAGAGAGAGTAAAGTTACTCATGTAGCGTTAGTAAAATGCAGGATAACCCACAACCTCCAACTTCACTGCCTGAGCACACGTTACCTAGCACTAATGCTAGCCAGGCTACTTTCTTGAAAATAAAATTTTATAAAAACTGAGAGAAGGCATACTCGTAGAGCCGTTTCTACATTACTAGAAATGCAACATGCCGTTTGCTATGTGAGCCACCAAATTTATTTAAATTATGTTAACACTACAGAGAGTTTGAAATATTCTGGTGACAATAAGCTAATGTTAGAAGGTGTCACTATCTGGCTAGCTAACAGTTAGAATGTTATAATTTGAGTCATACATGTATCTTATGTTGAAATGCTCATACTAAAGAAACAGACTGTTAAAGTGCAAGACTATCTAAATATCCTATCCACAAACCGGCAAGTCGAAGAACATCATAGAAGGTTATTCTTTCTGTACAACTCTAATATTAAAGCCTTTTCATGACAAAACGTTTAGTGTGGGGTACGCTTGGGTTCCTTATTGAACCCTTTTATGCAAGATTTTAAGTGCATATGAGACTTCTTTTGCATTGAAGTAGGCTAATATTGATATTAATACAGTATTTTAGTAGAAAAAGTATAGACACAGTGTAGATAGTTACACATTTTTATTGGCATCAGTGCAGCCAACCCTTTAGTTTTTAATCTCAGTCTGTAACCTCTCCTCCAAAAACACAGGAACTTAATCTCCCAAGAAGTAAAATCTGACTCAGTAATTTGTGTGCAAGTCAGAGTGAAAAGAGGACACATTTGAGGGCATTCAGTGGGAAATGACATCATTAAACTCCCATAAATAGTAGGTCAGTAAGATCAGACTAGTACCAATATAACCTATCCAGCTGTCCCAGAGTTTACCTACAAGTCACTGCAATTGAACTTTTTTAGATTTGTTGCCTGTTGTTTGTGTTTCTGCCATTTGCGGAGCTCTAACAGAGCACTGTGACCGACATTCAGTCTCATTCAGTTTTAATCTTTTTTCTGTGTCTAATGGGTCTGTTAATGGCTCCTCTGACAATAAGAGAACGAGGATTAGTCATTTTGTCTCCCTTTAATTTAACTTTGCTCTGTCGTCACCAAGAATACTGTGTATATTTCATGTTCTATTTCTTTGCGTTTAGAGTGAAGTTAAATCAAAGCCAGAGTCACACAGGTTTATGACAGACTTGCCAGGTTATAGGTTAAAGTAACCATAAGGTAGCTTATGTGTCTGTTGGTAAAATGTTTGAGACAGCCTTTTAACTTCTGTGACATTTTAGATAGAACTTTCTGAGGCTGGCTGTGGAGACGGGCAAGATATTAAGCAGGTCAGGATGGAGGACGTAAAACATAGAGGATGCTTAATCTTTTGAGTGTATTCCAACAAGTAATCCCTGAGTAGATTTCCAAATTAAAGCTTTGGATACGTTATGATGACACACACATGCACACAAACACACACAGACACGAGTGGGCACGCATGCACACACATTCACATATTCAAATGATATGTTCAGCCTAGATGGTTAACAAGTTTGTGATAAATGATTTTCTCAAAGGTCCAAGCTGTTTCTCATCGCGCCTACTGTAGAGTACAGGCAAATGCTTATCCCCTCACATCTTAAAGCCACTGTGCATCAAGGATTATGACTTTCAACTTTTGCCCTTGACCGCACTGATGTGGGCATGGAAACCCACCGCCTCAGCCCCGCCCATCACAGCGGGAAAACACTTTGCACCGACTGACAGATGTTCCTCTGCTGTTCTGTTACACAAACTGCAGGAAGTTGATGGTACACTCTGAAGGATACTACTTATAAATAATGTAAACATGTCAGCAAAGAGCTTTCATAGAGCTCTTACACCCCCTGGACTGTGTTGCCTTGGTTACATGAGACGACTTGTGAACTTTTAAAGGACCATGCCGTAGTATTTGACCATTTTAGCTCCTTAACTACAAATAATTTATACTTTAAATTCTATGTTGACTTATTTTCAAACGCATTCTGTCAGTTTTAGGTTTTTTAATGTATTTTTGCCAGCCTTCCGGGAAGCCATTGATTTCTATTCATTTCTGTACAGTATAAAATCAATTAGCAAACTCTTGAAACTTGCTTGAGTTGTGTAATCCATCACAGTGAACACTGAGTCTGCGTCTTTGTCAGTGTTACATTATAGTTATGAGGTAATGCAGTGAAATCTTTTTCAATCAATTTGCCCTTGAACTGCATTACAGTGCAGTGACAATAATGTAAAAGCATGTTTCAAGAGTCTGCTCACTGATTTTCATACCGAACAGAAATAAATTAAAAACAGTGGTTGCCTTAAATAGTAAGAAAAATGCATCCAAAAATCTAAAAACTACAGAATGATTAGGTGTGATGTAAAGTACATGTGATTTAAAGTTTTTTACTTCTGGAGGAGGACTGTATCAGATTAAATTGCCCCAAAAGACACTCTAATTAATACTTATTACTCCCGAGTAATACACGATAGGGTGTTCAGTTTGTTACTAATGAGTACAATGTAATGCACTATAGGATGCACACAGAAAAAGGAAAATATCCCTGTGCAAACAGTACCCAGCCATCAGTGCTTCACGCTGGCTGTGGATGTTGTCTGTGTGGAGGCAGATCAGATCCCACAGCAAGTGCACGCGGCATAGCAGCTCTCCTTGAGGAGTACTAATTCAGGATAAACCCATGCAAGAGCAGCCTCCAGGGCGGTTACTATAGAAACCTCAGGGACATTAACAGGTGTCTTGTTTTTACAACCGCATCTAATTGCAAGAGACGTCTCACATTCATATTTGTTTAAGTGACAACATTGGCCGGCAGTGTGGCAATAAGATCAGTAACCACAACATTAGATGTAGGAGGAGTCCATTTGTGTGCATTGGATGTTCGGCAGCCAGACTCAAACACTGAGGGTACCTTCACATACTATTAGAAATGATTTTCTTTAGAGAGCTGCTCAGACTAGTTTTTATTGAGAAAATTAAATCCAACATAACATTCTGAACAAATGGTAGAGTAATGATTAAAATAGGAATTATTGTGCCCTACAAGAGCCCCTGATGTCTTAGTTAAGGAAGTTACTTGAAAGCTTTGGCTCTTATTTTGACTTAAAAACCAGTGTTTTAATTTAATTTACACTGATTTCATGCTTTCCATGCAGCCATTGTTTTCCATTAATTAGATTACGTATAGAAATAAATAGACTTGCAGTGGTTATTTTCATTATTGATTTAATCTGCAGATTATTTCCATGATTAATAGTTTAAAATGTGTCTATAAAATGTCAGAAAATGCTGAAAAATGCTCATCACAGATTCCTGAAGCCAAAGATGACGTCTTCAGATGAACCTTAGGATTTCCAATGTATAGAAAAGAAAAGCGGTAAATCCTCACAACTGAGAAAAAGCTTGAACCAAAGACTGTTTGGCATTTTTGCTTGAAAAATGACTGAAATGATAAACTGATGATCAAAATAGTTATTTAGATGGGTGATCCAACACAGTGAACAAATCTGGAAAAGAAGAGTTGGATCAAACTCACAAGCGGTGTCAAGAAATCATGTAAATTTAGTCATCATTTTTTACATTAAAAAGGTTGAAAGAGTTTCCTTTAATACAACAAGAAGAATTGTTTTTTAGTGTCCCTGCTTAGGAATTAATATAAATATATAAATAAAATAAAATATAAATATGTAAATGAATATTTGATTTGAAGGCAGGACATCAATCTAAAAAACATACGGTATGCTTTGAAAAATGTTCTACAGTAATGTATTCACTAAACAACAAGATAGAGTTAATGGGCTTAAATATGCAAAACCACTGCACAGTCCTTCAAGACAACACCTGCAGGTTCTGTGTGTGCATGTTTTGTCACATTGAGTCAAAGAGGTGAGCAGATTGGTGACAGGTTGAGCAGTGCAGCAGAGTGAAGGAACAGCCTGACAGGAAGATGTCGCTGGCCTCACGCAGCCTCCTCTGTCCTCACTGCTGGATATTAGTGAGCAGTCCTGCTTAGCTGGCTGGTTGGTGAGATCTACAGCTGTTCTCACAGCAGCGCTCTGCCGCCCAGCTGTTTCCCAGCCATTACGAAATTATTCTGCACTCAGATTGACATGGCAGTCCAGCTTGTTCTCAGCTGCTGGACTTAAATATTTGCTGTAATGCCACTATGCTGACAATGAAGATCAGAGATGGAGGCATGGAGCTGAAAATTTTTGAACTGCAATTTGATATCCATCTGGCTCAGCGTAATCCCTTTTGCTTCAGTGCATTTTAGTGCTCCTGCCTGGAGCGAATTTCAAGTGCCCTCTTCAGTTGAAATAATGGCGTTGATAGCAGTGTATGTACTTACTGACTCATCCGCTTCTCTCCCCTGTGGAGTCAAAGGCCACAGGGCTACATGTAGATACTAGAGATGTTTTTAACTCTGGTACAGCAGCCTGCACGCTACCACGGCTATATCTGTCCCAGCTGCCTTTGGTTTAATTGTGCACAGCCTTTGTTTATCAGTGTTGTCCCATGATCATCTGTCTTTTGCCTTTCAACTGTGTTTGTGCATTACAGGAAGTGTCCAGATGGATTTGACTGCCTAAAAGTAGGGAGGAATCCAAACTATGGTTACACCAGTTTTGATACCTTCGGCTGGGCTTTCCTGGCCCTCTTCCGACTCATGACGCAAGACTACTGGGAAAAACTGTTTCACCAGGTGCAATTCTTGAATCTCCTTTTTAGTCGACCAATATTCTGTGATGATTTGCTGCCCTTTGAGTGATAATCCATATTATTAAAGCCTCATAAATTTCAGTTGATCGACAAATACATGGTAAAATACAATAGTTTTACTCAATCAAATGTTAAATAAGGATGCTTAAAGGAACATTCAGTTTGTTCACAACCTGGGTTGAATTTTCTTCGAGTGGCCATAATTTTACTGGTTATGATAGCATTTTACTTACCTGGTTAACTTCACAATGTGGTCCATAAGGGCAAGCAGCATAAGCAGACAGACAGGATGTAAACAACTCTCTATTTTTACCATCTAAAGCACTTACTTTAAGTGTAAACAAAAGATTAAAGCTGCAGTAATATTAAAAAATCTATATTTTTATATTAACAGTGGGTCAAGTGACTATGTTTACTGTGGGAGGGGTCACTCGTAGTTACAAACAACAACAAAACAAAATTATCCGACTCTGTAGTTTAGCGTCTTTCAGCTCATTGTTTTGATTTTGTGGCCCATAGCTTTATTGTTTGGTTACTCGTACTGCTCTCATCAATGTCATTTACAGCACGCCGACAGCTGTTTTCAGCAAAAAATTCTGATTAAGCTACTGCACAGTCACAACAGACAGACAAAGTTAGCAACTAGCTGGTGAACACAGTGGAGCATTTAGCCAGATATTTTTCTCAGAAGCTGATGGAGAACAAAACAGAGCCAAAAGGGAGTTTATAGTTTGTTCCACTGCCCCCAAGTGGACAAAAAATCAATTAATGCATCTTCAAATGCTTGATTGGGACAATACGAAGACTGAACAAGGGATAAAAAGGGTAAAACTGAGGATTTGTTTACCTCTAATTATCGGTCTTTCTTTTGCTTTCCATCTTGGACTGCTTTGTGTAGCAGAATCACAGCGAGTCCCCAAATCTCAGCAATGAAATTATTGAGTAAAATGTTATGGATCATAACCATACATCATGCCAAAACTACAAAAACATGTTTTTAAAAAGACCAGAATTTTCCTTTAACATGTGAATTTGATTGTACTGACTTCATGTCTGCTCCCTCAGACACTACGCTCAGCAGGGAAGACCTACATGGTTTTCTTTGTACTGGTAATCTTCCTGGGCTCCTTCTACCTGGTCAACCTCATCCTGGCTGTAGTGGCCATGGCCTATGAGGAGCAGAATCAGGCAACCATTGCTGAGGCCTGGCAGAAGGAGCGGGAGTTTCAGCTGGCTATGGAGCACCTTCGCAGTGAGCAAAGAGTGGGTGCAACGCAAACAGTCA
This sequence comes from Oplegnathus fasciatus, assembly GCA_003416845.1. NCBI lineage: Eukaryota > Metazoa > Chordata > Actinopteri > Centrarchiformes > Oplegnathidae > Oplegnathus > Oplegnathus fasciatus. Next base: position 128,099 of record NTHP01000629.1, read on the forward strand.
GCAAGGATTCTCATATTTTCATGTGTGCTTAAACTAATATCCTGTAACATCATTTCTTTCTGTGTGAAGTTGGCAGCGAAAAGACAGGCACAGGATACAGACTCGGTGTTGTCCCCAGAGTTGTCTCCATTTTGTCTGAAGACAGGCAGCATACGTCGAAGCAGCAGCAGAAGAAGAAGATCGCACAGGACGTTGTCAGAGGAAACAGCAGAGGAAGCTGCTGAAGAGAAGTTTGACCCACTGGATGAGCCAATGGTACATCACCCAACAATCACACTCTAAACATTTCTCCCAGTCTTTGATGCTCTCATTAAAAGCCATAGTAGCTAATGTATCCTTTGTGTTTCGGTAGCCTCCTCTGTCTCCCCTTCCAGTCCACCCTCTGCTGGCCACGCTCTCCTCTCACCCCCTCAGCACCAGGAGAGGAAGCCAGAACAGCATCTTCAGCTCTTTCCGGGCGCGCAACAACTCAGAGGCTGACTTCGGGGATGACGAGTACAGCGTTCATGGGGACGCCTTCAGGAGTCGCACCAGTTCAACAGCAACGCCTTGGAAGAGAAGAACAGGCAGTGTGCGGAGCCACTGCTCCCAAATCTTCACCCCCAGCCTCAACGTCAACGGCCGGCTCAACATCTCCCTGGACCAGAATGGAGTCACCACTCTGGGCCTGCACACTCCCACCTCCATGCCTGCTTACAGCATGGAGAGGATCAGGGAAGACACAGTGAGTGATAGAAGCCTGTGTGTATTTAAAAAATACTGGAAGAGTGAAAAAGATGCATTTATTAGGATGTACTACTCTAAAACTCTCATACTGGAATAACTTAACATTGATTGTATATAATCTGTGGGTGTTTTCTGTCTGCCAGAAGCCCACTGGTGCAGAGGACACGGTTCCCAGACCTCTCCTCCAGCCTTCCCCAACAGTGACTGAGCCTCCTCCAGCACCCAGGAAGAGGGGGCTGAGCTCTGTCAGCTTCCTCAGTGATGCCATGGATGGTGAGTCCTCTGAATATTTGCTTTCTTGCCGAGAGTTAGATTAGAAGATTGATCTCACTCTCATGTCTGTACGATAAATATGAAGCTATAACCAGCAGCCAGTTAGCTTAGCTTAGCATGAAGACTGGAAACGTGGGGAAGCAGCAAGCCTGGCTCTGTCCAAAGGTAACAAAATCCACCTACCAGCACCTCTAAATCTCACTAATTAATAAGTTAAATCTTCGTAAAACTACAACTTGTTGTTTTTACACGTTTTTTGTACTGCTTTTGTACAGATTAGACAATCAACATTTCATTAGCGAACTGGTAGGTGGATTTTGTTACCTTCGGACTGAGCCAGGTTAGCTGTTTCCCCTGTTTCCAGTCTTTATGCTAAGCTAACTGGCGACAAGAGAGTGGTATCGATCTTGTCATCGAACTCTCAGGAAGAAAGCAAATTAGGTTCAGGTTTACTCTTCAAGGGGAATTTAAGGAAAGGCCTGCTGATGGATAGTTCACCCCGGTGTCTCTTTGCAGAGCTGGAAGAGTCCAGGCAAAAGTGCCATCCCTGCTGGTACACATTCGCCAAGAAGTACCTGATATGGGACTGCTGCCCCTGGTGGCTGAAGATGAAGGAGTGCGTGAAGTTCATGGTGATGGACCCTTTCCTGGACCTGGGTATCACTATATGCATTGTGCTGAACACCCTCTTCATGGCCCTGGAGCACTACCCCATGACTGATGAGTTCAACACGATGCTTTCAGTGGGCAATCTGGTAAGGGGTTTTTAATGATAGGGGTGGGCAGGTTTCCAGCATTTGACACACTTTCTCCTAAGTGCTGTTGGGTTAGCAGTGGAGAGGACTGAAAGCCTCACTGAGAAGAAAGTAAAGAGGAAAGAAGAGGGACATTCGTTCAGATAATGTATTTCTATATCAGACAGCTGGGTTTTTTATAGCCAGTTATGCTGTGCTGGACTTTAGGTCAAATAGGGCCATGTGGATCGTTTGTCAAAGGTTCTGCTTTAGACTATTTGTGATTATCCTTGGTAAGAGGGAGTATTTTTAGCAGGAAGTGGGACTGATTCCCTCATTTGTATTTTGCCATCTCCCCCTACTGGTAAATTAGAGACTCTGCCAGTGTCTTCAAGTTTGAAACCCCACTTAAAAGAAGACAAATGGAAGTAATACTTTGTTATTTATTATTTATTTACTTTCTTATGTATTCTGTCCTGTTTGTTTGTCTTTTGTCTGTTAGCTAGCTGGAAATCTCAAAAACCTTAAAAGATTTCTATGAAATTTGGTAGGAACTTACACCATGGGCTAAAGAACACGAGATTAGGTTGTGTTGCAGATCCAGCAATTATTTTAACATTATTTTAACATTGTAAGAGAACATTCTGAAATATTCTTGATATTTTCTCCTGAACTATGTGGATGTTTGGGTCCTAAAACTGGCACATTACAGATGTATCCACTCTAGTGCTTTCTAGTTTCTTCACTTTTACTGCAGTGATCTAAACCTCAATTTAAGCAAACTTAAAGCTGCACTATTTGATCTTTTTTGGCCACTTTGGATCAGTGGAAAAAAACTGTAAACACATCATTGACATATTATGACCTTACGAAGTTGTTACGGGGAATCTTTAAGCAAACAGTTGCCTTTTACACATCCAGCAAATACGGAGCTACATCATCATTCATTTAGAGTCGTGTTTGAGTTCACCTGATAATTAAAAGTCTAATATTCACTCTCCTTTTAGCTCTGTTTTGCTCTCCACCAACTCCTGAGGGAAATATCTGAGTCTTTAGCTGCTATATGCTCCACTGCTGGAAACAAGGTTGATGAGATTGGTACGATTAAACCAAATAGTACTGTATGTTTGCGACACTAAAACGCTCATTGAGGGGAACTGCAGCATTGGGTGGTAATTATTTGTGGGTCATTACAAGCAACACCTTTCACATTGTACATAGTCCATTTGACCCATTGTTAATATACAGATATACAGAAGTGCAGCTAGTAAAGAAATACAGTAATATTCCACTTGAATGTGAAATGTTGGTACTTTTACCTAGTGCAATTTTTCTGTCTCCCTGTGTGTTTTCCAGGTGTTCACAGGGATCTTTACAGCTGAGATGGTGCTGAAGCTGATCGCCATGGACCCCTACTACTACTTCCAACAGGGCTGGAATATCTTTGACGGCGTCATTGTTTGCCTCAGTCTGATGGAGTTGGGTCTCTCCAATGTAGAGGGGCTGTCTGTCCTGCGATCGTTCAGACTGGTAACAGAAATCTTAAACTGTCACTCATGTCGATTTTTCGTGCTATTTCACTAGTAAGTTTTTACCATTGTTTGCTTTTGTATTCCTTTATACGAATGCAACAAATGTCACAAATCGCACAGGTGATTGACATATAAGGCTAATGATGGATGACACATTTTAATATAGTAGATTAAACAGCGAAAAATTCAATCAGTCCTAACAATGAGAACTTAACACAACACTCACCTGAGAACATAAAACTGGCTCCAATATTACTAAAAGATTCATTTCTTAAGTCTAGATAATCTTATAATCCAGCATCAAACTTAAACGCACAGTGCTTGTAAAGATGCAGCATCATTTGTTTTCTTCACCTTGTTCTCCGCATCAGTTACGAGTCTTCAAGCTGGCAAAATCCTGGCCCACTCTCAACACTCTCATCAAGATCATCGGCAACTCGGTGGGCGCCCTAGGAAACCTGACGCTGGTGTTGGCCATCATCGTCTTCATCTTCGCTGTGGTGGGCATGCAGCTGTTTGGCAAGAACTACCAGGACTGTGTGTGCAAGATCTCCATCGACTGTCAGCTGCCTCGCTGGCACATGAAGGACTTCTTCCACTCCTTCCTGATCGTGTTCCGGGTGCTGTGCGGCGAATGGATCGAGACCATGTGGGATTGTATGGAAGTGGCCGGGCAGCCCCTCTGTATCCTGGTGTTCATGTTGGTCATGGTCATAGGGAACTTGGTGGTGAGTATTAATTGGACATTTTTATATGTTTTGTCAGCAAATGCCATGACTAATACTGAACTGATCTTAATAACATTGTCTGTGTAGCCAAAGCCTGATATAGTGTATACCTCTGTGCCATAGAGCTCCATTGTTGTCCAAAAACTATTAAATGCACATCAGTGAGCCACACCATTCCCATGGGTTACATGTTCTTTCATTACGATGAACATGGGTACTGTAGTTTATCTTGAGTCATTCCTGAAAAAAATACTTGCCAGTGTAAATACTCGCTAGCAACAAAATTCTGCTGACTTTGAGCGCCAAAGACAGACTTGGCATGTCTGAAAGTATTGAAAGACAGGCTAACACACTGTTATTTTTCGGTCTTTTTATTGGATTTGGTGACAATAACAAAAGTACAGAATATCCCCAGCCTTATCCTTTAACAGAACAGGATAACAGGAAGTCTCCCAAGAGAGAAATTCAATTGCACGTCAATGCAACCAACTGTAACTGCTGTCAAATCCAAATGATGATGTCATGAGTAATCAGGGATTACATTGCACCAATGAGGATTGGTGATTCCATATTATGAGGATGGGACATTCTTGAACATTTGTTGGTGTCTCGTTGTGATACATTTTGTAAACTCAGATATCTGTGTATGGTGTACAATGGTTTGTGCATTTTTCCTTCAGTGCTCTTGGACACACGCTAGTCACTGAGAAATTAGCATTAGCTGACCTCAAAACAGACCATGTCTGGACGACATATAAACCATTTGTTGTCCCCCTGGAGTAATATATGTATTATCTGCTCATGCTGTCCTGCAAACTGTAGGCACAACAGACACTCTGCGCTAGGAGCGGCTCATGTCCTCATGTCCAACGGGGCTGAATGTTTTAGTCACTGCTAATGAACTAAGCCTCAAGGGTGAAATTGTGACCTAAGTACTGTACAAAGGATCAGCCAAGGCCACAGAGTGTTCTTGCTGTCGTTCCAGCCTTTGCAGTAGGTACTGATTTTCACACAGGACGCAACACAGCTTGCACATCATTGCATGCAGCTGTTTCGACAGAAAAAAATTGTTCATCTGTGTGACAGCTCTGTTTGTACACAACTGCTGTCACTCTGTGCCATAGCAAGGATACGTATATTCGTTGGTCCACCCATATGGTGATTTGTTGTCCAGCTGTGTCCTGTGAGCTAACGTTAATGAGAACAGATAAAACAAATCCCGGAAGCACAGACAGCCAGCAGTCGCAGCATTTATTTATGGTCAGTGTAGATTTATTTCGAATGTTGCGTCATTTTAGTGCTGATTCTTGAAATATATTAAATCCCAGGTTGTAGTGTTGTAGTCTGTTTCTGTAGTACTATTTCCACCTGTACGAGTAAAATTTAGTTTTTATTTTATTATTATTATCATTATTTTTTGCCCTAATCAATTTTCAGGATTTCTTTTCATTCTATTTTTACTAATGGTACGTTCAGACTCATGGCCTGACCATAACAGAAATTAGCAAGACATATGTGTTATGCAAGTCCAAGCAAGAAACAAATGTGCTACCAGATAGTGACTTTTCCATCTTATGCTAAGCATATTTTAAAATAATATTATACATTGAAATATGAGCATCATCTGCACCACAATCAATTCAGTTCTGTCCCATAAATGTTTTAAAACCTTGTCGGGCTTTAAAAAAATGGAGCAAAACTTTGAGTGTGGAGTTCCTGTTGGATATGGTTCAAACACCTGTTCCCAACATGCCCTCTGTTCCCTCTGCCATTAAATGCTAGTTTGTTCCACATTTAATCCTATGCTCTGAAAAGTATCTGTCTGTCAGAAATGTTTTAAAACCTTTTTGGTTAAAAATATTTCTTAGTCTTTGATGCTGTTTTTCATGCAGATCTATAGATGGTGCTAGTATAGTTCTGTATTTCCTGACAGTATGTACAGGAACTATCATACTATAGAACAGTAGTTAAACAAGAGCAACTGAACTTGCTATGTCAACCTAGTGACATTATACCACCCATCAAATCAAGGTATCCAAACTATCCAAGGGTTATGTTAGAATTAATAATATTTTGATTACATTTCTATAAATAATACTGTACTATAATACTCTGGCTACTAGATCTACCCTACAATATAAGAACAATGCTGCTCCTTCATTTCCATGTCTTCTGCGTGGATTACCAGCTGATGAAGATGCTGATTTTTTGCCGTGGACGTGGCTTCAGCCTCGGTCTTTTAGTTCAGTATAATTTATGTTCTCATAAATGCCATATTCAAGACCATTTTACAGGCATTTTTAAAACAAGTCAGTTGGAAACATTAAATAGTTAGCTGGAGACAGAGTGTCAATTAACTCTCAGTTTTATCGTTAGCATTAGCTTACATTAGCTAGCTACAGCTGATCAAATCAGCTTGCAACAGTTGTCTTTTCAGCCGACAAAATCCTTTTTCACTGGCTAGAAATGAAGAACCTGTTTTTGTTTACTTCTGTGTAAGACCCATTGTTTCAGAAATTATTAAGAGTTTCGAGTGTTAAATCTGCCATGGTTATTTTTGTAAACTGCATTACGTGTCGTTTCAGAGCTATGGATGTATTATAAGAACTGGATACGGTGCCGCTGCTCTGCCGTGCTTCCAATTTTTTCCAGTGGCCACTCGCGGCATTGCAACGAAAAATCCTCCTGCAGCCCAAAAAGCATTTTCCCCATAGACCACCATTGTAAAAGAGACGTCTGCCAAACTGTTGACAGGACACCTCCAGCTATAAACATGGTCAATTATTACTGTTTGTATTGTATATTTTTAAGCCACGGAGGTTTAATCTTTGTAAAACTTTTCCAAAGCCCAGAAAAGTATTTTTTTGTCTTTCTGTGTACGAGCACGATACGCGCTATGGGTTTGCTTGTTCACGTAGCACAGCTGGGCCAGAGGCATGATGGGATTAACACTACTGCGCATACTCAGTGGGCCGCATACCCCAGAAGTAAACCCGGAAGCTAGAAACTTTTTTGGTGTATGCACCAGGCGAGCAACTCTTATTGGACTGAATAGGCGCCATATTTGGATCCGTTATCCAGTTCTTATAATACATCCATGGTCAGAACACAAAGCTTGATAGGAGTATTAACAATAACTAAGGTGGTGGAGCCTTGCAATTGGTCAGTTACAAAGTCACCTGTCTACTCTACCTCCAGCACCATTATCCACCCTGATGGTTTCACACCAGTTCACACCTTCTGGCTCTTTAAATACTCAATTTAGTTCTAAATGCTCATTAACTCTGCCTGACAGAAGATGAGTGGTGAAACGACTTAAAAAGCACATAGCAGTTTCTCTTGTTTTACAATAGCTGGATACAGACACCTGGATACAATGACTTGTTAGGGCAAAGGCCAGATCACAACAGTGCTCCTCATAGAGTTTAATGGACAGAAACCTCCTCTGCACATGAATCGTGGGAAAGCTGTTTATCCAAGGATTAACCAGGATGCTTAGGGGCGAGAAGGCCGGAGGGCATTCATCACTAATCATTTGCTCATGCTCCCCATCTCTGACTGGCTCAGTGGCTAAAGATGATCCTTACCAACTGTGCACATCACAGATGCACACAGGCAGTGCGCACACACACACACACACACTCAGTGCAGAGATGTGCTGCTGCTCTCTAAGCTAGTAGACAGATTACTTGGGAGTTGGATGTTTGGAAACTTGATTTCAGTGTAGCTGAAAGCACCCACAGCCATATGTGTCTGAGCATATCTGGGTAGAACATCCTCCTGAATTTACAATGCAGGATTTGCCAGTGTTGACAAAATATGTGGGATATCATGTCATGCATTAGGTGCACTTATCCTTTAGCTTACAGGCTAAACTATGCTCTGACTTGTAAAGAAAGATAAATGGTGACATAAGCACAATGTAAATACAGCGTTTTCAGCCATACTCTTAATGGCTCTAAAATTATAACAGTGTTCTGATCATTTCTCCAAATCAAATGTAATGTAACATGACATTTGTCTGTCAACAGGTGTTGAATCTTTTTCTGGCCCTGCTGCTCAGCTCCTTCAGCTCCGACAACCTCTCTGCTCCAGACGAAGACGGCGATTTAAACAACATCCAGATCGCCATCGCCCGCATCCATGCCGGTGTCTCCTGGCTCTCCACGAGCATCATTGACCTCTTCAACCGCGGCTTGAAGCGTCGAAAGCAGAAGGCCAAAGAAGCCACTCAGGCCATCAAGCTGGTTGGAAACCACGTGGAAAGCAATGGGGGAATTTTTGGCCGCTATGGAGAGAAGTACATCATAACAGAGGAGGACAGCTACATGACGAACCCGAACTTGACTATCATTGTTCCCATCGCACCCGGAGAGTCAGATGTGGAGTTTCTCGAGGAGGAGGAGATTTCTGAGTCATCAGAGGATGAAGACAACAAACCGGTGAGTTTTTCACTTCCAGATATGTGTGTTTACACTGGACCTGAACCCTCATGGTCTGGTGTTTAGAGGGTATTATCTACCAGAATAGTTTTTGCTAAAATAGGATCAGCTAAATCTTAACAGATTTTTTATTTACTCAATTTAAAGAGTAAAATAATGCTTCATCACATGCTGCTCTGCTTGCTAATGTTTGAACATCTTGCACACAATCCAGAGGTACCCTTCAGTAATGTCAAAGCAGGTGATTTGCCTTTGACTCCTGATGGAAACTACTACCACATCACTGCTTTGGGTGAAGTCAGAAGCAACATGGTCAAAAATTTCACATCAAAATTAACATTGTCAAAGCAAGAAGAATCCAAGTTCATTCCACTTCTGTGTTGCAGTTGTATAGGACAACTTGTGTTGGTTTCTGCGGATTTGAGATTTTAAACTAACCTAAATGAACCGTATCCAGGTTGTTTTCATGCTTCCTGCTTCTTGGTGCATGCTGAGATAAACTTCAGCAACAAACAGAAAAAGGCAATGAATTTAAAATATATTCCAGCAAATGTAAATATAGCTAGCAGCCTTATATCTCTCACTTGGTTAGACATACGATGCTAAAAACATCATGGCTAACGCTTTATTGTATGGCTCCATAATTACCTAATCATTTCGTAGGAAGTTTCCTGAAAATATTAATGTACAGTAATGTGGTACTAATCATTTCATTTCCTTGAAGGAACAGCTCCATTCAAAACCAAGTAAATATTCATTCATTATTCATTTATTATTGGAAAGTTTATTCTTCTTGCTGAAGTGAATGCTTGTCTGTAGCCTGTGTAAATACACAATGTAAGAAGAAAAATGTAAAAAAAGGAGTAGTTATGCATATTTAAATAGGGGAGACTATGGAACCAGGAGGACCTACATGATTTTAGTGTCTGGTTGTTAACTGGCTCTGTACCCAAGATGTTTCCAGAAAATGTTCTAGAAAGTTCTTTCCAAGAATTCATCAATTCAATCAAGTGTTTGTTTTGACTGCTAGTTTTAAGTGAAATAATATTCACCAAGTTGCAAAATCAGTTTCCAATCCTCTAATTCTGATTTGCTGCTGCTCCTGTCATTCAGAAGTAAGATCACAGTGAGGGTGGAGGGACATGGGTAGAAGTAGAGGTGGGGGTGGGCTGTGAAGGGGACGGTGATGTGGAAGCTGTCCGGACACATAAGCTGTTAATCTGTCAAGCAGACAAGGTGAACTCTGGTGGAGACTAGTGTCCTGGTGAGACAAATATAACTTGGGAATCCAGATGTTTTATTTCACTTAGACCAACTGGGTTATTAAGAGTTAATGTCATGCAGTGAACATCTGGTGTTGTACACACAAAGGATGACCATAATAAAAAACACAGGTTTTTTGTTTGTTTTTGTTTTTATTTTGCTATTCATAAATCAACCAGACCTAACACTGTTTTGTTACATTATTAACAATTATACAAACTGGCCAAATGACAAAGAGCACTCTCGGCCCCTCGCTGTGAACCCTAATCTCAATCACATAGTCAGACAAACATGTGGATCACTTGACATGAAAAAAGGTCTCGTAATTGACCTTTTCACAGAGGGCATTTTAACATGTCACAGGTGTAAATAATAACATTAATGATGGTTGAATTCCATTTACCTGCTTCACTTTCAGGGTCCTGGCATTGTGCATGTTGGCTCACTGTCACACTGTCATGACTGACTGAGACACTTGAATAGAACAGAGCCGTTGTTTATGTTGTGTGCTTTTACGGCAACTGACAAGTCAAAATGTCTGCTGTGAAAATGGCCTATAATCGTAGGGACAATATTAAAACACCTACTCAGGTGTTTGCACTTATTCTGGTTGATCAGACCTCTACTCGGGTTGAAGGAGGGCAGAGCTATGCTAAAATCCATATACTAACAAATATGTTAAAGGTGTAATTCATCCTGACCTAACAGGAGCAGGAAGACTAACAGGCAAGTAAGGGAGATGTCAATCAAGCAAAGTTGGTACTTCTCCACACACTTGTCCTGTGTGGGTGGACCATGGATGTGTTGGGGCTTTAAGGGGTTGGGGACCACTATGCCAAGAATACTGAGCATCACAAGTCTGACAGAGGTATCTAAGATAGCACTACCACTATTATTTACATTGGTTGAGCAAGCTATAATTAAAGATATAGTTTGACATTTTAGGAAATACAGTTATTCACTTTCTTGCGGAAGTAAGATGAGAAGATCAATACCACTCTCATGTCTGTACTGTAAATATGAAGTTTGCTTAGCACAAAGACTGGAAACGGGAAACAGGAAACATAATCCACCTACTAGCACCTCTCAAACGCTCTAATCAACACGTTATATCTTGCTTGTTTAATCCGCACAAAAACTGAAGAGTAAAAACAACACATTACGGGGGGTTCTGTGTCAGACTATTTCTTGGCCGGGTCTTGCCATCACAGTGAGGTAACGCTTCGGTTTATATGGATTTGGAGATATATTGGGTTAATTAGTGAGCTTTAGAGGTGAACTTTGTTACCTTTGGACACAGCAAGGCTACGTGTTTCCAGTCCTTGTGCTTAGCTAAGCTAACCAGCTTCTGGTGTTTGCTCCATATTTACATTACAGACATGAGAGTGGTATCAAATTCTCAGCAACAAAGTGAGGAAGCGTATTCCCCAAAATGTCCAAACATTTGACATGCACCACTGTGATTGGCACAGCTGTTTATATTTGAGAGAAGCCATGTGACTGGCTGAGAGAATCAATGTTAGAGACAACACACCCTGATGGGTGTAATGACACCTGATTATGGGAGAACCTGTAGTTAATTGGACCTTATTTTGTCCAAGTCAATGCAAAATTATTAGACCCTTATCACTGGCTGATGTGTTGCCTCCAATAGTATTTCAAATAAAGTTTAAAGAAATATTTATGAATATTGGCTACTTGAGTAAGGTTAGAATACTCGCAGTATGCATTACTTATTATCATTTATTAAGGTGCTGTTGATGCCTCTGACCCATTTGACTGTCTAACCACCTTACTTTCTCTCTCTCTTACTTTCATGTGTATTAATTGAGCAAACCTCTCGCTCTCTCAGCCTCTCTTTATCAAGCTCGATGTTTCTTCCTCTTGCCATACTCTCCCATCACCCTTCCTGTTTCTCCTGGGTTCCTCTACCTCGCAGTGTCCTGCGGGTCAGGGGTTTGTTGAGGTGGAGGGTGTGTCGCTGCTGTCCTCTCTGGCAGGCAGACAGCAGCAGGCCAGATGTGGAGCCAGGCCCTGCAGAGCAGATTATACTGACACAGCTGAGCAGAGCCAGGCAGGGCCAGGCTGAGCTGAGCGGGCTGCAGTCTGGCGCTCTCTCTTCCTCTTTCCCTGCCGTGCTCTGCTCCGCACCACACCAGAATTAGGCATCAGGGAAAATGGAAATGAAAAAAAAAAACCTCCTCCAGCCCTCCATCAGCTTAACTGGGCATCAGCAGCTGCTCAGCAGTAAAGAAGAATACAATTTACATATGTACAGCTTTAAATACACAAAAAAATGGCAAGATTGTGCTTATTAAGAAGTTAGTTACGGATAAATTGTTACTCACTTAACACATTTTTTAAAGTCGATCACTTTAAAGAACAAAGAGCAATCAGCCAGTGTATCACAACTGCATACATGTAGCAATAACTATCACTGATCCTGCTGTTATATACAACGTTAAATCAACAAAATGCCATCAGTTCACATTCTCTCTCCTCTGTCTTTGAGCTCTAAGACTGGTAATGCTGGTTAATCTGGTCTCCAGGTCCTGTGGATGCTCTTTAATGCTGGATTAGACTTCGTACCGGTTTATAGGATTGAAGCTGCACCTCTGTCCGATAAATCGTGTTAAATATGTTGCTGTTACAACACACGAAAATCTCATCAAAATTGTATTAAGGCTCAGAAGAGATTGGAAGGCAAGGCAGTACATCAAGGTGAGCTAGCTTTGATGGGATGAATCCACACTGATTGCAGGGCAGAAAAATGCTGCTACACTGCTCTGTTTGGCGGGAAACTTATACGCATGTTGCACATATGGCCACACCCCAATCAGTGATGTCAGAGCACGTCTTTAGCCTTTGACAGCTGATGGAAAACACCAAATCTACCAAAATAAACAACTGTTATTTTATTCAGGTCTATATTCATGTGTATAACAACTCTGTGTTTGTTAATTCTAAAGTTAATGAAAACGTAAGTGAGGAATCGGTTGGTAACAGTGAGACTTGTCTCTACTCAGGAGGAGATCAGCCTATCAGAGGGCAGCACGGTGGATCTGAGGAAGCCTGGAGATGAGATGGACAACTTATCAGAGCTGGCTGAAGAGAGTATGGAGCCCGAGGAATGCTTCCCTGAATGTGAGAATTAAGAATTTGGAGTTGTAACCCTTGTAAAACTGTTAACATACTGCATTATCAAAGCTTTTATAGCAGTCATTTTAGGTTACAAGTTCTTTTTACATCGTCATTCCTTCGTGTGGTGTAATCTGTGCTGGTTTGTTTTTGCCTTCTCGCTCAGTTTGCACAAGGCACTGTCAGTGCTGTGAGATCGATACCAGCCGCGGTCTGGGCCAGGCCTGGTGGAGGCTGAGGAAGACCTGCTACCAGATTGTGGAACACAGCTGGTTTGAGACTTTCATCATCTTCATGATCCTGCTCAGCAGTGGGGCTCTGGTACGGCTAATATGTGTCATTAGAAAAAAGAAATAATTATACACTACACTGTTTATTTTTTTAAATAAATTTAAAGCACTTTTTTAAAACACATAATCCCTAAGATTTCAGTCCTGGTTGATTTGGCGACACCTGTGGTTCCCGGAGGTAATAGCAAGTTTAGTTTAATACTACATTTCTCAGAATTGTGGGGGCAGCAAACAGTCATTGACAGCTACTTTGTCAGAAATACAACAGAAGAGCAACTGGTGTGTCTCTTTACAGTGCAACCAAACAAACTCATCTTGTTTTTAATAATGAAATCAGTCAATAATCTGCATTTTTCCATCATGCTATTAGCATCTGATTTCATGAGCACACAGCACAAGTCGTTTTCCACACCACAGTTGTATCAGTAACTTAATACAGCTGTAGGAGAAGAGTGAACAGTAAACAATGAGACTAATATCAACGAGATAAAATTACAAACAGTAATGCTGGATTATAGCATCATTTCCTTCGAGTCCCTTGTGCGTAGGTAGGCTATTTAAGTCCAGCGTGGGAATGGCGGACTCCACCACTAACTAAACTAAACTAACTAAACTACTATATAGAGAGGTAATTACTGAATGTAAATTTAAACAATAGTCTGGTGGTCCTTACTCTTCAATACCGCCGCTAACAACACATTTTCTGCTCATGGCTCGTAAGCTATAGCACAAGTTTGTTTACTTTGGCTCTCCTGCCGGTGCTCAGCCTGCCAGCTGCTGTCAGTCAAACACAGGCACGCCCCTACAGTCGGCTGAGACGAAAAGGAGCATTCCTGATATTTCCCAGAACTTTCCAGACAGATGTTTTGTGTGTTCAAACCAACAGTAGTGTTATGGTTTGGTGGTCACACTGCTGTCCCTCCTCTGCTGCAGGCATTTGAAGATATCTACATTGAGAAGAGAAAAGTCGTAAAGGTGGTGTTGGAGTCTTGCGACAAGGTCTTCTCCTACATCTTTGTGCTGGAGATGTTCCTCAAGTGGATTGCGTACGGCTTCAAGAAATATTTCACCAACTACTGGTGCTGGCTCGACTTTCTTATCGTGGATGTGAGTGAACATTTCGCTGTACCTCACGTGTTTTTTGTTGCACTACATGAAAGGATGCTGGTCATTAAAAATCACATGTTGAGAATTCATGTTGAACTGTAATCCCTCTCATTGTAGCTGAATGTAACTTTTCATTTTTGTGGGATTTACAGCCTGGTAAATGTCACATTATTTGCAGGAAAGCACTTGACAGTTCATTTATGCTTTGCAATAACTTTCTTGGCTGAAACTGTGCTTCCCCCACTACCAGTCGCTAACACAACTGTTTCAGGACCCGGATGAATTTACTAGGAACATACAGATTGCTAAATCACACATTAAGTAGTTGTTACATCGTACAATTTTACATTATGCCAGAATTTTGCCAGACAAATAAAAAGAAGTGCTCCACTGATTGGAGCCATGTGACACTTTGTGAGCGCCTTCATGTACACTGTTGGGTAAAATGGATGTGGCTCTGTAGTGTGTAGTCATCCAAAGTGCCCGAGGCGTGCGGCACGAGGCCTGACTTGACCTCTGATTTCACCTGCTGTTACACAGATTGCCACTGACCGCTCTATTGTTAGGGTAAGTTGTAGTTTGCAGGTCCCAGGTGAGTATGGGCTCTGGGATTGGAAACTTGCATCTGCATCACAAATGCTTCTGTGTTTCTTCACTTGTAAGTGCTTTCTGTGGTGATATCAAAAGCCACCGTCTTGTTTCCAAACAAATGCACTTCTCATGAGATGTGCTAAAATTTTTGTTGTGCTATAAAACATTCCTTGAATCAGTTACTTCAGGACCTTGGCTTTTATATCAAAAACAAATGCAGTGCCATGTACTCTAAGGTTTATCTACAGAAGATCTGGTGTTCTTAAGACAGCATATTAAACCTATAAAAATGTTGCTTAACAGACATTTTTAGTCTTATTGTTCATTTAGAAATGCACCGGTTGAGTTCATGTCTAAACTGTTGTGTCTAATTCATGTACTGAGTTGTTATTTGTTATGTTTGTTCAGAGGAAAAAGACAAATCCTGTTGATCATTGCAACTACCTACTTTTCGTTTCTCTTCTATGAAAAGTACCACCTTACTTTCTTTTACTGTGTTTTAGTACATTTCCCGTCTACACTTTCTTGGAGCCAAAGACTTCTCTTGTCCCGAGAATTAATTTTGAGTATCTTCTTTAGATATATTGGACAAACACATGTGTAAATAGACTTTTATAAAGAAATACAGACCATTGGGACCTTATTAGTCCCAAATTGTTTTTAATAAACTTATTGGATCAATTGGATGCAAATTGGGAAACAAATTTGGCAAATACAGATATAAATTCTTTATAAAACTCACTCTATTTGATATATATACATATTTTATATGCATATATAGCTGAGTATGCATGCATGGACACTATTGGTCCATGTGTGCATACTTGTCTGTGTTTTGTCATCATCAATCATGACATGAATTTCTTCTTTCTTTCATTTATATCATGTCATTTCCATTCATAGCTGTCATCCACGGGTCATTCAACAGCGGAATACCATTTTGTTTTGTCCGTTTTGGATGTAGAATAGAGTGGAAGTCTAAATTTGCTAAAAGATGATACAATAACCAAACCAAATCTAAACCTCCAAAATTAAGTAATTGTGTTCCTAACTGTGGAATGTCCCAAAATACACAAAAACTCTAAAATATGGCTCTTCAAATGTTTTCTACCTGTCTTTTATGATCTTTTATTATTATTATTATTATTTTATTTTTTCTTTTAAAGTTATATAATTGCTCAGAAAATACACTATATGCAGTTCCTTGACTAATGTGTTGATAGGACTATGTATGTGCTATTTCTTTATTCAGTGTTTTTCACAATGTTTTTGTTCTTCCTCTTGTATTATAAAAAAATATTGCTACTTTCCCCCCAAAAGGTTTAAACATGAACAAGTCATGAACAATTGACTTACGCATTTGAATTAATTTTATGAGTCTCACAGTATTTATGTCTTTATGTACTCCATATAGGTGTCCTTGATAAGCCTGGTAGCAAATTCACTGGGATATTCTGACTTTGCTGCGATCAAGTCCCTGAGGACCCTGCGGGCTTTAAGACCTCTCAGAGCTCTGTCCAGATTTGAGGGCATGCGGGTGAGAAAAAAACGTTTTCTGAACGTCACTGATGTCACATATCCCTTTTACAACAGAGTGTCTGTTGACTGGTAACTTGTCTCAGGATTATTACGTCCACCAAGGAGGGTATGTTTTCAGCCCAGTTTGTTCATTATTCAGTGTCACAACTGGATAATCTCCTAGTTATAAAAAGATTACATTTGACATAATGTTCAGACCAAGGATATGGGACTTCCCCTGTTATATGATCATAGTTTTTAGCCATGCTTGCGGTGTGGCACTCGGGATGGCAAGGTTGGTCGGTCCACCACTTTGGTCTAGACTGAAATATGTCAACAACTATTTGATGGATTGCCATGAATATTGAACATGATATTCATGGTGCCCAGAGGATTAATCCTAATGACTGTAGTGATCCCTTAACCTTTCCTTTAGCGCCACCATCAGGTCAAATTTTTATTTGTCCAATACTTTGGTTTATGACCAAATACGTGCAAGACTAATGACATTCCCATCAACCTCAGCTGTGCTTTGTGTTTAGTGCTAATTATTAAGTGTTTGCATGCTAACATGCTAAATTAAGATGGATGGAACATGGTAAACAGTACATCTGCTAAACATCAACTTGTCATCGTAAGTGTGTTAGCATGCTGGTTAACATGGCTGTAGACTTGGTCTTCTTTAGTCAATAGTATGACACTTGGATATGGCAAATCATACAGGCATTTTTCCACTTAATTAATTCCACTTATTGGAATTTAAATTAGATTTACCCTTAAAATATAGGTGATTTCTCTGGGACGTTTGAGAAAACATCACACATGCTCAGTCGACACAAAAACTGCCTGTTTGGCTTCAAGTTAAAATTGTAGAACCAAATGATTAGTTTATCAACTATCAGACCATGAGCTAAATAAGATCTAGCTTTATGCTCAGACTGAATTACTATGAATTGCTGGAAAAAAATCAAAGATGTAGGCAGCGATTCAGAGATCTGAAACCAGGCTAATAGAGAACCTCGGTGTTGTGAGACTAACCTGTATCTTACCTGTTGCTCCTCAGGTGGTGGTGAACGCTCTTATAGGAGCCATCCCCTCCATTATGAATGTGCTGCTTGTGTGTCTTATCTTCTGGCTCATCTTCAGCATCATGGGGGTCAACCTGTTCGCTGGCAAGTTCGGGAAGTGTGTGAACAGAACAGGCTTCATCCACAGTGTCTCTGTAGTCAACAATAAGTCAGAGTGCCTCGCTATGAATGACACCCAGTTCTACTGGACAAAAGTGAAGGTCAACTTTGACAACGTGGGACTTGGTTACCTTTCTCTTCTGCAAGTGGTGAGTTTGGAGTTTGTCAAATCTGTCAAACACGCTTTCATTTGAGGAATTGTGTTGCTCTTGTGTGAATTAATGTGACCATAATAATAGTTTTGTAATGTTGTTTTTCTATAGAGGAAGTCTGTGCCCAGGCAATAATGTTGTGTAATATTGTATTGTATTATAGGCTACATTTAAAGGATGGATGGAAATAATGCATGCAGCTGTTGATTCAAGAGGGGTGAGTATGTCCATTTACTTCCAGGGCGTACATCATAAACATGCCACAGTAACCAGCTGACTTATAAAACTGTTTGATTTCAGGTGGAGGAACAACCCATCAGAGAAATCAACCTCTACATGTACCTGTACTTTGTCGTCTTCATCATATTCGGCTCCTTCTTCACCCTCAATCTCTTCATCGGTGTCATTATTGACAATTTCAATCAGCAGAAAAGAAAGATGAGTATTGACCACACTGATGTCAGGCCTGGATCGCTTGGTATTTGCAAGTAATCGGCCACTCAGGCTCAGTCACAAAGAATTACACAGTCACGGATTTCAAATATTTTACATATTTCATTCTCCAGGGAAGATATGAAGCATTCTGTGCAAATATTAACTTACCCAGTTTCGAAGGAAAAAGCTTGTTTTTGCCACCTTCTGTTGATCACTGAACAATTTCTTGTTTTTTCTGTAAAAATAACGTTAGGTGTTTTTGCTTTTACTTAGGTGGACAGGATATCTTCATGACTGAAGAACAGAAGAAGTACTATAACGCTATGAAGAAGTTAGGATCTAAAAAGCCTCAAAAGCCAATACCAAGGCCTGCGGTAAAAAATAATCAAATTCTCAAATGTAACACATTTTTCAGACATTGATTTGGGTTTTTTTTACATTTTTACATCTTTTCATATACTTTTTCTTACATATTTTATGTTGCATCAATAACCCCTCCTGTATATCATCCTGCCTGTTAACATTCTAGATAATATGGTACTACTAATGTTTTATTCACTGACTGATTTGACATTTGTATTTCCCAATCCCAGAACATTCTCCAAGCCTTCTTCTTCGATCTCGTGTCCAAGCAAGCCTTTGACATCATGATCATGATGCTCATCATCGTCAACATGGTGACCATGATGGTGGAAACCGATGAGCAGTCGGAGCGCATGGAGACCATCCTCAACAAGATCAACCTGGTCTTCATCGTGATCTTCACCACTGAATGCCTGATCAAGATCTTTGCCCTCCGTTGTTACTTCTTCACAGTTGCATGGAATATCTTTGATTTTGTGGTGATAATTCTCTCTATTGTGGGTAAGTAGAGACACACTGCAAAAAAGTGATGCCCCATTAACTATTACCTCCCCCAGGCAGGTTGTATTTTTCAGTAACATTGGTTTATCTGTTGTTTTTTAGCAGAATATCTTTTTAACATTGAGAGAAACGGGATTTTCTTTCTTCTTTTTTCTATTTTCTCATTCTATTTTTTCTTCAATGAAATAATTCTGGCAGATGTATCCATGTGTACATATTTCATGCTGATCCATATCCAGATAACACTATTCAAATAACAGATACAGAGGATTGTGCAGTCCTGACAAAGGCTTAATTGTTAATTATTTATTTCCGTCAATATTCACTCTCCTTTTAGCTCTTTTTTGGTCTCCACCAACTCCCGAAGGAAATATTTGTCCGCCTTTTAATGCTCCACTATGTTCACCAGCTAAAAGCTAACTTTATCTGTCTGCCGTTTGGTGCTGGGCAGGTAGCATACAGTGGGTTTATTAGAGCTTTTTCATTGAAATTTGTTTCCTGCTGCGGCTGGAAATGGGTTTGATGAGAGCTGTGAGAGTGAACCAAAACAGTTAAGTTGTGGGCTGTAAAACCAAAACATTGAGTTAAAACACACTAAAAAGCTCTGCAGAGGGTCGGATGTCACTACCAGCAACCCCTTCACATGCACAGAGTTATTTGATCCGTTGGTAATATAAACACTTTGATTAGTGCAGCTTTAAGTATATTTAAGTGCATCATCGTGCAATGAGACAAACCTGCTCTTACCTTGTCTTTCTGTCTTTGCAGGGATTGTTCTTGCAGACATCATTGAGAAGTACTTTGTATCTCCAACCCTGTTTCGAGTCATCAGACTGGCAAGGATAGGACGCGTACTTCGACTTATACGTGCAGCCAAAGGAATAAGGACTCTACTGTTTGCCTTAATGATGTCCATGCCAGCACTGTTCAACATTGGCCTCCTGCTTTTCCTTGTCATGTTCATCTATGCTATCTTCGGTATGGCGAACTTTGCCTACGTGAAAAAACAAGATGGGGTGGACGACATGTTTAACTTTGAGACCTTTGGGAATAGTATGATCTGCCTTTTTCAGATCAGCACCTCGGCAGGTTGGGACAACCTCCTGAGTCCTATAATGTCCAGCTCCCCAGAAGAGTGCGACGTTAACTTTGTCAATACTGGTACTAACACCCGGGGAAACTGTGGCAGCCCCTCAGTGGGCATAGCTTTCTTTGTCAGTTACATAATCATTTCTTTCCTCATTGTGGTAAATATGTATATAGCTATCATTCTGGAGAACTTCAGCGTGGCCACAGAGGAGAGTACAGAGCCACTGAGCGAGGATGATTTTGAAATGTTTTATGAGGTTTGGGAGAAGTTTGATTCCGAGGCTACACAGTTCATTGAGTTTTCCATGCTGTCAAGCTTCGCTGACACTTTGTCGGAGCCACTGCGCATAGCTAAGCCCAACAGGATCAAGCTGATCTCCATGGACCTTCCCATGGTCAGCGGGGATAGGATCCACTGCCTGGACATCCTGTTTGCCTTCACAAAGCGTGTCCTGGGAGAGTCGGGCGAGATGGACGCCCTCAAGCAGCAAATGGAGGAGAAGTTCATGATGACCAACCCCTCCAAGATTTCCCACGAGCCCATCACGTCCACACTGCGCCGCAAACTGGAGGAGGTGTCCGCGATCATCATCCAGAGGTGTTACAGGAGGCATCTGGTGCGCCGGCAGATGAGGCAGGCATCCTACCTCTACAGACAAATAAACTACGAGACTGTGGTGGATGTGGAGAACGCTCCAGAAACGGAGGGCCTGATAGCCTCCATGATACAGCACTATGGACTTGTGGGAGCGGAGGTTGTACAGACAGCAGAGGACACTCTGATGTCCTCGCCACCATCTTATGAAAGTGTGACCAGGGCAGCCAGTGACCTCTCTGAGGTCATCAGATCAATATCCAGAGACTCTGAACTCGGGGAGCCTGGTGAAAACTATGAGGAGACTTTTCTTTGAGACTCGATTGTGTGGAGAGTGTTTGTGTGGTTTTTGTCTGTTTTGTTTACAGCAGAAAATATAGCTCAAAATAACTCATGGTCAAAGAGATTAACTTTTTTATATACTAGCAGATGTCGAGAAAATATGCAATATATTTAAGTAACTCGCAGCCTCTGTTGAAATTAAACAACCCAGAAGTTAATTTTGTTACACCGCCACACCCTCCACGAGAGGAGCAGGACTCTGAAGTTAAACTCGTCCTCACACCATCTTAGAAACATATGCACTCAATATTTAATGTATTTATGTATTAAACATGAATAACACATGGGCTTACATGTGTTACCTTACCTACATTCACTCGAAACGCCACATAATCCGCATTTTTTTAATACATCGGTAACATCCAGGTATATCCACTGGACATCAACTTCACCACAGGAAATCTTTGTGAATATTGAATTTGTATGTATGATTTTCATTAAGTAAAATATTCAGTGCAATATTTTTTAGGAAAGTTTCTTTTCAGACATTATACAACTGTACAAAGTCTGTCATAGGCCAAATGACACAAGCCGTCTTCTTGGACCTGTGGTATTTGTCCAAGTTCAGTCATTTTGCCACTCCTAGAAATGTTGATTGTTGTGGCTAATTAGCTGCATTCGCTGAAATTATTTTACTATTTATCTATTTTTGTTGCAAAAACTTCCGAGCACTTGTACAGTGAATTTTGCACACTAAAGGGACGAATAAAATCAAAACAATTGACCAAGACAACAGAAGGGGACACAGACATGTGCGATAGCCTGCAAAAGAAAAGAAGGAAAGTTATAAAAAGAGGCCTCCAAAAGAATTATTTTCTTCGGCAAAAGTAGCTAATGAAGTAAAATAGCTAACAAAAACAAATTCACCTAAACATTAGCATAACATTTGAGAGTTTTTAGAACAGATTCAGTTGTAATTACGAACCTGTGTTTGTGAAGTTCTTTTGCACGCACGTTCAGATGTGTTGATACTGATACAAATTCCACGCTACAAGTGCTC
The DNA here is from genome assembly GCA_003416845.1 of Oplegnathus fasciatus. NCBI lineage: Eukaryota > Metazoa > Chordata > Actinopteri > Centrarchiformes > Oplegnathidae > Oplegnathus > Oplegnathus fasciatus. Next base: position 150,105 of record NTHP01000629.1, read on the forward strand.
AGAGGTTTTGAAACACTTTTACAACTGTGTGGTTCACCTACATACTGTAGCCATGCAGCTCATAAACCAACAAACCAACAAGCTAAAAGCAGATTGAGAATATTGAACAGCACACTACAATACTACTATACTGTAGCTAGCATGCTGTATTGCCAACTAATGAGGAGTGAATTTGCATTCATGACTGTAGCTGCTATGAAGCTCTTATTCAGGTGTTGCTAACATGATTTTAACCAAAGCTAACATTTGCCCTTAAAATTTTCCAATTTGAATTGTAGCATTTTAAAATTGAAGGAAAAACACATTACTATAAGCCAAAATCATGAATTAATAATAATAATTTCTAATGTTTGGGAGTTTTTTCTTACTTATGAGTTGTGTGATCAATGAAGTTATTCCTTTGATATGCACTTTGACTGAATGGCGTTGCTATATACTGTATGTGATGATAGAGATACAGCTCCTGGTTAAAATAGCATCAAGTGTATTCTGGTCATGACACAAATACATGAAAAAAGCACAATTTCTCGTTATCTTATTATCCAGTATACACTACTACTGATACGAAGGAATATACTGTAATGTGAAAAACTACAATTTCTAATTATTTTGTCAAACATAGCACATCACAAGTTAAACTTGTATCGATTACGAAGAAGGGCTGTGTGTACTAATAATCGCTGAATTATGTGCCTGATTTTAATTGTTGTCCGCACACTTCTCTGAATCTCTTTAGACCATTTAATTTGATCTGATGGATGTGGATTGGAAGAGCATGAATGCACTGAAAGCTCATTTTGTAATTAACTGTGTAAAGAACTTTGAGGCTGTGTAATGTATGTAAAGCTAATTTTTACCTATTTTTTGTAATGTATTTATATTGAAAGACCATTTCAGTGACTCTCATGACGGCCATAACAAGATATGATCAAATTATATAAATATACTGTGTTCATTTTTATATAAAAGACTTTCCTTGAGAACCTGATTGACTGTATTGCATTTAGGTTGATCATTTCATGGATTGTTTTATTAAATGGTAATAAATCTCTTTTCCATATTTGTGGGTTTTCCAACTCAGTGCAGTTCAAATAGTTGGATGACACATGTTTTGGATTATTCTGAAAAAAATAGCAGGGCTTTATAATCGTTAACACGCTGCCATTTACTTATTTTAACATTTATAGATGAGAAAAATTCAAAACCGTGCAGTGTCTCTCCATTTTCACATGAGGAACCAGTTAGCTGATTTGACCTCATTACAAGGCAGGGCGCTGTTAAATCTCTCTCTGAGTCCATGTGTATAAAAAAAAAAACAGGACAGATGTGCACAAACCTCTGCATCTCCATGGCTGTCTGTCCCTGTGAGTGTATTGCCCTTTAAAGCTTGAATTTGTTTATAATGCCTCCACAAATGCAGCACAATCACATGAAACCCCTCAACAACGTAGCCGAAATGATCTGTGCTGATTAATGATTTCATCTATTCATTGAAGTATGTTAGAGAGTGGAGGCTCACGCACACAGAGGTACTACACAGTAAAGCTGCTGCGTGATTAACCACCAAAAAATCTACTGTAGTCGTGGAAAAGTCCAATAATAAATAGAGCACAGCCGTAAAACTAATAAATCAAAGAAAATGGAATTTTTCTTTTTTGGCATTTGTGTGTATTTCCCGTCTTTAGGATGCAACTCTTCCTTCTTCAAGTCGTGAGTGAGTTTTATTACAAAAAATGTTTCGTTATGTTCAGATTTCAGTGCCGAATTCAAGTTAATAGTTGAGCACTGCCACATTTTCAGTTTGGAAAAAAATCATCAAGGGTGCCAATTTGGATTTAGCCCCAAAGAGATTTCCTCTCTCTGGTTGTCGGGGTGGTCAAATCCAACTCTGACCAGCTGGGATAGAGGGATAATCTGTGTGTAAAAAAAAATCACTTGTTTTAATTACACACTCACAGACACACAAATGCACGCACTCTCTCTCTCTCTCTCTCTCTCTCTCTTTCACACACACAAACATACAGTACACATGTGGACATAAATGCATTAACACTATTACCACACACACACAATACCTTTGCCATCCATCCTCATAATAGACAGATGCTTACTTTGAATTTAATTTGGGTTTGTGCGTGAAGCGCCAGAAAAATGTGACTTGACTGAATGTGACTTGGTAATTGATCTGATTTTTAAGCGTTTGGACATGTGGCGGAGATTAAAGCTTCATCAGAGAGAGCAAACATTTTTAAAAAGATTAAAAAGGCACTATGTCTAATTACAAAACACACCAGCACACAGTAAAACACAGCAATGTCAACGTAATGCATTACAAATCGTCTACATATAATGTGGACATGCTAAACTCTAATACAAAAGACATTTGATGAATTGCATGTTCTGTGTGTGTCATTTATTCAAATAACATTTAGTTAAACGGAGGTCATGAGTCATCATGAGTCAAAGAGGTCAGTGGGAAAGCAATTCATTTTTCAACATGACGGTCTATGTGTCCTTAAATCTGTCCATTGATGGAGTGAACTTAAACATTTGAAATATGAATAAATACTCCTAACAGTCTGGGTTATTATTATTGTTATTACTTGAAGACTTTATTAGAAAGAAAATTACCAGTAAACACTAAACCAGTTTGTGATGTTTTAAGGGGAAGTAGGACTCATCTCTTGACTTTTTTTCTGGCATTTGTGGTGGAGGGTTTTTTTCAGCCCATTTCCACCAAGAAAAGAAGTAAAAGACATAAAAAAAAGGTAGGTATGATTAAAAAACAAACAAAAACAAGTTAATCAAAATGTTATTATCTCATCATTCTGACTTAAACCTGTGACAACTGCTTTCATCAGCTTTTAAAACGCTGAACTTGTTAGCATTCAGTTGCTCATACTCATCCAGCAGATACAGAGCAGCATTAGCGTTCATTCGAAGTCATGTTTTTGGCCACCTGGTTAATGTGAGTCCAATATTCACTTGGCTTTTAGTTCTGTTTTTGGTCTCCACCAACTCCTGAGGAAAATATCTTTAGCTGTTAAATGCTCCACTATGTTCACTAACTAGTTGTTAAATTTGTCTGTCTGCAGTTTGGTGCTGAGCAGGTGGTGTGCAGTGGGTTTTTAGAGCTTTTTCGCTGAAAACAGCTGCCTGCTGCTGCGGGAAGAGAAACTATGAGACTGGTTAGAGTGAACCAAAACAATGAAGTTGTGGGCGGAAAACAAAAACAGTGAGCTGAAAGACGTTATAAAACTCTGTAAAGTTGAGGAGAACCACAGAGTCAGATGAAAATGATCTGTGCGTTCTTCACTTCAACACATACACAGTTGATCCGTTGTTATTATAAAATATTGATTTTAGTTGCTTTAAGTCCAGATTTATACTGACTCAGTAAGTTTTTGATTTAGCATCGCAAAACTTTTAATTAGTATCATAATTTTGACTTAACTTGAGTTGTTTGCGTTTTTTTTTTCATCATGCATCACTACTTTTACTACCACTACTTTTCTTTTTTTTACTTTTCCTGTCAGAAATGGACTTCCATAGGTTTTAGCTGTAATTGTATGTACTGTTGTTAAGCTGCAACATACCGTAAACTACTGCTTTTTGATTTGTTTCACTTTACTCACCCACTAAATACTGGCAACGGTCAGCAAAAATTGTTTTGACATTACACCAAAACAGTCAGTTTTTATTAATATGTATTTTTAGTGTAATGTATCTTTTCTTGGCCAAAAAATAACTTATCTTAAGAACTTCAAGGGCCTTGAAAAGCTCATGATGTGTAAAGAACATAAACAGCACTCCAGAGGACTCAAACACCCAAATTTCCTGATAAAAACACTGAGGACATGACATCACATCCTCAGTGGTAGCTATAGCCCAGCTCACCAATTTTCCCTCCACTGTGCTGGAATTTGCTTGCTATGTACCTTGTAATGGAGGTGCAATACCTTTTGCTACTTTTGTTGCAAGTTATTGGCTGCTGGTTGGCTGTTGGTGGTGGCAAAGTAGAATGTGAGAATCCAAAAAAAAAAAGAAGAGTAGAGGAAACAGCCTTTTTAGGTACAAGAGGGTCCTTCTGTCAGTCACTGTGCACTGCAGGGATTTACTTGGTGTCATGGTGGCTAACGCTGCCCAGATGGTCTAATGAGGCACTATCTAATTACTTTTCCCATGGTTCCTCTTTTTCTGATAAATACTTACTGGGCCCTCCCTGTTAGAAAGCCTTCACTGCCACCACCAGGGGACTCATGCATCTACAGATCAGCCTGAAGAATGTTTAGTTTGTTGGCACCTACAGGTGATACTCTGACAGGTGTGTAAGTGTGGGGAGAGACAAAGGCCTGTAAAGGACAACAGAGAGGCCGACAACATGAAATACTTACGTCTAACTGGAGAACATGTGGGAGAGATTTCAGAGGCCAAAATACACTTTTGATATTAAGTAATTAAGTTTAATTTCAGAGCAGATCCACAGCATAGTTACTGAAAACAGACAGACTACCAGACAAAGTAGACAATGCTGAGGAAGATGTATCACACAAACATTTATGTATATTTGTTGATTTACCAAGTTTTATGATTTGCCCTGCTCTGTTGTCTACACTCTGTTTGTAGTTTCAGTTTGATCTCAGGTTTACATCAGTCTCACAGATGTGCATCAGTGTAGTTCAGTGATTCTCAGAGAGGCTCGGAAAGAGGTTGATTTTACATTGTTTACATGCGTATTAGGGCTACATAACAATAGGACTACATTTTGCTTTCTTATGAGGCTGGGATGTATTTTGTCTTCTCATGCTGTGTGATTGTGTTCAGTGTTGGAGAGAAGTGAACTACATGTAATTAAACTAGTAGTTTAACTACATTTTGCAGTAGCTTGCTGGTAGTTCAACTACATTCATATTTGCATAGTGATTCAAGTAGTTCAATTACTTTTTGCCATTTTTGTGTAGTAAACTACTGAAACTACAAACATTTTGGGGCCATAAAAGGAAGGGAATGATTTTTTTTTTTTATTTTACCATTGCTTCTCTACTGTAAAACAGAATCCAGATTTGTTTACAACAAAAATATAACATTCATCACAATTTGGTCCTTGTGAAAAGCCCAGATGGGATTGTTTTGTTTAGGACAGGTTCAGGTCTCAGGGGTATTCCAGGAAGCTGGATTGTCACACCTAAAAAAAAAGGCCAAAATATTTGGCTGTAGTTTTTAATGTTTTGAATCTGAATATATTGGGTGTCAATTAGTCATAAGTATTGATTATTGCTATTTATTAACAAATGAAGTACATGCTGTTTTATAAGTTACCTAGCTAACTGAGTAATCCTGCTTGGTGTAACACCCCCACCTGGACTCTAGTTTCTGGACGGTGGGTGTCTGACTGATGGACAAAGTAAACAAAACCAAAGCTGACATTCCTTTCCATTTTTTGTTTATGTATGACCTTTCATATCACATGTACATTGTCAATTCTATCTTTTTTTTTTTTT
>NTHP01000629.1:171785-206686 GCA_003416845.1 Oplegnathus fasciatus
CCCCCCTCCTCCTCTTGGTTTTATGTTCAGGTCAGGTCTGGACGCTGAAGTTAGCCAGATGTATTCAAACTCCACCCACATCTTCCACAGAAATGAGAGACTTTTACAGAAAGAGAATACAAAATGATTCCAAGATGTGCGTCAGCTGCTTTTCATTAAGTTTGATGAAATGACTCCAGTGTGCATCTATTCACGGTTGCATTTCTTCATTTTCTACATGGTAGCCTGTATGTAAAGTAACCTAGGCCACCTGTATGAGTGAAAAGGAAAGCTGCAAAGCTTTCTGTGATTTCTCATTATATAAATGTTCCGAAATCATTAAAACAACAACCAAGATCAGTTTCTACACGCGCCCTCTTTCCTGCGAAGAGAATCGCGAAATCTGTGCATGTTGGAGTCTCCGTCACAGTCAGCAGGTTTATTGTTTATTCCTGTGTATCCCTGTCCCCGTGGAACCCTTTTAAGGAAGCGCGCATATCTGGGATTTTGTGTAAACTTTGGGCCCGTGCGCGTTCTAGTTCATTCCCTCTTATCGCCCCAAGAGAAAAGCGCGTGAACTCCTCCTCCTCCTTCTCCTCCTCCCTCGTCGTGCGCTCTGGTCCTCCTCTGCGCGCTCTGGGTATCGCCTCCGACAAACTGCGGCGGAGCGCTGGATCACCAAAAGTTCGCCGAATCGGTTTAGAGGTACCGGGCTTGGGACCGGAGTGGTTCGGTGTTTTTTTAGTCTGGGGTTTGGGGTGTTGTATTCTTTAGTTCTTACTTTTTTTGCAGTTTAATCATGGAGACTCTCAGAGGTCTCCTCGCGCTGCTGTGCGTTTTCCTGGCTGGAGCGCAAACGCAGACCCAAACACACAGGCTCGCGGGTAAGTTTGCTGAAAATATGTTGTACTTACCAAGAAAATGCTCTAGTATCTGGTGTTTATGGCGTTATGTTGCATGAAAAGTGCTCTCTCTGTGTTTGAATGTAACATGTCATACTGAAGTGATGTTTGCTGCCAGAGCTGGTCCAGATGTTCATTGTCTTTGGGTTGCATACTTCCCGAAGTCTGAGAAGCCTCTCAAATCAGCAGCACAGATGCAATAACAGCTGAAAGTAAGATCAGAGGAGGACAGTGGCCTAGCCCACCTTGAGAAGGCCCTTGTTTGGTCCCATGTTTGTCTTGATGGGCCTGGATAGTAGGCGTTGGGTGTAATGCAGACTGAGATCCATCAGTGCTGTGGGTGCCAAAGTGATAAATGTGAACATGAACCACAGCAGGTGATGGCACCTCAGGCCTGCTTCCCTGCCAAGGTGCTGTGCAATAGTAATAGTACAGGTGTATATGCATACAGCCATGCTATGGGTGCAGACAGTCAGTACAGGCCTGCACCTGTCACAAGTCTACCTGTATAAACATGGATAGATCAGGTAGGTCAGCCTCATGACAAGCCAGTGTGATGCAGGATGCTTCAAGCAACATCATGTTGGTCTAATGTAGACCCCCAGTGCTGCAGTAGTCATACCTGTGCTGACATCACTTTAATTGATGGGTGGATGATTGATCGTAAATGCATTTTGGATTTACTGGTTCGCAGATTTCACTTTGAAGGTGCCATTTGGCAGTTTTCTGGTTGTTCAATGGATGATATTTGCTGACAGCCATCTTTGTTTGTTTGTTTGTTTGTTTGTTTGTTTGTTTTTTGAGCAGAGTGTCCGGTTGACCTTTTCTTTGTGCTGGATACATCTGAGAGTGTCGCCCTCAGACAGAAACCTCCCAATTTTTATATTGACCAGATCAAACTATTCACCAATCAGTTCATAGATGAACTCAGGGACATGTAAGACACACACACACACACACACACACACACACACGTGCACACACACATCTCTGCAGTGATGGAAGGAAGCATTCAGATCCTTTACTTATAAAAGTAGCAATAGCACAGTTGACAGATACTCCATTACAAGTAAAAGTCCTACATTCAGAATCTTACTTAAAGAGTAAATTAACACCCCAGTGGTTTCCCTTCTCACCTTGCTGCAGTGATGTACAGGTGTACTCTGCGACAACGTGACATCACTGTTGGGCGTGATTACACATCCAATACAGCACACTTCTGACCACGCCCAACCTCACCATTTACTGATTGGAACTTTTAACCACAGAGGGCAGTGAAACACAGTTACTCTTAATGTAAAAGTACAAAAGTATAAAAACTTAGAATTGCTCCTGTCAGTGTCATAATATTATGACACTTTATTATTGTTTTATTTTAACTACTTATATATTATATATACTGGGTAATTTAATCTATATTAATGCACCATATTCTATTCGGTTATCACAGGTTTTGTATGTGAAATCAGAATCTGCAAAGTAACTGGTGACTCAAGCTAATGTAGTGAAGTAGAAGTATAAAATAGCATAACATTGAAATACTCAAGTAAAGTACAGTGACCTCAAAACTGTACTTAAGTGCAGTACTTGAGTAAGTGTACTTAGGTACATTCCTCCACTGCCTGTTTGTACCATGCACATTAATACTGTGCTGATTTGATGGTTGTCCTATTAGATGACTGTTACTCTACTTAACACCTCTATTTATCCAGGCGCCACCGGTGTGACCGCACCCTGACGTGGAACTCAGGAGCACTGCACTACAGTGACGACGTCATCCTCGTACGAGAGCTGAGCTCCCTGAGCACTCATCGCCGGGACCTGAAGAATGACATCAATACTATCAAATACATTGGCAAGGGCACATATACTGACTGTGCCATCAAGAGGGGCCTTGCTGAGCTGCTCATTGGGTAATGATAACACACACACACACATACACTTCAGCAGATTAAGTAATAAGAAGAGTGATATCATTTCCGAGTGTGTGTCTGTGTGTCTGACTGCATGCAGGGGTTCCCACTACCATGAGAACAAGTACATTGTGGTAGTGACTGATGGCCATCCCATTACTGGTTACAAAGAGCCATGTGGAGGCGTGCAGGAGGCCGCTAATGAAGCCAGGCAACATGGAGTCAAAGTGTTCGCTGTCGCCATCTCACCTGACCAGGAGGTACAAAGCACACACATATGTACTTACATACTGCCGAGGACCCTCGTTAGCATAATAAATTCCCTAGTCTGTAACCCCAACTATAATTACCACAACTAAATGCATAACCCAAATCCTCACCCCAAAATGAAAAGAATAAAGGTTAAAGGCTCTCTAAACCTATTTTACCAATCAGCTTCTTATTATGAATGATGGACTCCTACATCAACACACTATTTTGTGCCGAAGTTCAAACTGTTTTTATTATTTCACAAGAAATTTATGTATTTGTGTTTTTCTCTGTGCTCTTATCACTGGTTTAAAGTGGGTGGAGCTCAGCTGGAAAAAGGTGGTGTCATATACGTCTGTGAAACAATCAGGATTTAACATCGTTTGAATCAGAATCTGATGACAGTCGGTGGGTCGTTTGGTCACTGCCAATCAAATCTGAACAAACCACACCTACACAGTCCTGATGAAGCAGATTAGCTTTTGTTTTTTTAAAAACTTATTATTAGCTTATTAGGCCATGAATGTTTAATACGGAAATAGTTGAGATTGGAAACCAAGACTTTAGGGGCTTTAAGACTTTTACATTATATCGTAACGCAGTATTTACATTTGTACATCTAAAGAGTTATTGGCCTCTGTCCATAACAGCTGTGAAGTAATCAGTTCCTAGTGCGACTCAAACTTAAGAGATGATGAGGGATAAAACAAGAAACACAAAAAGGGAATTACACACTAAAAAGACTACATCTTTGGAAAATACCCACGTGACTTGGTTTACTCAGACTACTGATTCCTAATATTAGCTACAGCTGAAATGCATTTAATTAATTAATTAATTAATTAATTAATTATTTTACTAATTCTAACCTAAGTGGAGTAAAATAAAGAGAAGAAAAGTAACTTAAGGTAAAGTAAAGTGAAGGGAAGTGAAGGGAAGCGAAGTAACTTAAAGTAAAATGAAGTGAAGTAAAGCGAAATAAAGAGATGATAAGTGAAGTGATTTAAAGTGAAGTGAAGTGAAGAGAAGTTAAGTAACTTAAACCAAAGTAAAATAGAATGAAGGAAAGGAAGGAGAGAGAAGAGAAGAGAAGTGAAGTGAAGTGAAATGTCTTCACTTTCCAAAAATGTCATTACTCTGACGGTCCTAAACTCAAATTTTGGCCCTCACAAAGATAGATATACAAGAGGGCTCACACACACATGTACACTCACACAAACACTCAGCCACACACAACAGGCTGCCTCTGATTTTCTGCAACATGGATGTTTAGATGAACTGACATCATTACTGTTGTTTGTATATGTTGATGTTGATAATTTATAGCTGGATGCAATGTGAACATTGTAAGGCAACAACTAATGGGGATCCCAATAAACAACAACAACAACACCATGCACAGATATATAGATCTGAACACCTGAAGTTGTGTTTCAACTTGAATACAGTTTATATATCTGTAAATATTTCCACATGTCATTAAGAGACAACACTCAGCAGGTCATACAGTATTTTAAAACATGCATTGTCGGCTGTTTGTGTGGATTGCTGCCAAGAAGCAAGAGTCATTTTTCACACTGTCTGTGGCTTGATGACTGGAGAAAAAAGGACAGCTGACCTAAATTTCTATGTGATGCTAAGAAGGCATATATAAATACAGTCACTGGGTGACTGATGTCCTAAGCCTTGCGTGGGAATAAATTATGGTGTTCTTGATGTAGGCTACATGGAAGTCTAACTGTAGATAACGTCTGTTATGTCTAAAACAAGGAAGACTATCAACATTGGCAGAAGCTAATTGGGATTCAATAAACGAAAAGTCATAATGTCACAAGATGTCAGAGCTTTCAGAGATCAGTCTCATCAGTCAGTCACATACAGAAAGCATATTGTACTGTCTGTGCCACTTTCAGGCATGTGATGAGATGTTTTGTGTCTCACCAGGACACCAGGCTTTCACTCATTGCCACAGACCAGACCTACAGACAGAACTTCACTGCTGCAGACGACTCCAGATCCACCAAGATGGGAACCATTCGAACCATCATTGATATGATCGTATGTATCTCTTCTCTTCTCTTCTCTTCTCTTCTCTTCTCTTCTCTTCTCTCTTCTCCTCTCTTCTCTCCTCTCTTCTCTTCTCTTCTGTATAAACAGATTAAATGTTTGAATTTTGAACTAACGTCCGTTTTCTTTCCATCTTTTCAGACAAACGAGACAAAGGATACGGTACGTTTCTTTAAGATATATTTGAAAGGAAATTAATTTAATCTTTCTGTAATGGTTGCTTACTGCATTTACATTCAAGGGAGTAGTTACATAGTAACTAGAGCATACATTACTGTACTGCAGATCCAAAAGATTGGATTTGCTCTCATTTCGGGCTTGGCAACATGGCCGAAAAATACTTGTATCTTGATATTTGTCATTCTTGCTTAATATTTTTGAACTGAGGGAATATTCATTATTCTATTTCTTAAGTGAAACATCCCAACAGCAGAACTGTTTCTGATGAGTTTTGCTGATGCAACTTGAAAGAAGGCAAACGTTGTATACTGGCTAAATGTCTTGAATGTTGACAAACCTAATTTCTCCACTAAACAAAGTTTTTTTTAACTTTCTGGCTACTAGACTTGTTTATTTCGTGCAATACATCATAGATCTTAGATTTCAGGTCATTACCGTTCTCTTGTTCTGCCCCAGTCTGACTAAGTCTTGTTACCGCTGGTCTCCACTGCCATGTAAACTCTGCTAAACTCTCTCATACTCAGGAAACAAGGAGGGGTCAGCTACAGGAAACTGAAATTAGCACAAAAAGCCAAATGAGATGGCAGCGATATTCATGCTCCCACCTACTTCTGTATCTCCAACAAAATCACAGTTAAACATGGTGAAGTTAAGTTCAGTTGAGTTCACTGAACATTGTTTTTTAAGGATTTCACTGGGGTCAGACCAGAAAACACAGGGTCATATCATATCATAATCTTCACTCATATAGAGACAAAGAGACACTTTTCCTGCTTTAAGGTGTTCATAATCTTTCTTTCCTTTTTCCCCCCCAGTGTTGCTCTTTCGACTGCAATGTAAGTATGCCATTTATCATCTTATTGCCAACATAAATTCTTCTTCAGCTTTGTTTTTCGAGCAGTCGTTTCACTGTTTGTGTTTTTTTGCTTTTGTCTGCAGGCTCCAGGAGGGCCTAAAGGACCAAACGGAGACATTGGTGCTAAGGTGCGATGATATAATGTGAAAACTTATGTCAGAAACCCAATTCACCCAAATGCACAAGTGCACAGAACTCTACATCATCTCGTCTTTTTTTTGTCTCTCTGCAGGGAGAAACAGGAAGACCAGGGATGCCAGGCGAGAAAGGAGATGTTGGTGACGTGGTAGGTGACTTCCACCATCATTCAACACCATCCCCAACATACGAAACAATCAGATCTCTTTGGATTTGTCATGCAGGTTTGATGGAGGCGTCATTCAGATGATCTAAATATTCCTGTCTCTATGTTACAGGGCAGCGTTGGAGATCCTGGTCCTGTTGGTTACAGTGGAATGAAGGTAGAGTGCACTGAAGTCTTAACTAAACATAAGTTCTCTATACTGGAGCAAAAGTGTCAAGAGAGATGTGTTAGATGTTCAGTGGATGCTAAAGAGATAGCAGTAGCATCTTTATTTTTATTCATAGTTTGAAGCTAAATTAATGAGTTGACACGGGCTGGAACTGGAACAGGGTCTTTCAGTCGCATATGTAATGTGTTACATCTTATAGGCACATATGTATATAGGATATTTTCCCAGTGTTTTACACATTGTTCATAGTGGTGTCTTAAGATAATTGACATTTGCAGACCCAGTCGTCCTCTGTTGGAGGGTTTGTTTGCTGCTGTTGCTGTGTGATGGCTTGCTTGCTAGCAGCCAAAAGTATTTTAAAGTGATATTCATCCTGTGCCTTAAATTTATCTGGGATTTTGCTCAGAAATGTAACATAAGATCATTTAACTCCTAGTCTGGACAAACAAAATGAAAGGACAAGCCCTTATCCACCTTTTTTTAGCTTCACATAAATGTTTATGATCTAGAAACAAACTCTTGTAAGCAAGGAAACATTTGCAGACGTGAGTCTGAACGTATTTAGAAATGTTCATATTGTTTACCTGCTGATGATCACTGACTCCAGGTTACTCACCTTCTCATTGATCACTTTGGTGCGTGTAATGATGATAATTCTGATGTGTGTATTTGTGTTTCCAGGGAGACCGTGGTGGCAGAGGAGAAAAGGTACAATCACAACGCATAAATACAAACAATATACTTAAACGAGATTCAGTGCATGTTCCAGGATTATGTCGCTGTATAATTCATGGCTGACTAACGTTGTGTGTCTTATCTGCAGGGTGAAAGAGGGCACAAAGGCTACAAGGTGAGCTCTTCCTAACAGTTGTCTGATCTTCAGAGGGACGCTCCCCTATCTGTGATCGCTCTGAGAGCTAACGGTTCAATTATTCCACTCTCACTTTTATTCCCTTTCACTCACTCTTTCTATCTTCTTTATCTCTCTCTCCTTCTCAGGGAGACAAAGGTCAAAGGGGAAATGATGGAACTGATGGACGCAAGGTGAGTTACGGACTCCAACATTCAAACAGTGCAGTTCTGACTATCTGGCTGTCTTTCTTTTGCTGATTTGTTCCTCTGGGTTTCCTCATTAGGGTGAGGCTGGTTTCCCTGGTCTTCCCGGCTGTAAAGGATCTCCCGGATCAGACGTGAGTTGGATATCTCAAGCTCAGAATAATCCCACTATTATGGTCTTGCCTTTTGGCCTCGACTGGAGCCCCACTCACTCTAACGTCACACATTGCAGGCAGTTTGAATCACAACCAGGTGGACACCAATCAGTAGATGTTAACATACTCTGTATCTTTCTATTTTGGTGTCTTCAACAGACACACACGCTCAGACAGGCCACGTTCAAGTCTGCCTGAGCCTCAGCCACATTGTTTACAGATTAGCCATTAGCCAAAGTTGCATGTTTAGGAATGTCACTGTCGGTGCAGCCCTGATCAACATCACACCCTGTGTCTGGATCCCCCAGGGCAGGCAGACTGAGGCCTTGGCTCTTAATCACTGCTGAGTTTACATTCTCTGCTGTCAGATTGTTTAAATGAAGCCATATAGTCATACTGTAAACAAACACATACATGCATATGTGTGCGTTCATGCACAGCAGCCTCAGAGATTGAGTGTTGTGGCTTCAGCTGCTTATGATCATGTACTGAAACTGTGTGTGTGTTTTCTGCTTCCAGGGCATGCAGGGAGAGCCTGGGCCAAAGGGAGACCCTGGTCCTTATGGACTGAAAGGAGCAAAAGTAAGATATATTAAAAAAAAAAAGTGCTCTTGAAGATTTCAAAATAGCCTTTCAGGGGTCTGTATTAAGGATTTGCGTGCTTATTTCAGGGGGATCCAGGAAGAGACGGCGAGCCAGGAAGGCCTGGAAACTATGGCCCACTGGGACCTCAGGTAAATCCATGCAAAGAGAAACAAAGGCGATGACAAAAGACAGATCCGAACGAAGAGCATCACACGGAGCAGAAAATATGATACTTGTGTAAATATCTGTCTTGTGACAGGGTGATCGGGGCCCCCGCGGAGCCGATGGGGACAAAGGAGAGCGCGGTGATGACGTGAGTGATTAAGCTCCTGAAGACATCATAAAAACATCAACTTTCTGATTGTCAAATGACCCGTCTAATATCCTGCCATGTGTCTGTGTTTCAGGGCCCACCGGGACAAGATGGAAGTCGCGGGGAGAGAGTAAATAGGATTAATATTGACTTTAAGTGAGTGTGTTTGTGTGTGACAGCTGACAAAATATGTGTTAACGTCTTCACAATCCCTCGTAGGGAACAAACGGGGAGAAGGGGGAGCAAGGTTCCCGTGGAAACAGAGGTCCAAGAGGAGACCCGGTAAGTGATGAAAAGTAGATCCCTAGTCACTTAGGGTCTGTCTGATTTCAGCGCCCCCCCCCGCTTTGAAATTCATGGGAAATGCAGTTTGGCGCTTGTACTGAGTCAATTGCAACCGCACTGACCGTAATGGAACTCATACTGTTTTTATAATGTAATTCCCTATGTACTCCTACTAATCTAACTTTTTTTGAAACTTGGCTCAGTTTGCTTTACTTGTCTATTGTTACTGTCTTGAATGCCTTTCAGTCGCTTCATACATTTGTTCTTTTCCTTGCCAGGGGGAGCCAGGACCCCGCGGAGAGCAGGGGAGGGAGGGCTCAACTGGCGCCAACGGAAACCCTGTAAGACACACTCAAATATAATCGCACACACAGAAGCTACAGTACGCGCAGCACCGCTGTTCGTTAGCCTGTTGTGTAGAGTTTCAGCAGGCGGCACACTCCCAAGTACGAACCACCCACTTTTCTCTCTGGCAGCATCCTCTTTTTTCCAGTTGGAGAGGGGAACTTGTGCGCATGCTTCCTAGTGTGCGTGCACGTGCGAGCTCTTGTGCATGTGCATCCATATTTCATGTTGAGGGGGAGTACATTGTGCAGAAGCTTAAACAGAGGCAAACCTGGCCGGTGCCCCAGAGTGCTGCCCACTCCTGCACGCTCCGTCTCCCCTCTCTCATTCTCAGTTTTTACTCCTCCTGGGAACATCGACACTCACTCTTTCCCCTCTGACTCAGTTCTTCTCTCCGCCCGCTCCAGCCAAAGCCTCAGTATGGTTTTCTTAATAAGGCACCAGGCAGTGTAATAATAATAATACGTTACAAGCGTTAGTTGTGGTACCCTCCGTGATGTCAGAACCTTCAATGGCTCTTTTGTGCTTTCGGAGCTGAATGAATAGTAACTGAACTGAATAGTACAGAAAACATGGAATAACTGACATGTTGGGCCTACCTCATACAGTCAGGAAAAAACGGTATCCTCACATGCTGTAATGGGCTGGACATCATTTGCACTCATTAAACACTGTCATGCCATAGTTTACTGTATTACATGTGTACAGCACATATTATTAACATATTATAAAGTTTTAGTCACTGTTAACTTGAAATCAAAGAAGCACTCTGATATTTTGGCAAATATTTGTATCTTCTGTCCTACGGAGAGTCAGATGATTAGAGCAATATTAATTTTAACTCTATGCATCCAGTACATAGACACGTCCGGTTGTGATTTAGCCTAGCTTAGCAAAGACTGGAAATGGGCAAACAGTTAGCTTTGAACAAAAATCAAGCAAATGCCTTCCAGGAACACTAAAATGTTCCTATTTACATACCCATGACGACATTCAAGACTTTTGTTCCATTTCAACAGTGTGCAAAGTAGGTAACTTCACTATAAAGACAGGACTGCGGTGCTGCACGCAGCAGCTGGACCAAGCTGTTGTTTGCCTGGAAATAGTGCCAATTCAAAAGCTAACTCCTTCTATAAACTACAACGCCTTCTTTTCTATTTCTCTAAATTATGTGTCAAATGCACAAGATACAATGTGTAAACCAGATAGCTTTGGAAGTTTGGAGGGAATATTTTTTTCACTTATATGTCAAAGCTAACTTGATGTTTTCCTCATGCGTCCAGTCTTTGTGCCAAGCTAGGCTGAACATGACATTAATATTGATCTTCTTGTCTGAGGCCGAACAAGTGTTTCTCCTAAAATGTTAGAGTGTGTCATATCAATATCAAAAACTGTGTGAAACTTTAACTTCAAAACAGGCTAACGGGAGGCTATGCTGGATGAGGCTAGTGGCAGATCTGTAGACATTGCTCAAGACATTTGACTCATTGAATTGACCGAATATTGACATACTATGATTTCATTCTGGTGGTGGCCATTTTGAATTTACTCAGCATGTGACACATAAAAATAATTACTTCAACGCATTATGGAAAGCTTCAGATTGGTCTCGCTAACAGTTGTCAAATCAGTTAGCAACTAACGCTTCAATTTACTGTGTTTGCCGTGTTCCCAGATCTTAGCAAGTACAATGTTATCGTAATCAATATAAATGCTGGTCAAAAATATGAAAATAAGACACACGTTATAATAATTAAATTGAAAGATTTGATTCTTTAAAAAGTCCCGCAACAGGGGCTGAAAATCTTGTTTTTGCTGTCCTCCAGTGGTTTAACTCCTCACCTTGCTGCAGTGATGTAGAAATGTACTCCGGGACACCGTGACATCACTGTTGGGTGTGATTACAGGTGCAACAGAGCACTCACTTGAAAGTTTCAGGTCTGTTGGACCTCTGACGTCTGGTGTGATCCAACAGTCCTTGAAACTGTCAACCAGAGAGGGCAGCAAAAAAACTGGTTTTCAGCCTCATATTAAGTGACTCTTGAGACAACAAAACAGTCTAGCTTCTGTTTCAAATATAGTCTCTGGCATAGTTTGCCTGTGGCAGAGACTCATGGGAGCTGTGGGTGGTGAATGTTAACAATAACCATTGTCATATCTTTATTTTTAAAAAACATGGTGTTCAAAATGTATTAGCAAGCACAGCAGTGGATACCCATTTAGTTCAGACTAGAACAAAATGTAATCCATGAAGAAATCTTGGAAAACGGCCCGAATGTGGGCGGGACTTTGTGTCTGCACTGTAGGTTGTGTTTGTTCAACAGGGTCGTGTCACAGCCCGTTGCCAGTGTTTTTCCTTCAGCAGAGTGGCCTTTATGTGGATGTTTTTGTTGGAGAAGTGTTTTAACAGCATCTCATTAACGGTGTTGTTGTTTTCCAGGGCGAGCCTGGCAGGGCCGGGTCTCCTGGCTACAGAGGAGATGAAGGCCCACCTGGACCAGAGGTGAGTCCAACAGGACACACACGCACACACGCATGGGTTATTGATAAGTGTACATGTGCTTAAAGGCCCTGAAATCTATTCAGTCAGTTTCTTACTAATAATGATGGAATGATAGGATCCTACTTGAACACAATTATTGGAACAGTTCTGATGATTTTACATGAGAGATTTTTGTATTCGTGTTTTCGTCTGAGTTCTTCTCACTTTTTTCAAGTGGGCGGGGCTCTGTTGGAAAAATGTGATGTCACAAACATTTGTGCACCAATCAGGGTTTAGCAGTTGGTGGGTTGCCTGACCACTTTCAAATCGGATCCAACTACAGCCACACAGTCCTGAAGAAGCAGATTAGCTCAATTTTTGAGATTTAAAAATAATACCTAATGATCTTGTTGTTTTTTAACTGTGATTGGTTTATATTCTTTGGCTTACATTCATGACTTATTTAGTCATGAATATTTAATGTTATAGAGAACTACAAAAGATTTGAAGTTGTGTTTTCAGGGGCTTTAAGATTTTAAAGTCTGAAGCATAGGAGCTCCAACTTGGCACTGTAACACCACTGATTTAGCTCCAAAATCCATAAAAAATGTGCAGTTTACTGTAGAAACTGCAATCAGAAAGCTGCATATTAGAACTAATAACAGCTATTACTGTAAAACTTTTAAAGTAACTGGACACCCATTATCACACAATCGAGTCAATCAACTTCAAATAACCTGTAACAGATTGCAGTAACTGATTGTTATGTAAACAGTTAAAAGTCATTCAGCCACATGTGGACTTTCTGTTCACACACACTCACTCACACACACACACACAATGTCTTGACAACATCCAAATGTTTTCAACAAGCACATGTCATGTCACATTTCATATGTTTCTAATCTTATCATTCTTTTCATCTCCCAGGGACCCAAAGGACCGAGAGGAATCAAAGGAGCTCCAGGAGACAGAGGCCAGATGGGGGAGAGGGTGAGTGCGGGAGACAAAGAGGGGGAGAGACAGATGTGTGCCATCCATCATATTCCCTGCCATGAGGTTTGTGTGTATGTGTGTGTATGCGGATGGATCTATAAGTGTATCTCTGTCTTCATTTCAGGGAGAAGATGGTGTCCCAGGAAATGGCACCGTAGGTTGTAATGGTTTCCAGGTATGTGTTCATTGTAGTTAATGCATGTCATGTGTGACACACCTGGCTCCATGTCACTTTGTATATTCTGAGCATTTATGTCTTTTTTAGGGTTATCCTGGGCCCCGTGGAGACAATGGTGAGCCGGTAGGTTATCTTTCAAATTTCTATCTTAACAACTGCTATATTCTGGATGTATATTATGGAGTTAGTTTTATTACACAGTATATTTAACGTACAATGGATCATTGATTGTCTATAGGGAGCTTCAAAGTAAGCAGACTTAGATTGGCCTACCCAGTACTTTTGTATTTCACATTTACACATCAACACTGAATATGAGTGTCCATGTTTGAAGTTCACTGCCAACAGCGTAAAATCGATTGTTATGCTCATGTGCCCTCTTGACCTCTGACATTTGCTGTGTGGCCTTCAGGGCGGAAAGGGAACCCCTGGACCCAAAGGAGATGACGGAGATGCCGGAGATTCAGGCGACGATGTGAGTCTGTCTCTGACTTGTCTCCTTTCTGGAGTTGCTCCTCGTTCTTGATCTCATTTTATCTTTCCTCAATCCCTTCTTGGCAGAGAGCGCTGACAGGATGTGAGTCACATGTCTCGATTTATGGGCACATTTACATATTTCTTTTTTATTGCTCCCTTATAACACTTCTAATAATATATAATAATAGTTTCTTCTTTTAATCTCTGTCTTTCATTTTGTTTTTCCTCATTAGCCCTTCACATACTTTACCACTCTTATTTTTCTCAGTCCATCCATCTCGCTCTCACACTCTCCTTCTGTTCTGCAGCTGGAAATGCTTTCTTAAGTAGATCTGAACACATTTTATGTGTGTGTGTGTGTGTGCGTGTGCGCGCGTGCGTGTGTCTTTGGGGAAGAGGGCTTTGAGCTGATGCAGCTGTGTATATGTCGTTGTCAAGGATACCAGGAAATGAACAGAAACGATGAAGAGACTGCATTACTCTTTTGGTGTGTGTGCGAATGAGTGTATGTGTGTGGCAACCGTACGTGCGTGATCACCCGTGTCCATAGAGCGTGACAGTTTTAACACTTTAACCCCCGGTTCAACTTGGTCGTGTTTACATTAAAATTATTGCATTTCTCCAGGTTCGTGTTTCATGGCGTAAACATTTCTGCACATGTTTGTACTTTCCTCTCATCCGTACATCAGTGCCTGACTTCTTTTCTTTAAGAGGAGTCGCCCTTTGTAAGCCTTGGATTTACAGTGTCAGATCAGTTTACCACTCATTAAGACTTTGAAGTCTGTAGCACAGGGCAGGATTAGATGCAGAAGTATGATTCGCCCAGTTGCCCCAATGTTTACCTTTTCCTTGAGTAGTGACAGCAGCATACAGGAAACATCTCATAACCTCTGTAACTGATTCTACAGCCATGTTAAAGGACCACGAGCCTCACCTTGATTATAAAGTGCCAGATCACCACTCAAAACATGTAATTGAGTCAGTTTAAAGGAAACAGCTTTGGAATCTCCACAAAATCTTCTTGATTTCAAACTTGTAAGTGCTACTTGAAGAAAATATGCTTATTAATTTTCTTGCCGTGAAAAGATGGATACCACTCTCATACCTTAAATGTGCAGCTACAGCGAGCAGCTGGCTAGTTTAGATTAGCATGAAGACTGAAAACAGTTTGTCTACCTCTAAAGCTCTCTAATTAACACATTATATCTTGTTTAATTCATACAAAAAGGGTTCAAATGACGAGTTGTGTGGGGGTTTTTTTAACTTATTTTTGGCCAGGAGCAGTAACTTCTTAAAGTCCGGCACATGACCTCCGTAAAACTGCAGGTCATCATCTTTACACTTCAGTTTTTGTATGGATTAAACAAAAGAGATATAAAGTGTTAATTAGTGAGCTTTACAGCTGCTGGTAGGCCAATTTTTCAAAATGTCAAACTATCGCCTTAAACAAAATATCACTAATCTTCCCTGTGCTGCTGTTCCACTGGTCAGTCCATGACTAAGTCCTCTATAAAAATACATAATAAGTTGCCATATTTTGTCTCAATGGAAAAAGTGAATCCATTCCGTTCCACTTATCCCCAGAGGCATTCATCCATCTCTTTTTTTCTCTCTTTAACAGGCCGTTATATCTGTTTCTCTGAACAGTCACTTATTTGTTTCCACCAGTTTTACACTCGGCCGTTCACTGTTTTGGACGCTGCAGTGGAAGAAACAATTACCAGATCATGAGACATCAAACTGGCTAACAACATTTTCAGAGAATCTAAAGCCACTGGCTTCATTGTGATTTTCGACCGACTGGATTTCTAATAATATAAATTGTTTAAATATTTTCACACTGCACAGGCATGTACTTTGTTGCCTGCACTTTCTCTGGCCAGAGGGGACAGGAGAGTATAGACAGGGGTGTGTCAGAGAAGATAAAGGTGGAGATGAACCTTTTGACCTTTCCACCTTTTTAACTTGTTAGCTAACACACTTTGGAATGATAATATACACTTATTCGACAAGGTACGACAAACAGTCACATCTGGATATGTGTCGTCAAAATATGACGCCATAAAGTCAAGGTCAGGACGCGCGCGTGTGTGTGTGTGTGTGAGATTGTGCAGATGATATGGTCCTTGTCGTATACACCACAGTGTTTGAAGTTGAGAATGTGCAGTAATTGGAACCGTGTGTGTGTGTTTGCGCACATGTGTGTATGCTCTTATTCAAGGCTGACAGCAACTATGCGTGTGTGTGTGTGTGTGTGTGTGCGTGTGTGTTAAAAGCCAGGTGGTTGGCATTACCTTCTCTCTTTCTCTTTCTCTTTCATATCAGTCCACTGCAGGTAGATTGTTGTGTAGCAGCAGTGCAGATCTGCTGGTCTGAGTCGGCTTCCAACTGTGATCAAAGAGCAAAAATGATTTATTGTGATGGTTTGTGACTTTACAGTGCCAGCCTGCCCTCTGGCCCACACTGCCTCTCATTTCTGTCTGGCATGTTGAGCTGCAAATAAGTATTTATGTGGCTACCAATCCAAATTTATTTGGAGCAGAGTGGAGATAAACTATGTGTGGACAAAACTGTCTATTAATGGGATTTGAGGAGACCGAGTCACCTTTCTGTTACAGTATCAGTTCTTTGATTAAGAGAATACATGCAGCTCTTTCCAGAAATAAGCCTGTTTAAAGGGTTCAATATTGTACATGAGTAAATGCACTACTCTTGAATCTGCACGTGTTTGCAAGCCGTTTTGAAATCCATTTCTGGAGCATAACTTGATTAAGTGTGGCATCCACTCTCAATTTGCAATTTTGCATTAATTTGAAATTCTCTGCAGCTGTCCACAGTCTTCCTCGAACCAAAATGTCCACATTTCTTTAAAGTGTGTAACAGTATCTGTGGGAACATGGAACTGAAAGACTGGATAATTTTCCTTCATTGATTTACAGTGTTAAGCTCCATATTCTCCACACTTCTGCAGTCTGGGTCATAATCTCACAGCGATCAGCAGCTGCAGGGGCTTTGGGGCTCTCTCCCCAGGCCAGACCTGACCTCAGCTAAGATTTGAAATGAATTTTGAGACTTTTCTCAGACCGACTGCACCCTTTGGAAGTGTTTTGATATGTTGATTCCATTACTTAAAGACGTTTTAGGAAAAAAGAAGGCAGGAAGAAAGATGATAATGACAAGATGAACTTTTCGCATGTTCAATGCAAAAATGTTGATGTGCAAAGTAACTTGGTAACTACGGCCTCCAGATAAATGCAGTGCAATATTTCACTCTGGAATGTTGTGGGATTTAAAACTGGACATTGCCATCTGGTTATTTTATCTTCACTGTTTCTCAATTGAATTTCCAAATAATGTACTACAATACAATATATTTCTATTGTGATGTAAAATTATATTTACTTAGAATAATTTAACTACATCATCAATCCCTAGTGAACACACATTGTTATCTATAAAACGCTTTTTCTCCTTGTCACATTATTTCCAGTGGGGGTCTCAAGGCTACATATTACTTTTCTCACTGTATATGCCCCTATTTGGTAACATCCCCCATGAATTTCATGTAAATCTCCGTTTTTATGCTGGTGACACTCAGATTTACATTCCAATCCCACCAGGTGGTCCAGATTATTTCTCCAAGATGAGCGTTGTTTAACCACTGTTCAGCTGTTTGAGAACTTCTTTCATCTGAACACAGACAAAAGAGAAATCTTGATTGACTCACCTTATTTTTCAAATGTAACCCTCTGCCTCAGTGGCAGTAATATCTTATCCTCCCTCACTATCAAAAAACATGTGAATGACATCCTCAGGCTCTCTCCCATCTCTGTTACATGTCCATCTCTAGTCAGATGGATGTCCAGTATCAATTCAGTTTTCACCTCAGTGGCCACCCACACCTTTCAGTGTGTTTTAGTGTTTCCATCCTGCAGTTTGAAAATATACATTTAATTTAAAAAAAAGAAACTCAGTACAGGTGTTGCCTCTCGCTTAATCATTCATTTTCTTTTTTCACAGAACAACGACCCAGGGCCTCCAGGAGCTAAAGGAGCCAAAGGTCACAGAGGACCCGAGGGCAAACCAGTAAGAATACCATGGAGCCATAGCATGAGCTGACTGTGTTTGTGTGTGTGTGTGTGTGTGTGTTGTAGGTTTGTCTGCAAGTTGAGACATTGGAGGGACTGCTGTCCACACAAGTAGACCCCCTCCCTCCAAACCATTAAGCTACTCTCAAACATAGTTTTGGGGTCATTTTACAGTTTTTTATAAATACGTACAGTGAAAAGTGGTTTGAAGTTATGTTGAACCTAAGATTAGCTGAGCTCAGCTCAATTGAAAATGACATTTTAATTTACATATTTATAAAGCCATGTATTTCACTCTTAGCAAAATCAGTGAGATTATATCAAATTATATCAAATATCAAATTATATCAGATTACCCACTGTCATAGTGGCAGAAACAGAGTTCCAAACAATTATGTAATTTATAATTTGCATTCATTTAAAGGATAAGTCTGGCAATATTCAAAATTTCTGTTATTGTTAACATTTCCGACATCCCCAGCCTGTCTGTGGCACTCAGCCTCAAGCCCTTCATTCCTACTTAAGACTTAAAAAAAGGTTCACAAAGATACTAAAATACTAAATCCTTTCCTAAAACAGCTGGGCACTGTGGTTTGCAGCAAATATTACTCAAACCGGAGAAAACAGTGTATTTGTTGGGAACTACTTTCAGCTGCGGATTAATACACATTTGGTGCTATAGTGAGTATGTACAGCACCAGGATGGTAAATAAAACAAACTACAGTGCCTGTGTTCATGATCATGAAGGAGCATGTCACCTAGTGAAATGGTGCGGCTCACTGATGTGTCTTTAATAGTTTTTGGACTGTGTCAGGGAGGAATACACATCTGTAAGGTACACAGGCACTACTTGTTAGTAGGACCAGTTCATTTTGGTTTGGGTCTTGTCATGGGATTTATATGAATATCACCAGACTTTTTTAATAAATTGGGCTTACAAGAACAAAGCGCTGTCTATTCCTGATCCCATAGACATCCAGTAACTGAGTTAAAGTTAGCTAATCTCGCCACTGGACATAACATCAAACCGCATGTTAAGACATAAAAAAAAAGTGCATCCCATAGTTTGGCTCACAGCATGTAGGAAAGATAGTGCAATTCCCTGTTCACCAACTGGCAAGTGAAAGCTTGTGGTATTGGAGCATGAGAAAAGATGAACAAAGATTGGATCTAAATATAACACTGTGCAAGAAGACGTGTTCTCCAGGACAGAGTCCTCAAACTTTACCCTTTCAAACTTTCCCTACTTTCTGTCTCTCTTCCTCCTCCCTTTCCTCCTCTCTCTTTCTGCCTCTCCTCTGGCTTGTGTCTCTGCTGCATATTTCTGTATGAACATTTTGCGTCATGAGTTCTCGGGACAGTTTCTCTCATCTACAATTAACGGCTGCCTCTCTCTCTCTCTCTCTCTGTCTCTCTCTCTCTCTGTCTTGTGTGTTTTTGTGTTTGCTTGTGTGCACACATGCAAGCTACTCTGGTGTCTTTGTCACAGAAAAGAATGCTCTTAAACTGACTTTAATGTCTGTTAAAACAAAACAGATGGTTTTCCTGCTGCTGAGCGCAAAAACAAAATGCTGTGGCAGTGAACTTTTGGAGGATTCACATGTTGTTGCAGAAAGATAGCAGTGCACACAAATGTGTGGGTGTGGATGTGGGTTCAGTGACTGAGGGATTCTGGTTTGCAGTCAAAGGAGTAATGGTTTTCCCAAGAATCAACGTTTTAGTTGTTTTTTTTTAATTCCTGTTAAAATAAAACGAATTCCAATAATAGCTGTGTCATCTTGAAGTCATTCCATATAAACTTTTGTCTGGCCAGTCTTTTTTTTTTAAACAGATAAACACATCTATCAGGGAGACTCTCAGTCCCCCTATCTTCTTCTCTCACTCACTCTCCCTTTCTCCTCAGGGACCTCCTGGGCCTCCTGGACCACCAGGAACTGATGTGAGTATAAAAAAAATGTAATCAGTCAATTTAATCTGAACCCTCGCCCTCTTTTTCGCCACAGGACAGATTGGCTAAGCACCACAGACTTAATTCCCCCTTGAGGCTGCGCTAGTTTTGACTCTGAAACTGATACTGTATGTTCAGTCCAAAGCCGCACATCCAATTTCCTGAACACAGGAACCAGTCCTTTAAGTAAAATATCACCATTGTCATGTTTTGGGGTTTTTTTTCTTTTTGGAGCAGCTTGAAACAGTCTAGGCCCCAGTTGTGTGTGTTGTGTTTGAAAGTTATGTAATGTGATTTGACGGTGCATTACCGTACTGTAACATGCGCTCCACCTCTCTCTTCAGGAATGTGAAATTCTGGATATCATCATGAAGCTCTGCTGTAAGTTAGACGCTTGACTTTTTGCGCACTTAAATGCACACTCACAGAAATGAAGCCACATGTACTCTGCGTTAAGCACTATTCAACCCAGAGCCTGATTAGCCAAACATGCAATCAGGACCTGAAGAATTTGAGGATTACGCAGGTTAAGTGGCGTTATGTTTTTTTCCTGCACAGTTAATTAACTTTGATTTTGTGTTTTTTTTTCTCCATCCTCTCCTAATCACTTCTCAGCTTGTTGTGGTAAGTTTGTGCTCAGTCTAAAACACAATCATCATCGTAATTGTTTCTCACGCTCCGTGGCTATTGTGATCCTTTGGGATTTTGTTTATGTGTGTCTCCAGAGTGTAAGTGTGCACCCATGGACTTGGCGTTCATTGTGGACAGCTCAGAGAGTATCGGTTCCACAAACTTTGCTCTTGCTAAAGACTTTATCATCACAGTCATAGACAGACTGGCCAAAGACCAGCAAGTCAAGGTAATGTCCCTCTCTGAATTACCCTGGGTTTTGACATTTGACTGTGTTTCATATTCATCCATCTTTGCCGAACCTCTGTAGGATAACCCACACTTGACCTCTGTGGATTGTGTTGTTTATTCAAAATGATACCAAAAATGTTGCGAAAACTGTTTTCAGAGATGTTCGGAAATGCTGCCGCGAGAACAGACCTCAAAATAGAAAGTGTGAATAAGAGATGTCGTCTCTGGTTTTGGAACTCGCTTTTATGTCTCTCCAATGACTCTTCTCTTCCAGTTTGGATATAATTAGTCAGGATGGGTGGGACGCAGAAATGTTGACAGAGGAAAACACATGCTGGCAGACATAACACACACAGACCAAAACACACGGTCACCATGCAATGTTTTTGTTTCCAGTTTGCAGGTAATGAGTCCAAGGTGAGTGTAGTCCAGTACAGTGGATCGCGAGCCCAAGAAGTTGTCCAACTGGGCACCAGCGCTGCTACCCTCGCCGACTTTAAACAGTGAGTTCACATGCATGCAAACAGAGTCCTGCCTGCCTTTTTTTTTTCCTCTGGCTGGCTCTTTGACTGTGTACTGTAGCTGTGATTCAGTGTCACTGCACCAGTGGTTTCAATTTCATTGGTTCAGTTTCTGGTTACGTCCAGTTTATGTCTCAACTTTAGGTCAGTCAGACAGTAATTGGAAGGAAGTCTGCAGTGTTTTAGTACTGCAATAAGCTCATACTCCTCTCCAATCACAAGCAGTGCATTTGCTAATTTAATAACTCAGTACTGGCTATTTTTGCTTTCAACAGTGCTGTTTCTTGTTTGCTGCCTTATTGAGAGTGAGGAGATCAATTATAATATCATATCTTGGCACACAATTCAGAAGCCCCACAACATGCCCAGCCCATCTTAGCAAAAGACAGTAAGCAAACGGATACAGTTTCCAGCATCTCTGGAGTTGGCTTATTTATTCAAACTCAGCGTCTTCTTAAGACTCACTCTTATTATATGACTTTTTCTTAACTGATGCTATTTGTTGTAATTATTTAAATTATTTTATCTTGTTTTATATCTTATGTTTTGGATTTTATCTACTTTCATTATTTGTTTGTACTGTAAAACACTTTGTTTTGAAAGGTGCTATATAAATAAAGTTAGCATTATTTTAATTATACTTATTATTATTTACACATTTGTGTATTTTCCATGTTTATGGTAAATCAAAATTTAAACATTGTAATTTAAAAGCATAGTTCCCATTTTGGGAAATGCGCATATTCACTTTCTCTCCAAGAGTGTCATAAGTTAAGTGTGGGGCTGGAGCCAGAAGGCCATTAGCTTAGCTTAGCATAAAGACTGGAAGCAGGGTGAAACATCGAGCCTGGCTCTCTTTAAAGTTCAAAAGTAAGCTACGCCTACGTCTACAACTTAAAAGTGAGCTTTAGAGGTGCTGTAAGGTTACTTTGAAAAAAGAGCCAGGCTAGCTGTTTCCCTGTTTGCCACGCTAGGCTGATCACCTCCCAGCTCTAGCGCTGTACATTTCGTACAGACATGAGAATGGCATTATTAATCTATAAAGAAAGCAAATACATGTTTTTCCCAAAAAGTTGAACAATTTCTTTGAGGAGCTTTTAGCTTTTACTACATGCAAGCTAAGCCAGGTAAGTTTGAAAACAGCTGAAAACAAAGTGCTTCCATGCTAGTGTTTTCAGATTGTTTTCATTAAGATCTCCATCCACATTGGAATGCCTGAACGAGAGGAAAATGGCAAAATCTCTTCCTCTTCTTAGTCCCTAATGGGCCGGCAAACAACAAAATTATGCTTCACAGCCAACTCTGTTGGTATTTAAAACAGTTTTTTAAAAAAGACCCAGTTTTTGGCTGAAAAATGCCTGCTTGACATGGAAACGAAGAGAAAAAGATGAGCTTCCAAATTTGCTGGCTTAGTGTGGGCGTACTGTTCAACAGTGAGTCTATTTCTTGACCAACAAGAGCTTCACACACAGCTAATTCTTGGATGGACTGGAGACCAGCTTGCTGGCTAACACACTGCAACATGTAAATAAGAGTAGGCATATTTTATCATATTTTGATAAAAACGAGGCTACCCAATTCCCCCTGCTCCAAGTCTTTGTGCTAAGCTAAGCTAAAACACAATCAAGACCATGTAATTCTAATGGACGATAAAAGAGATATCAATCCTCTCATTTCAATCTTGGCAAAGCAGCAAACAAGTGTGTTTTTTTATGTCATTCATTTTCTTACAAAGCCATTGATTTTGTGTGTGTACAGGGCAGTGAGAGACTTGCGCTGGCTGGCTGAGGCCACGTACACAGGCGAGGCCCTTGAGTTTGCTCTGAACAGCACAATCAAGCTGATGACGCAAGAGAACAAAATCGTTCTCGTCCTCACCGACGGACGCTCTGATATTTACAGAGACAAGGTTCCCCTCAACGTCCTCTGTGGTAAAAACCTCCAGGTGAGTACAGGACACCTCGATGGGCACAGTAAACGTTTGTGCCACACTCACAGACTGAAATACTGAAGTACCCGCTAAACTAAAAACCTTTTTCCTCTCATCTCCAGGTGGGCGGTTTAGGAGTGAAGGACTACTCAGGCCGTGAGCCCAACCAGGAGCAGCTTGGGGACGTGATTTGTAGGAGTGACCCCAAACCAGGCTTTTCCTTTGTCCTGGACAACTTTGCAGAGCTGCTAGATGACACTTTCCTGCAGAACCTCACATCCAGAATCTGTCAAGGTAAACATATACACATAAGTGTACACACACACACACAAACACACACACATGGTTGGTCATTTCCATCAATTGAATATTTTGTACCAACTCCAAATAAACTGACTGTTGCTCTCTCATCCAGATAAGAGGTGTCCAGACTACAAATGTCCCAGTAAGTCTGTTTTTCTTCTTCAATAATAGTAGTTTTACATTTGGTTGGACTGTGGTTCACTCTTTCTAATGTTTACTTTAGCTGATTGCTGTTGACCCAGTATGCACAGTAAAGCTGAAATAGCTGAAATAACCAGCAATTTAAACCCATAAAATGTACGAGTGAATTGAAAATGCATGAATGCTATTTGGCTGACTTGCACCTTGCTATCTCTCTAGTCTGTCATTTACAGAACCACTGGAAACTGCTATTGATCACATGTATTGTGCCTGTGCGTGTCTGTGTGTGTGTTGCAGTCACTTTCTCTGAAAGTGCCGATATTTTGGTCATGATGGACAGCTCGGCCAGTGTGGGTCAGAAGAACTTCGAGACAAGCAAGACCTTTGTCCGCCACTTGGCCGAACGTTTCCTGACTGCTGAGAGGAAGAGGGGTGCCACTGTCAGACTGGGTGTGGGCCAGTACAGCCGAAGCCCCCGCATGGAGCAGACGCCAACAACCAATTTGACCTTGGTGTCTTCTGCCACTGAAAAGGCGGCCTTCCAAAATGACGGCACCGATGTGTTACAGGCCATGGAATACGCTGTTAGGAATTTACGCGGCCGTGGGGACGCATCAGGAGGCAGGAAGAAGCTGGTGCTGTTCTCTGACGGCAGGTCTCAGGCCGTCACCGAGCCCCAGCTGGAGAAGCGTGTTCGTGAGGTGGCGGACGCTGGGGTGGAGCTCTTTGTCATCGCCATTGGCAGCCAAGTCAATGAGGTCAACCTGCGCACGCTGGTGAGCAGGGGGCGGCAGGACGACACCACCTACGCCCAGCGCCACCTGTTCCGTGTCTCAGACTACCCCTCTCTGCTCCGCGGGGTCTTCCACCAAACCGTCTCCCGCAGGGTGTCCATAAATCCCTGAGTGCAAGGCCCCAAACAACAGGACCAACACGCTTTAGATTTTTAGTCCCATTATGAATATTCAGTCTCACTCATTTACCGTACACTGTGTTTGAGTACTTCTTTAAAGAAAAAAGAAATGTCACAAAACGACAAATGATTGTGTGGCAAAAAAAATGGAAATGTCTTCATGAAATTGTCATGGGACTTTATTACCCTGAGTTCAGCCTCCAAGGCAGACCATCTCAGGCTGAGTACAAATTCCACCTTCCACCTGCTGGGATCATTAGACTATAACCAACGTGATGGGGCTAACCTAAACCATTTTAGAGTTTAGAGCTTGTTGTGACAGTACACAATTGGTGCCTGGCAGGCAAACATCAGGTTAAAAAAGTCCCATGTCAAAAAAGGGTTGCTTTGGTCCTGGGGAGCCATCAGTAATGGCCACAACCAAACTAAATTTCTAGCTTTTAAATGCATTGGGCTGATTTCTACTCAGGTATTCTGCACCCCTGCATCACTTTCAGCTAGTCTGGGCCCGTGCTTTGACTTACTAACTAGTGTGGGTTGAAAATGGCTCATTAAGACTACACTCTCCTGTCTCTCCAGGACCAGAGCACCTGC
This sequence comes from Oplegnathus fasciatus, assembly GCA_003416845.1. Classification (NCBI taxonomy): domain Eukaryota; kingdom Metazoa; phylum Chordata; class Actinopteri; order Centrarchiformes; family Oplegnathidae; genus Oplegnathus; species Oplegnathus fasciatus. The sequence goes on from NTHP01000629.1 coordinate 196,577, forward strand.
CATTCGAAGGATTTGTGTGTAGGGTTTAATGTGGACTCATTTTGTAGCTCTTACCACTCTTTCAAGTGGTGTCGGACTTGTGGTGTCTCAATTTTACATAAAAAGAACATAAGTGAACCAACCGCAGCTGTGAATTGAAAACATATAAATTCTTTGGCGAGTGCTTGCTGTACCTAAATGACTGTTAACCTGGAAGGCTGGCTCGTGATTGGCCAGTCAACTTTTTGCGGGGTTTTGCCCTTATAAAGCATATTGAAAAGGTCAGTTGGAAAAGCCGTGACATATTCCCAACTTGGTGAAAACTCACATCCGACATCACTTGAAAGCTCTATTAGATCACTGAACCGAGAACAGGAAATGACATCAGGCAGACTCTCAAACAAACCCATCAGCACTTCACCTGGTACGAGGACACGACAGCTGGACTCAACATGTGTGATTCTGTCCGAGTGTGTGTATCTGTATGTGTGTGTATGTGTGAGCACCCCTGTGTGTACATCAGTTACATGTATATGTGTGTGGAAGTGATTTTTTATGTGTAGCCTTGGACGATTGTTCCATAAAGAGTTGTGTTGGGGTCTGTTCTTTATCGTCTGTCGTCTGTCAGACACACACACACACACACACACACACACGTACACACCTTCGTACTTCATCAGTGAGGTAGGAAAACATCTGTCATGGTTGAAGGCTGGAAAAGAAACCTAATGGGACTCATGCCGAGAGCCCCCCCACATACACAGAAAACACACACACCTTTTAGATCCCCTCAACTGTAAGTTCCACATCTTCAGTTTTGTTGTCATCAGTGGCCCAGAGTCACTGTACTGTTGTTATTATCTGTGGTGCTATTAGTCTCAGTGTATCAGCCTCTATCCATGTTGTTAAAGAAGATATTTTTACCTGAGGAGACAAAACCTCAGTAGTGTTGTAAGAGCTCCTTCAATAAAGGTTACTACACCAAAGTGTCTCAGCTCACTTTTGTCCGTACACACACAGACTTGTAATCTGTGGCTTCATTTTCACTTTTTCACTCATAAACGTACGTCTAAAGATCCTCCTTTGACATAGATTCAGTCTCTGTGAAATTTAAATACTGGGTATTTAACCACGACTCTTACCTCAAAGCAAAATAATGTGATATTAGCCCAGTAGTGACATATGGCACAAGGGATGGCAATAACGCTCTCAAGCTTTGGTAAAGCCCTGACTTTTCAACTAGCACCATCATCCAGTCGAAATTGTAGTTTTTCCAATACTTCGTCTTATGACTGTACATTTGTTTTGTGCCGAGTGGCACTAAATGTTAGCATGCTAACATGCTAAACTATGGTGAACATGGTAAACATTAGAAAACCTGCTGAACATCAGTGTTTTAGCATTGTTATTGTGAGCATGTCAGCATGCAGACATTAGCATTTAGCTTAAAGCATCGATGTGCACAGGTGCAGCCTCACAGATTGCAGTAATCTGCGGATCGGCCGGGTCGGGTCATAAAAATCAACTTTATGATTAATAGCGGATGGGTGGCGGGTGGGTGAATTAATACATCTTTAACGAGGAAAATATTAATTACTATTTACTACTGACTATTTACAGCCCCTCCAAAAATATATATTTTTTTGAGTTTATTAAATACATGCAGCGATCCCACCGCAGCAGTTACCATTAAGAGAGACGCTGTGCGCATTTACACTCGAGGCACAGCAGCTTGACTTCATTGATGATTTAAATCTCCAGACATGCCGACAGGATTAAATGTAAATTAATGTTCTGCGTTAACATCCAAAGGTCACACACACACAGTCCAGGTTCATACAGTGAAATAGTTTGGAGTAAAGCAGCATCCTCCTGATAAATCCTGAGCTCCATCAGAGCCATCTAAAAAATGTATTTCCGAAGCTAAAAGTTTGATTGTGTTTCCCCTGAGAGTTTCCTCTGTCCTGTCCAGTTTATAACTACAGTTTTTAGTTTTGATCCCGATATTTGTTGCAGTGACATTACTGCAACATGGCAACGTTACGATTACTTAAAGCAGCCTCTCTAATCTATAAAGTAAATCGTTAAAGAAAACACTGATACATCAATAGAACACACAATAAAGAAATCACCTGGAAAGCTATGCGTACATGTGGGTTCAGATGACATCAGAGCCGATCCACACGTCACTAAGCCTCACAGTGCCGCTAGTACGGCTGACGGCTGCAGATTTTTAGGTCTTGTTTATTACCCGTGATAGCAGCTAAATTGCTACAGTGGGGTCAAAAAGAGAAAATGGAGGCAAACTTTAAAAGTACTATTCAGTTTTTCTGTTGTATATACGTTCACTAGATTTTACAGGCTCACTCGACTGTATTTTCTGTAGCTGTGTGCATAGTTTTTAGCCATGCTAGCTGTGTGTCTTTGGGGCAACGCTGATCGGTCGATTGAACCACCAGAGTGAANGTTAACATCCAAAGGTCACACACACACAGTCCAGGTTCATACAGTGAAATAGTTTGGAGTAAAGCAGCATCCTCCTGATAAATCCTGAGCTCCATCAGAGCCATCTAAAAAATGTATTTCAGAAGCTAAAAGTTTGATTGTGTTTCCCTGAGAGTTTGCTACAGTGGGGTCAAAAAGAGAAAATGGAGGCAAACTTTAAAAGTACTATTCAGTTTTTCTGTTGTATATACATTCACTAGATTTTACAGGCTCACTCGACTGTATTTTCTGTAGCTGTGTGCATAGTTTTTAGCCATGCTAGCTGTGTGTCTTTGGGGCAACGCTGATCGGTCGATTGAACCACCAGAGTGAAATATCTCCACAACTATTGGATGAATTGCTGTGACATTTTGTACAAACATTTATGTTCCCCAGATGATGAATCCTACTGACTTTGGTGATCCCCTGACTTCTCCTCTAGCGCCACCATGACGTAGACATTTTTGGATCACAGTAAAGTGTCCCTACCACTATGGGTTAGATTGATACACTTAATTCAGATTGTGACCATGGTCAACGTGACCTCCTAAAACAGCAGCATGTGAGCATTGTCACTGCAAGCACGCTAGTATGCAGACACTAGCTTTTAGCTCAAGAACCTCTGTGCCTCTCAAAATCACAAAACAGTGGTTTAAATGTTTACGACCTGCCGTACACTGCCAGTCATCTGACTGCTCATTTTTCTACCCCATTGACCATGTCCCCTGATCTCAGCAATTACCTTAATGAGTAAAATGTTATAATAATCACAGATGAAGATGCACAAAAGTATGACAGTAAGACCCAGTAAGACATATTTTCTTTAACTAAACACTAATTCTGTGTCATATTTGGGCGCAGCAGAGTGACAGTGTGACCTAAAGTGACCTAAATACCAGTCCCAAGTCGAACCCACTGTGTCAGCAAGTGTCTGCCTGCTAATGTGCCCTTGAGCAACACATCTCTACCAGCTCCAGTGCTGCTGTGCTGCAGCTGAGCCTGACCTCTGACCTCCCTGTTGAAACGGAGCAAGAGAAAAAAGAATTCTTCTTTCAGGGGTCGAGGGTGTATCACTACAAACATCTTTTTGTTGTATCCTACTCTTCCACCCCTGGATGTGCAGAAAATATACAGTACATGGACACGCAAATGTTAAACTGTCTTCCTCTCTGTGGCTCAATGAGAGACATATGTTTTATATTAAATCTTCACACTCAGACTGCAGCAGAATTTCAGTGGAACTGTCTCAGTTTGAGTTACTTTTTTTCCCTGTGATCCTGATTTTGAGCCACTGTTTTGATCTTCGCTTTGTGCATTCTTGTGTGTGTGTGTGTGTGTGAGTGTGTGTGTGTGTGTGCATGCACGTACATGCGCCGTATGTGTCTGGACTGTTTGATACATCTCTTCCTGTGTTGAAATCATTTATGAAGGTCCGGAGCCTAAACTGCACTTATCAGAGCATTTCACACAGCCCCCCTCTCTGCATGTGTTTGTTTGTTTGTGTACGTGTGCATGGGTGTGTCCACTTGCACGGTGATGCATATTTCTGTGCGTGATTTACAGCATGCACATCTGTGCAATTTGTGCGTATGTGGCCGTGTGTTTGTGTGTGTGTGGGGGGGACTGTTCCTCAGAAATTTGTCTTGGCTCCTCTGTAGTTTTTCTGAGACCCAATTTCCTCCTTCCTCCTGTTTTCTGAAGCCGTAGCGATTGGACCTCTCACTACCATCTTACTCTCAGACCTCACCACAACCTTTTTCCAGCGAAATTCACTGGTAGTGACATAAGTTTTGCACATGGACTTGACCGTACATGTGCACGGCCTTGTGTGTGTGTGTGTGTGTGTGTGTGTGTGTGTGTGTGTGTGTTCATGATGCACTGAGGTAACGACTCCCAGCTGCCTTGTCTGAACAGAAAGCACATCTGGAGAGACGGGGGGAAAAAGATTCCAAAAAGAAGAAAAGGAAAAGAGGAGTAACTGTTAGATTATCATACGTTTAATGCAATATCCTGTTTATTTGTTCTTAAATATAGCATTTCAGATTCAGGAGCTGCACTGGAAAACATCTGGAAGGACTGTATCACTCCCATACATGCACAGACAGTCAGAGATTAGGACTGAGCTGTAAATAACCTTTAGAGCTGTCGTTTTGTGTATCTGTGCATGCTGCAGAAAGCGTGAACGTGTATCTGCTGTTTGACTGTGGGCATTTGCATGCATGTGCTTGATTTGCTTCGATGTTGCTGTTGTCGCTTCGTCTTTGCGCGTGTTTGCATATGGAGTAAATTGAGTCGTTCCCTGTGTGTTTTCTGTGGAGGAGCGAGAGAAAAGTTGCAGCGATGTTGGGAGAGTTGAGCTGTTTATGATTCTGGAACTGATTACGCAGAAATCCCCCCGGACTGAAACGCTCTTTTAGTCCATGTGAAAGAAATAAAGAAAAAAAAAAAGAAAGAGTGAGAGAGAGAGTGTGTGTGTGAGAGAGTGAGAGGCAGAGACTGGTTTACTCTTATTTGGGAGGGAGGTCATTCCTATTCTATGAGTCACACTTTTAAGAGAGACCAGAATCCCCCCGCCCCCATCTCCCTCCACCTCCACATCTCTCCATCACATCCACACACACACACACACATTGCTCCACTCCTCTCTTCTTCTCTTTTTAAGGAAAAACCCTTCCCTGGCCAAGACAGAGAGAAGAGATCCAGAGAGTAATAACTCTGGTCAGCAGCTGCCCTTCTTCTTCTTCTTCTTCTCTCCTCCTCTGCCTTTCCTTTTCTCTCTCACCCACACTTGGTCGCCTTGGCAAAATGCTGACTGCTGTCTCACCTCCACCCACCTCTAGACTGTCATAGCCCACTATGCCTTCAGATAAAGTTAAATTACAAAGCATGAGGCACTAAAACTTCAAAACTTGAGTGTATGAGTATGTTACATTTCTTTAAGTGCAAGAGCACCAACGTTTGGTTCGCTACTTTAGTGGGAAACTTTTCTCAAATGCCCCTGTGATGTGATATTCTTAAAGATATGGATTCAAATCTCTGCTCACTCACATCAGCACCTTCCATACTCAGTTGACCTCAGCTGACCTCTTCATGTCCCTCTCCAAGCTGATATATCATGCATACCATGTAACGGATGTGGACTTGGATGTCAAAGCCTGTTCCCGACATTGCCTCCTGAGCTCTGGCCTGGATAACACATTAGTGGCAGTGTTACTTGTTAATACACTGACAGCTCTGCAGGCCACGTCAGAAAATTCGAGCAAATTGGACACTGACATGCGCAAGTGTTGCTGCAGAAAAAGAATAGGCTTTACATTCAGTGTAAATGTGACCTGTGCAGATGTGTGGGGACATGGTAAATCCTCTAAAAGGGAGACCTCCCACCACGTCCACAAACACTTTAAAGCATACAAATAGGTAAACGGGCGGCTGTAGCACCTACATGGGTATAAACATGGTGAGCAGACTCATGGCCAGATTGTCAGTGTTTACACCGAGTATAAACTCCTCTCACTTGGCCTACTAATTGTAACCAGACCACCAGACACAAGTGATGGCCGTTTGTGTGTGTTTATGAGTATGGGGGTTGTTACGTCTGCTCTTTACCCTGTTCTATTTCATTCTTACTCACCACATGTATGAGATTAACTGTGAAAACCTCCTAAATGCTCTATCTCAGGGACATGAAAGCTCAGTGTGGCCCCAGGCTTGCGCCATGTGTTCGGCTGAGGGCCACATCCATAAAATTGTCATATGTCCTGATACTAAACGGACATTAAAATCTGTTTGTGGAAGGCGTCTTTGAAGGGGGGGTCTGTTCAAAACTCCAGCTGCGCTTTGGCATCCTCTTTTACTGGTACATGGCAGTAATACTGGCACAATAGGCCGCATGTACGCGCGCGCGCACACACGGGTTCCTGCGGAGCCATGGCGCCCCCAAGCGGACAGAAGTGGGCACTGGGGTGCGTCGTGCGCGTACAGGAGGAGGGATCAGAGCTTGTCGCTGGGGCTGGACCGGGACGAGAGGGCGAACGGACGGCTCTTCTGCGGAAAGTAAACGCGCATCCAGGGCTTTATTTCCCATTTTCTTCCTCCCGTGTCCCCCTTTTCTGTCTCGGTTTTCTCTCCTGCTGAGATGAGGAGATAATCAACAGAGGACCAGCCGCTCACGAAGTTTTGAAGTTGTTGGAAAGAGTTTGGGTAAGCAGCGCTTTTACGCACAACAATGTGCCAATCTCCCTCTCCCTCTCTCTCTCTGTCTCCCTCTTTCTCCTTGTGTGTCTCTGCCTGTCTCTCTCTCTCTCCGTCTCTCTGTCTCTTTGCATGTCTTAAAACTTACTCTCATCAACAGAAATGGGCGCTTTTTCTCAGCCAAGCCAAACTGCTGCGCGAACAAACTTTGAACACGCAACTCCACAAACTAATCACCCAAGAAAAAAAACTAAATATGGCATGGGCTCCATCAGTCGTGCTGTTATCTCTGCATATTTTTTTTGCGTGATACTTACCTGTGCAGTGATGACTCCCACTCACTCCCCTGGCCTGGACAGTGGGAGAGGAGTGGGAACTTCTGCAGGAGCGATTCTTCCGCAGCTCACAGCTGTCTGTCCGCTAGAGGGAGCCACAGCAGAGCTCGAGACTGACAGTCTCTTGGCTGATGTGCACTTAAAATGTTTTAGAGAAAGCCTAAAATGATGAGTCTGAAAATATAGTTTTATTTAGTGCAACTGGATAAAAAGCTGCCAGCAGGTGTGAGATGATTTTACTTCAGATTGGTTTTCATTTGTTTTGATAACTATCTTAAAAAAGGCAAATTGCTCCGCTGGTAGGACGACATTTAGTTACAGAAAATGTTATTTGCATTGGAAATTATACTGTAGTTGTTTTTCTCAAGAGGGAGATGTTTCGTTTTGTTTATCAGTGTGCAGATTTTTACAGTATAAAAATATAGTATGCTGCAGTGGACATGAGTTGACAGATAGTCCAGTGTTTGACTGCTGGGTTGAGATCTTTGATGTAGAGTAATGGATAGACACTAGACCAGCTGTAGACTTTGTTGACATGTTGCTACCAGTGTCAGGCTGACTGTTTCCTCCAGGGGCCTTGCCTTCCCGCACAGCCAGCAGAGCTTGATTATTAACCAGGCAAAGTGGGCACTGTCCCGGGTCCCAACCCTCAGGTGCCCTGAAGGTCTCATGTCAAGTGTGTATCAGCTTCTTGGTTTGAGGTTGTTTCATTAATTGTTTTGCAATATGCACACCTTGAGGCAGGTCCTGCATGATTATCTGTCTCGTCCAAATGTACATGCTCTATGTTCCTATATAAATTCATGTTTAATTACTAATAAGGGTCAACTTGCCAGCGCCCCCCAACAGGTCAATCCGTCCCTGACAGCCAATGAACGCACGTTCACTGTGAGGGAAGGGAAAGCCTCTGCAGGGCAGCAGACTGAGGCCTTGTGAAATCTTGTGGTTTAAAACCAAAATGTGAGCCTTACTATATTCAGTCAGCTGCCTGCTGTCTGCTGCCAAATACAACCAGAATATTTTCATTTTTTGTCATTACCCAAAGTAATGTTTGTATAATTCTTCCTTGACTTGAAAGGATGAGGTGCCACGTTTAGATAAGATAATTGGTTCCATTTTTTAGTCTTGGACTTTCAAGTTTCATTTGGTCGTACAGTGAGTCCTTTGAATACTCAGGCTTGTATTTAGTGGATCTGATTGAACTTCCCTTGGTTATGACTGTAGTTCGGCAGCATGTTAAGGCCAGTGTCCAAGTTTCTACTTTAATAATCCATAATGAGGCGAACGTCAGCCTTTGTTGAGACCAGTCATTTCTTCTTGCCTCTGTTGTTTCCATTTCCACCATTAAACACAAAAAAGAAGAGCCATGTTTAACTCATGTCATGCTCTCAAACCTATTACATAACTCTGTGGCAGCCATTTTGTTCTCCGGGCAGCAGTTGGTAGACCGTTCTTTATAAAATTCCCTTAAACTGATACCAGGTGCAGAATCTAGATGAAGAAAACTACAAGACAAAAATCATACACAATGTGGAATGATAAGAAAATTCTATATTATTAGACTACACTGCGGTAAAAGGCCATTACAGTGTTAGTTATTTTTGAAGAAGCACATAGTCTCCTTGTTTCTTGATTTTGGCTTTAAATTATCACATCTCTGTCTTTCCATTTCTGCGATTCAGTGTTTTTCCTGTATTTTTTGTCTTTTACATTTCAAGTGAGTTCTGTTTTCATTTTATTTTGAGAGATAAAGTGAGAAAAATGAATATAATATAATTTATAAAAATAAAACAAGCAGATTGTTAATTCAGTTGTGTGTTCTGTACCTTAATGTGTCAGACAGGAGAAGAGGAAGATGCTGGGGCTAGAGGTCATCGTGCTCTGTCTTCTTTTTGGAGCCCTGACTCACGGCCAGACAACAGAGTGCAGTAGTGAGTGCCATGAAACTGAGCCCAACATGTCATGTTAATATGTTAACACAGTTTTAGTGACAAAACACGTAACATTTCATGATTCATTTAAATGCATTGCAATCTTCCATGGAGGTTTTATACGTGGTTGTTTTGTGTTCCCTCCAGAGAAGAATGATTGTCCCATAGACGTGTACTTCACTATAGACACATCTGAGACCATCGCCCTGCAGGAGCCGCCCCCTGGATCCCTGGTGGAGAGCATCAAGGTTCCTCATTTATCTGCAATTTTATTACTGAAACCTCAACACAGAAGACCCCCGTTTTATAGTTTCATCATTTCTAAGTGACAGTCGACCGGGTGGACTGTATCAGCCATGTTGTATAATGTGTTGTGTCTTGTTGTTGCAGTCATTCACTGAGCAGTTTGCACAGCGTTTAGAGAATGTTGAATTCAGAGGTGCTGTGCGGATCAGCTGGAACATCGGTGGACTGCACTTCTCCCAGACACAGAGGGTGTTCAGTAGCATCGGACCCAAGGATGATTTCATCAGAGTGAGTGACCCCCCCCACACACACACATACACATATACATACATACACATCACAGGTACCATCAAGTTAAAGATGAATTAATATTAAGATTAGTTTGTTCAGAGTGTTTTATGTACAGTACACCAAGTGATTAAGTGAGTTAGAGGTATTTGATAACTTTGACATCGTATACCACCAGGCAACATGCTGTCACAGAGTTCTGCATCTCCTTAAATGTGTGTCCTTCTCTCCCATGGCTGGAGATTCATGACCTGTGACCACGTACAATTAGGAAGGGTTCACATCCTTGAGGAACATCGCTGCCCCACTGATTACTGATAATGTGGGGTTTTTTTCTAGCTTACTTATTAACGTCGATGACAAGCAGGGCTGGGTAAATCTGCTTTGAGGCCCTGGGGCAAAAATCAGCTGTGGGCCTCCCGATTAAAATAAGTGAAAAAAAAAATAGAGCAAAAACTGCTGGTAACTGCAAGATAGTGCTTATGGCCTGGTGGTTTAAGATGACTTCTATGCAATTGCAAGTTTCCTGATTTGACTAGGACCTTTGTTCCATCTCTCTTCCAATTTTTTCTGTCTTTCTGCACCATGAATGTATTATTAGAACTGGATACAGCGCCGCGGCTCAACCTTGCAGCCAATTTTTCCCAGTGGCCACT
>NTHP01000629.1:216089-228100 GCA_003416845.1 Oplegnathus fasciatus
ATTCAGAACAGGTATACACTTTGGCTTTTAGACATGTTCAGACAATTCTTAACACCGAGCAGTTCATTTGAAGCATACTGACGCCTTTATGCTATGTTAAGGATTAGATGTGTTGTGGCCTAAACAGAGGTCAATTTGTGTATTTTTTTTCTTACACAGTTTTATCATTTCACCACGTTTGCTATGATGCAATTAATTCATGTGGTTGTCAAGCCAACACACAGGACCAAACTTTTTAGTGCAACTCGTGTACCTCCGGCATCTTTGTTGGCTGTGTTGATGCGCCGTTTCTGTGGGACCCCGCCCACAATGTTGTTCCGCCCACTTGTTTCAGGAGGGGGCGTCACTGCGGGGCAAGCCCCTCCCCCCTGGAAGCCCCTGGCCGAGGAAGGCAGCCCCTCATTGGTCCCCACCTCTTTGGAGGGTGTGGCCAGCCTGCTGAACGGCCTGAGTGAGCAGCAGTACGGGGTTGGCGTTGCAACCATGGCGTACACAGCCCAGAGAGCCAAACTCGCCCAGGGAGCGGACAGGCAGCAGTGGACCCAGCTGTTCATCGACTCCTTCAAATATGTCTATGGAGACATTATGGGAGACCCAGAGAAAGCCTTAGGACTCTGCTAATGCTAATGTGCTAACCATGCTACCTCGCCATTATGGACGCCAATAACATAAGCTTACTGCTGGACGTAGACTAGATGTTATTAAAACTGTGGGCATTTTTTTTAACTCTACAGGTGCAATAGACACCTGGGCTGATGCAAAAGAATCGCATGATATGAAGCTGGTCCTGTGCTAACATTTCAGAGCAGCCTTATGTACAGTTACTGTATATGATGGGCCAAAATTCAAAATGTGGATTCATGATGCTCCCTCTCCTCATAGAATATTTCTGAATTAACGTACATGGAGCTGTTTCTCAGAAAAATGTCTGTTAGACATATGATACATATCATTTCTTCGTCCTTAGTGGAGGAATGTTTTCCATTCACATGGAAAGCAGATGTCATCCATTTGTTGGAGGCAGATTGGTCTGTAGAGCCATTCATGTTGCTCCTGTATAGTGTACAGTGGCTCTTTGATGAAGCCTCATTTCCACTGTGAATCACAAGCTCGCTAAATCACTCTGATGACATTTTTTTGCTGTTTTGCACATATCCATGGTTACGGCCTTTACTTTTTTTCCTGTGCTCTGTTGACTCATGTTGGTGAAAAGGCCATTACATGCGGAAAGTATCTGGTTTTATACATGTCACAGTATACTGTATATGAGTCAGACGTTGGTGTGTGGGGATGTTTGGATAATGGACTTGGCACAGACAATGAAAGAATTATTGTATGTCATGCCGTTGATTGGTGCATGTTTTTTCGCATGTGGCTTGGCTTGTGAAGTAGGATGACTAGAGGAAAACAGAGCGGCTTTAACCAGATGTTATGGTATCATGTTAGCTCTGTGACTGCAACTTGCTGATGTGAACTATGTTGTTTTGTATAAAATGTATTCATGTTTTTATAATGTCATCTCAAGAGAATAAAATAGTAGAGCAAACTAAAAAAGTGCTTTCTTGATGAGGCCACTACTGATCTGAGAAGGTTCAGACGACCTCAGACCGCTGGATTGGATTGCAACTAGCATGTATGGAAGCGCACCATTTTACAGTATATCTTTTGCTGGCTTTGGCCCCTGAGCATCTGTGTTCCAGCTGTAGCTCGCTGAACACCGTGTTTGATTTAAAACTTTATGTATGTGTGTGTCTGTTCCAGAGCCTGCTGTGGCTAGCTGTGTTCAGCGGCCAGTGGATCTGGTTTTCCTGTTGGATGGTTCTGAGAGGATGGGACTAGAGAACCACCGCAGGGCCAAAGAGTTCATCGAGAATGTGGCTCGCCGGCTCACCCTGGCCAACAGCAAGTCAGACGAGAGGAATGCCCGCTTGGCTCTGCTGCAGTACGGCAGCCCTACAGAACAGAGGGTGGAGTTCCCGCTCACACACAATCTCACAGTGATCTCTGATTCGCTGGCAGCGGTGACCTACATGGACTCCTCCTCTGCTCTGGGCAGTGCTATCATCTCTGCTGTCAACAATCTGGTGATTCCAGGGGTATGAACAAACACAAACACTTGTTGGCAGAAACATGCTAGAAACATGTAAAGGAATAGTTCAACATTTTTGGGAATTTGCTTTCTTGAGTAAGATGAGAAGATTGACACCACTCTCATGTCTGTACTGTAAATATGAAGCTACAGCCAGCAGACGGTTAGCTTAGCTTCACATAAAGACTGGAAACAAGAGGAAACAGCCAGCTTGGCTCCTTTTACCAGCAACTCTAAAGCTCACTAATTAACACGTAGTGTCTCATTTGTTTAATCCGTACAAAAACTGAAGTGTAAAAACAATAAGTAGTGGTTTTAAGGGGGGTTATGTGTTGGACTGTTTGTTGGCCAGGTGCAGTGACTTCCTGCTGGTTGCCTGGCAACCTCAAGGGGATGACAAGACTCCAGGAAGTCACTGCTACCAGCCAAGAATTAGTCCACCATATAATCCCCCCGGAAAACCACAACTTGTCATTTTTACACAGTGTTTTTCACACAGATTAAACAAATTATATATATAACATGTTACTTAGTGAGTTAGTGGATGTTTTACCTTTGGACAGTCAAGCTAGCTGGTCCTGTTGTCTGTAGTCTTTACGCTAAACTAAGCTAATCGCTTGCTGGCTGTAGCTTCATATTTACCATAGAGAAATTAGAGTGGTATTGATCTTCTCACCTAACTTTTGGCAAGAAAGCAAATAAGTGTATATCCCAGAATGTCAAACTATTAAAGTGCGGAGAGAGCCAGGAGGTGATTACTTGGTTTAGCATAAAGATTGGAAGCAGGGGAAAACAGCTAGCCTATACCCTTAACAACACCTCTGATTAACACATTGCATCTCATTTGTTGCATCTGTACACAAACAGAAGTAAGGTATGGTTTCACTAGTTGCTTTGTCCAGCTTCCTGTCTCTATGCTAAGCTAAGCTAATTGCAGACATGAGAGTGGTATCGATCTTCTCGTCTAACTCTCTCTAATTCCCGTAATGTTTCATGTTGTGTTTGTAGCAGGGAGATCGCTTGGCTCGTCGCAACGCCGAGCTGGCCTTCGTATTCATCACTGATGGCATCACATCCAGCGAGCAGCTGGAAGAGGGCGTGTCTGCCATGAGGCGAGCGGAAGGCGTTCCCATGGTGATCGCCATGGGAACAGACACAGATGAAGAGGTGCTGCGGAAGGTGTCGCTAGGGGACATGTCGGCCATCTTCAGAGGAGATGACTACACCATGCTGAACAAACCCTCATTCTTTGAGCGCTTCGTCCGCTGGATATGCTAGTGAGGAACTGTAACGCTCTACACCATAGAATTAGCATCCACAGAAGGAAAGAAAGGCCAGCTCCTTCAGCGCACACGTAAACACACGCAGAGGCGTCAACAAACCTCTGTGATCATTATCATTACTGGATGTAAGGCACTGAGGCGGCTACATATCCGGTTGTTATGGGTGAAGATTCATTTACAAAAGCCAAAACAATCCATGTAGGACCAGCTGACACACACACACACACACACACAAAAAAACACATAGGCATGCAATATCCTTTGTAACTTGGTTGTTCTATTCATTCTAAATCTATGGTTGGCACATCCAACCAAAGACGCTCACAAGTATCCCAGAGGAAAGGTGTATGATTATAATATGAATGTGTACGAAACAAATTGCAGGCTTTATTTTGTTTTTATTTGTATTGATTTTCAGTTTGCAGAAAAGAGTTATCTCTCTCTATCTCTATCTCCCTTCTCTGTCTCTCTGTCTCTCTGTTTTCACAAAGTCAGTATTTACATTAAAGGTGCTAAAGTAGAAATAAAGGACAAAGCCATCAGAGTGATTCTGAAAACTTTTTTACATCATGTTATGCTGTAATTACTGTAGTTTGTTCAGGGGATAAAAAAAAACGTGTACCTTCTCCAGGGAAAACAATCACATATAACTGCCCCGCACTCAACCACACAAGAATCACACACAAGCACACGCATATGCTGTAGTTTAATTACACATACGTCGACAGATAAACATAAAATGACCTAATCTGTAAACATGAAGTCCAAATAAAGCCTAATGTGGTGACCCCAACACTGTCTTTTATGCTTGCAAGATATATAAATGTGTGATGTGTTAATATGTTTTTGATTCATGTGCAATTTGTTACTAGGTCACTGTCACCTTAGCAGCAAGGAAGCAGCTCTCAACAATGATTTTAGTAAAGAAAAGAAGTATAGAAAACATACATAGCACAAACATACACGATACATTTACCCTTTTTGGAAGGTAATATTTATCCCCTGCCCATAATAAAGATAATTAGCTCCAAATAGTTTTGCATGTAATCAAGTGTAGAAATGGGTGCATCTGGCTCCCTCTGCTGTACAGAGAAATACAAAGCAGCAAATTCAAGTTTATTCAGACTAATCTATTAAATTGTATAATTCTGATAGAAATCTGATTGTAATTTTTACTGCACTACATTTATTTGACAGCTTCGGTTACTAGTTACTTTACAGACTCTCACAATTGATTTAAAATATAATAAAAGATGTAAAGTCAACTAATAGATTGTATATATATTATTATAGATTAAGTTTCCCAGCAGTATATAAAGTAGTTGAAATTAGCTCCACCTTTACCAGTTGCATTTAAGTGATGCACACAGTAATGCATCACTAATTATAATCCAGTAATATAATTTACATTATTCTGAAATGGGCCATTTTGCATAATGAGTAGTCTACTTTACGCTTTGGTACTTTAAGTACATTTTGATGATACTATTTATGCACTTTTTCTCAAGTATAATTTTGAATGCATGAGTGAGTATTTTTATGTCGGAAATATTTGGACCTTATAAAGGTCATGGAAACATAAATGGCCGAGCAGTTACAGAAGGCAGAGGGATCAACCTTTATTTCGTTTTTGTACATTAGTTGATTATTTTTGTCAATGCTACTTTCACTTAATCAAAAGCTTCTTCCACCAAAACACTGCTTTACATCAGTGAATGAAAGACCGCGTCCGGTGAGGAGGTTTGACACCTCAAGGACACCGTAGGAGCAACGTGATCACAACACTCTGCACATCGGCGAGAAATTAGAGTCACTGCCAAACGGTAAGTCATCTATAACTATAAATACCAGCGACGCAGCTCCATAGCCTACTATTAATATTTGTTGAGATATGTTGAAGAATTAATAAAGGATATCACACTAAAAACACATACAGAGCATTTAAAACCTGTCTATTTGTGACCCGTTTGGTTAAATAGTCATGCAATAGGATGTATAATGCCTTTTTGTTAGTATTTTAGCTTGGTTACTTAATTGCTTTCTTCATATCAGTTACGGCTGAGAAGTATTCAGTGGAAAATAGGCTTATTTAAATAAAACATCTTGGTGTCTAGTTTTCAGAGTTCAAAGGTCTCTACATTACACAACCATGGCATTGCAAAACTACACAGAATTGGGAAAAAGGTACTGGTATGTGTGCTGATCTGCTGGTATAATTTATATATATATAAGATACCATTTTACCTTTGTTATCATAAGAATAGTGTCACAGTTGGACTAGTTTGTGAGTTGAAGCCAGTCATGCACAGGAATTTAATTGCACCAGAAGTATCTGCTGTGTGTGTGTGTGTGTGTGTTCCAGTGCTGCCAGTATGGAGGGAGAGGCCCTCTCCGCCCTGTGTACCCCTGCTCTGGTGGTGGATGTGGACAAAGTTAAGAGAAATGCCCAGAGGATGATCGAACGCTGTCAGAAGCTGGGGGTCCAGCTTCGGCCACACATGAAGACCCACAAAACCCTGTATGAATACACACACGCACACACACACACACACACACACACACACACACACACACACACACAGTACATTCACACAGGTCAGTCATATGTAAGGGACACTGATAAAGGTCTGTGTATTCGTGTCTAGAGAGTGTGCTGACATAATGACGGGTGGATCACGGAGGTGCATCGTGGTTTCCACTCTGGCAGAGGCCTGT
Organism: Oplegnathus fasciatus; assembly: GCA_003416845.1. Classification (NCBI taxonomy): domain Eukaryota; kingdom Metazoa; phylum Chordata; class Actinopteri; order Centrarchiformes; family Oplegnathidae; genus Oplegnathus; species Oplegnathus fasciatus. The sequence continues at coordinate 222,177 of NTHP01000629.1, forward strand.
TTCTATGCCGACCATGGATTTGATGACATCCTCTATGCATACTCTCTTCCCTTTGATAAGGTTCTCTCAGCTCACACACTAAAAAGACTAATTCTATGTATGCACATTTTGATTATGTAGTGCAGGCATACTGGAAAAGTGACTACATTAATCATCAAATCAACTGTGATCAATTATCAGAATGTCTGCTGTGAAAAAAGCCTATGCACAAAGGTAAAGGAGGAGCTGCTCACAGCTTTATGTCATTAAAATAACTCCCAGGTGGTGGTGAAACTGCTCCATGAGTATCTTGAAAAGCAAATGTATGAAGAAACATATTGTTTTGTTTTTGTGAATTCTAAAGTCACAGTTTGCATAATTTCAAATGGTTGCCTACTAACTGCAAATAGAGTATACTGCTGTATGATAATAAGAATATAGTAGATACTTTATGCTATAATATGTATATATATACATATACATATGTGTGTGTGTGTTTGTGTAGTATGTAATATGGAATTGGGAAATAACCTTTTTCACAGCAGACATTACTCATCATAGCAGGAAAAACACAGGTGGATCTAATTAATTTAACTAATTAATGACAGCTCTGTTGTATGTAAGTGTACCAGTAAGCCAGCATGCACACAGCATCGTTACTGTTATTGATTACACCTGTGTTTTCCCTGCTGTGACATGCCTACCATGAAAAATATTATACCCACTAAAACCAAGAAAATCTAAAGATCTGTCACCAGCAAATGTTTAATATTTTCCTTTTTCTTATAACTTTTATATTTGCTAGGTCTCATCTCCCAACCATGTCCAAATACCAATCGCACTAACTTGTCTGTGTGTGTGTGTGTTCAGGTGGAGCGCTGTGCAGCCCTGTCAGAGAGGCTGGATCTCTTCCAGCTTTTATTGGATCATCCTCATGCTCTGGAGCAGCTCAAGAAGAGACCTCTGAGAGACGGTCGGCTGTGGCACGTCTGGCTGAAACTCGACTGTGGCAACGGGAGAGGTAAACACGCAGGGAAACCAGCTCATCGTCAGCTACGGAGCTGTGGAAGTGGAGCGCCTGCTGATCTTCTGTTTTGCTCTTTGCCGTAGCCGGTGTCCTGCACTCAGAGCCTGAGGCGCTCAGATTGGCTCAGGCCATCGCCGAGACGGAGGGCGTGGAGCTAACGGGAGTGTACGCTCACTGTGGGAACACCTATAACTGCAGAGGAGTGGAGCCAATACAGGCTGTCGCCCAGGAGACCACCAACTTGACTCTGCAGTTTATGGAAAAGTATGACAAAAGTGAAAAAAAGACAAATAGAGGCCAATCATGGCATATGTTACCTGCCACAGAGAATGGTTCCGTTACATGCAGCATGTTTTTATGCATTTCTTTTGGTTTGACTGCGTGTACCAGTGTACCCAGAGTTTTTAAAGAAGTTCAATTGTTTTTTCTTCCTGACAAGTACGACTTTCTGTGTCTCACAAAAGTCTTGTTTTACAACCATGATTGTAGAAGAAAGGAGAGAAAAGTTACGTTAATAAGAAAAGACTTTAAACTTCTGACACCACAAAAGTGTAGAATTGGATTAACACTACTTAAATCTGGTCTACCTTTTCCATTTAATACATTAAAGCTGCTGTGTAGTGGCACATTTAGCAGCTAAAGAGCCAGATATTTTTCTCAGAAGTTGTTGGAGACCAAACTAGAGCTAAAAGGAGAGTTAATATTGGACTTAATCTGTGGAACACAAACTCAATTGAATGCTAATGTTGCTTCATGTCTGCTGGATGTGTGAAAAGGCAAATGTTTGCTAACACGTTCACCATATTGACTTTTTAAGGTGATAATATGTCCGTGTTGTGTTTACAGCTTGTTGCACTGCCCCCAAGTCACCTTAAATTTAATGAATGCAGATTTAAGTTGTATTACCTTATTGACAGTTATCACATTATAAGGCCTCAGCGCACTATCAAGTAAATAATCTGTTAGATTAATTTCTTATGAAATGCTGTCTTGTTAGAATCTTTCTGTAAACTTCTCTGGTTTTGTTTTCGGGCAGACTGAAGGCTGCTGGCATCACCTGTAAGTCCAGCATTGGCTCCACCCCTTCCTGTAGTCACCCAGTCAAAGACATGGCGCAGCTCAGCGAGGTGCATCCTGGAAACTACGTCTTCTATGGTGTGTGTGTGGATGTAGATGTAGTTGTATCAGTGCACCAGTTTGTTTATGCTGTTTTCCAATTAGAAAATTAGCCTGTGGAAAAAAAAGAGTCACAAATTCAGCAGCGATGATGATGTTGATGTATTTTAGACGTGCAGCAGTCTGTGATTGGATCGTGCAGTCTGGAGGATGTGGCTGTGAGGGTTTTGACGAGAGTCATCGGACACTGTCCTCACAGGAACCAGCTCCTGATTGACTGTGGATGGAGTGGACTCAGGTACCTTCAGCATTTTTCCTTACTTTTTCAACTGATTTTTATATATCACCACTGCAGCAGTCTATTGTTTTTACATTTCCTTTAAACCGTTTTTGCTCTCAGTCTAGACGGAGCTGGAAAACTTCCCACTGGATATGCTGTGATTGAAGGGCACCCAAACCTCAAGTAATGCTATCTACTCTTGTCTCTAGTCTCGATACTAAACTGAAGTGTGACTGAAGTTCTGATGAAAGATATTTCCCTCCAGGTTGTTGTCTATGACCCAGGAGCACGGCAGAGTGGAGCCCATCTCAGGACCGCTGGACTACAGCAAGTACCCCCTGGGCTCTCTGCTCACACTGATCCCCTACCATGTGAGTACTGTTCAATATGAATTAATCAGTTTTATTGTGTCGCCCTCCTCTTGTTTGACCCTCTCTCTGTTGATTTTTACAGTCGTGTGCAACTGCGGTCATGCATCCCGTGTACCACGTGCACTCTGAGGGCCGTCTGCTGGGGAAGTGGACGCCAACACGCGGGTGGTGAACAGCTGTCCAACTGTTCACTCATACATGACCTTGTTAGAATAGCTAAATGAACAGTGGAAATAGGACTTTATGGAGAGACTCACCTATAGTTGATTTTATAAGTACTGGACGACTACCTACCTACTTCCTCCGTTCCTCTGGGGAAAAAGACACATATCAGTAGTAGAGTACCATTCTTAAATAACAGTTTAGAAGTATTCCAAAACTGATTGAATAACACGTAGAACTTTTTGTAGACCTATTCCCTAAATGTCTTATCTGAAGCAACATGGGGAAAGAAATGTAGAAAAAATTTCACACCCATATGTTTTTAAATGATTAAATGTTTTAGGACTATGTTTTCTCACCATTTAATTAATATCATCTCGCAGTGTTTTGAAATGTGTCAGTATGTGAATTAAAACAAGAGTCAATGTGCTAAGACCCAGACAGCAGCAACAAATGCCGGGAGGCTGCAGTCAGTATGCACGCACTCACTGGAGGGTGTAAACAATCAAATGAGCATGATGCTACAGTTAGCCAGTCATGTGTTCTATGTGCCAGCTTGGTGGTTAAACTGAAATGAATAATGATGTTTTATTCATATTCATAATTTAGATTTGTGCACAACCTTCAGTTTTGGATTGCCTCTAAATGTAATGACTGAAAAAGAGAAAGAAGCTGTGCTCACAGTGTGTACTGCAGAGCAACGGGTGCTGGTTGTCTGCAAGACGAACACATGTATAAGTAGGAGTAAAATGATCAGGAGCCTGATGAGGTGCTGAGTAAGAGGTGTTGCTCATGCCAATGTTAATAAATAATCCTTCATGATATACTCTTATGGACTAAGTGTGCAGTCATTACCACTATCCAGAACACTGGTGGTGTTTTTTTCTGACTAAATAAAATTACGATTGTCCTTAATTTCTGCTTCTTATTTTCTCTTTATGAATAATACACGTGCAGATACAGACTGGGGATAAATTAAAGGAAAAACCTGAATAAAAGAGTGGAGAAACACATCAAATGCAGATGCTTTCGTGCACTAGGGCTCACTGAATGTTTTGATGAGTATGAAAATGAATTGAATAAAATGCTACGGCCTTTACAGTCAGCTCTCAACCCAGTTTCACACCTATGGAGGATTTTGGACCAACGTGTAAGACAATGCTCTCTACCACCATCTCCACAAGACCAAATGATATAACAAACTTTCATCTTCAAATCTATTTAGTGATGTCTGTGACTGTCTCTAATGCTGTATGTCCTTTTGTTATGTCTATGCTATGTTTGTTTTTCTTTCTATCTGCTGTACTCAGGTCTCCCTTGCAAAAGAGATCTTGATCTCAATGAGATTACCTGATTAAATAAAGGTTGTTTATATAAATGAGGGAGTATCTTGTAGAGGAATGGTGTTCGTCCCTCCAACAGAGTTCCAGACTTGGCAAGGAGCACTGCAGCTGTTCTGGAGGCTCGTGGTGGCCTGACGCCATACTGACACACTTCATGTTGATTTTTCCTTTAATTTGTCACCCATCTATACCTTTCATGCACATTTCTAAAATAGGTGTCATAATGATAATAGGAATTAAATATATTAATATTTTAATCATGATACAGTAAAGCATAATGCCACTGTTACAATCATTATTTACTATTATTGTTTACTATTACTGTTATTTAGCTGTTGATAATAATCATAAAACTGTCATTTAAGTGTGCAGCGTGGTTGCGAACCACAGTGCGAAGTGCATCGTGGGAAATGTGGTTTCCACGGAAGCAGCCGTTCTGATTGGCCAGCGCATGACCTTTCGCTTGTCACGTGGTTTAAAAACTTCAGGAGGATGGCGCGGAAAGTTGTCACACCGCACAGCGTAGCTCTCGGTTTATGAAAGCTTTGTTTACATCTTTCTCGGGAGATACCGACATTATCCGGTAAGTCACCGTAGTTCAGATACATTTTGGTCGCTGTTCACTTTTCTTTTAGACGTTCAGTCCTCAGCTGCTCACAGGGAGACTCCAGCACACTAATGAGGCCACCATGACTGAGACAAACTTTAGTTAAAGAAGAAAAAGAAACTAAGTCTGTTTGTGTTGTGTTTAGAAGACCCTGCTGAGTAGTTAGCTCTTAGCTAGCTGCTGTAACACTGTGTTGTTCTTCCCTTTAGTCATCATGAGTGTGTTGGAGGTGAAGTTCATCGGTGATGGAGATGCTCTGGAGCACATCGTGGACAAACAGGAGGGTACGGACACTGCACTCACTTTACTCCTCCTGCTGAGATGTGTCTGTTTGTGAGCAGGTGGCTCACTGCTCTGTCCCTCTAACTGTCTGTGTGTATCTGACATTATAAGGTGTGCAGAGCAACAGTGGGTCTGTTCAGAAGATGGTGAAGTTCAAGAGTCCTGCTGGACGACGGGCCAGAGAGGATGCAGAGCAGGATGTGGATGAGAATGGACTCCTTGATGAGCAGAACTATGTCCAAGCTTTGGGAACAGACAACACAGAAGGTGAGTGAGGCAACTGTCATTTGTGAAAACCTTGCACATTATCTACCTGCCAGTTTTTTCTCAACTCACTTTTATATATATATACACTACTCACAAAAAGTTAGGGATACTTGGCTTTTGGATGAAATTTCAGAATGCACCTAAAATGCACTATAACCTTTACAGGTGACCTTAATTTGACCTTCTCTAAACTTTTGAATGCACATGTCCAACTGTTCAGNTTTGTATTTAAACAGTCCTCTTCATCATGCTGTTCACATTTTGACATCATGAGACCAAGACGACACCTAACAATCGATCAACAGTACCTGGCCATTGCGAGGCTTCAAACGGGATGTTCTCAGAGGGAAGTTGCCACTGAGCTCAGAGTGTAATCAGCAGGTTGCAACAGAGGCACAGAGAGACTGGAAGAGTCACAGAAAGGCATAGAAGTGGACGTCCTTTGGCCACGTCCCATGCTGATGACCGCTTCATTGTGAACAGTGCCCTG
>NTHP01000629.1:229036-252771 GCA_003416845.1 Oplegnathus fasciatus
GACACATGACAAGTTATTGAGACATTGACATTTTATGTTGTGGTATACCCACCACTGTTGTTAGCTTTTGTTTCAATAAATTGTTTGAGATGAAGAAATTACCATTGCATGCTTCTACTTCAATGCCCTACTTTCATGATATAATGTCACTATAGCAGTAAGCCTGTGAATATTCTCATTCATCCAGGTCATAGTTATCTCAAGGAAATTGAATCGAACGCAACTGGATTTTTGGCTTCATCAGTTCGTGCTTGTTTAACCTGGTTAAACAAGCACAAACTGATGAAGCCTCTTGGATGAGAGGTGAAACGTCTTCACAGACAAAACCAAAAATCCAGTTGCGTTCGATTCAATTTCCTTGAGATATCACTGTAGCATGAACTTTTTACATTTTCCATAAATTTCACCCGAAAGTTGAATATCCCTGACTTTTTGTGAGTAGTGTATATATGTGTGTGCCTTTAGTCAGCCTGCTGCTAAACAATGGAAAACAATACCCAGCTGCCATTTAGTATATACTCAGTTTCCAGTTTGTTAGGAACACCCAGCTAAAATAGATGCAGTCTAATACAACAGCCCTGCAATAAATCCTGTTGTCATGAAGGTTATAATGTTTGCTTTTGTTCACACCAAAATATAAGAAAAAGTAACATAGAGGAAGAAATATTAAAAAGCCTCTATTGTCGTGGCTAAATCATTAAAAAAGCAAACATGTTTCCACCACTGTAGGTCTTCATCAGGGCTTTTAAAAAATCGTTTTATTTCTTCCTCGTTGTTACTTTTTCTTTATATTTTGGTGTGCCTGGATTGCCTTCCTGTTTGTTCTGTTTTTTTTCCCCATTTCCCATGAGCACCCATGTGTCAGGTGCTCTTGGGAAAACGCTTGAGTATACAGAGCAACCAGTCGTCTCTTTTTCCTGTTTTAGAGAGCTGTTGATTCACCTAAATGATCATTTTGGAGGCTGCACTTTATGTTGTTGTTGATTAGTAGTGGTGCTTCTAATAGAGTATTTTGTTCACCCCATTTATATCAGTGAGTTTATATCTGTATTTTACGATTGATCAGTGCTGTAATCAAAACACCAGCTCCAATTTCTCCTGGTGCAGTCTGAATCAGCACATTGTGTTTAGTGCTAATCATGTGTGTTAAGTGTTAATCATATAAAAATGATCATTTTACGTGGTTACACCTCAGTCACATCATTATTCCTGGTTTTACAGAGGATGAGGAGGGTGTGTCCAGAGTGGCTGGAGCCTCCATTTTCACCTTTCAGAAAGTCAAACGTGGACACAGCATGGCCCAGACTGGTGAGAGCCTCCATCCTCTTCTGTCATACATACACAAACTTTTCTCTCATCAGATGATCATTAACTTGGATATTACACACCTTTTTGTTTGTTTTTATAAATAGCAAGCGAGCTGGCTCGGACTCCAGGGAAAAGCGTGACCTTCAGCACGACCCCCAACACTGAACCCTCCACTCCCACTCGAACAGGCCGCAGTGAGTTCAAACACACTTTCCTTACTTTTTTTTGTGTCCATTTACATACAACTAAGTCTGTTCTTTCTCTCTGTCTCTCCCTGACTAGACAACAGAGGTGAAAGCAGGACACCACAGAGGGTGAGTCTACAAGGAATTGTGTTTCTCATATACACTTCAATCTTTTATGATGATGTTGCCATTTTTCTGTTAGCCGTGTTTAGACGGCTTTGCTGCAGTGCCAGTTTTGTCAGTGTAACCTCTGCTTTTGGTCTGACAGAGAAAGAAGGTTCAGTTTGTCTCCACAACACCCCACAGGCTCAGGAAGAGGATGACAAGTGAGTTTAACGTGTTACAATGGAAGTAGATTCTCATATTGTTACAGAGGTTAAGATGTACAAAGTCAGACTTTAGCTACGATCTAAAGCTGTTTGATACTTTCAGCTCCGAGCATCCGGTCAGACAGCGATAGTGAGCTGTCGCCCTCTGACTCTGGGGAGGACGAGGATGAAGATGGGATGGAGGAGGAGCAGAAAGTAAAGAAAGAAGACAAGGAGAACTCGAAGACTCCAAGAACGCCCAGTAAAGGTTTATCTGCAGCTCTCTACAAGACTCCCGCCAAGAAGAGCAAGAACACCTCCGAACCCCTTAATCAGCCCAGTATGGTTGAGGAGTATTTTGAAGCTCATGGCAGTTCAAAGGTGTTGACGTCAGACCGCACCCTGGAGCGTTTACACACCCCGAAAATTGACAGGGTCAGTATATAACAGCCAGCGTTCTAAATGTATTCAGTGTGCTGTGTTCTCATGTTGCTGAAGTGCATCTTGGGTTTTTTTTGTGTTTGCAGGAGACGTTGGTGCAGCTTTTAGAAGGAAAGCCGTCCTGCTACTCAAAAGAGATCCAGCATCTCCACAACAAACACCGAAAGCACTTTAGCAAATGGATGTTACAGTTACAGTGAGTTTGCTTTGCACGTTCTTTATTCCATGCTTTTGTTTGGTAATGTTTGAAATTTGGTATGAGACTGAAAGTGTCTCTGTGTGTTTGTTTGTGTAGGTTGGGATTCAGTGTGCTGGTCTACGGTTTGGGCAGCAAAAAAGCTCTGCTGGAGGACTTCCGTGTGTCTCACTTGTCTCAAGAAATCCACCTTGTGGTCAATGGATTCTTCCCCTCCATCACTCTTAAATCAGTCAGTATACACAAAAAAATGCTTCTTAAGTACAAAAATTAAACTGGGACCAAAATCAGAGCAAGAGTGGCCATGAAACGAGGCTGCTGATGTTCTGTGTTTTTCTTATTGTCAACAAATTTCATGAAAAGACCAAAACCAGTAATGAATGGATCTACTAACAAGTGTTGTGTGTGTGTGTACCCAAAGCCTGATATATCTTATTCCTCTGTGCCTCCATTGTTGTTGTTAAAAACACATTCAGTGTCACGCTGTTGCAGTGGGTGACAAGTTCCTTTTATTATGATGAACACAGGCACTGTTGTTTATTTTGAGACAATCCTAAACACTGTCCTGCTGAAGAAAATACTCACCACAGCATCAAATGTGTTGAAAATAGTCCCCAACAAATGCACAGTTTCCTCCTGTTTGAGTAACATTTTCCAGAAGCTGGTGTCCAGCAGGAAATTACTGGCCTCAGTTAAAAATGAAACTATGTTTATGACCTAATTTAAAGATTTACATCTTATAGGAACCAGTGGGCTTGGAGCTGAGTGTGAAAGAGAGACAGACCAACACATTGTTGGTTTTGGTTGTTTCTGTCGGCAGCCTTGTGGTTTAAAAGAGAATCGCTTGAGCAATATTGATAAAGGTGGATTTTCTTTGTTTTCTCTTCTATCCTTATACTATGCTTTCATTGCAGATCTTAAATGCTCTGACAAGTGAGGTTCTAGAGCACCAGGGAAGTTTCCGGACACCCTCAGACCAGATCCAGTACATCGCTCAGACCCTTAAAGACAGTGAGTGTGTCTGTCAGTTGTCTCTGTCTTATGTTTGTGTTTGAATTCTGTGTTTTACAATTGATGCATGTCCCTGCAGGCCCAGATCTCCATGTGTACCTGCTAATCCACAATATCGATGGACCAATGCTGCGAGGAGAGAAGACCCAGAGTGCACTGGGGCAGCTGGCATCCCTGCCCAACCTGCACTTGGTGGCGTCTTTAGACCACATAAACGCTCCGTTGGGTGGGTATTTTGTAAGTATGTGTACTGCAGTGTTAAATACATTGAAATATATCCTCGTAGCTGAACGTTTCCTGTGCGTTCCCAGTGTGGGACCAGTTTCAGCAGAGCCAGTTTAACTGGCTGTGGTGGGAGTGTGTGACGTTCCAGCACTACGCGGAGGAGACGTCGTATGAAAACTCTCTCCTGGTGCAGCAGACTGGCGCTCTCGCCCTGTCCTCTCTCACACACGTGCTACGCAGCTTGACACCCAATGCAAGGTACCACATACACCTCGATATATAACTATCTATCAGAGCTGTTAATGAGCTGCTCGAGTTCTTCATGGCTCTCTGTCCTTTCTTTTTGCAGAGGAATTTTCAAACTGCTGGTGACATTTCAGCTGGAAAACAAAGATAATCCCTCGTACACAGGTACACACGCTCAAAACTTTGTGCTGTACAGATTTTTCCCTGAAAATGTGACTGCACCGCTTTATGATTGTAATGTTTTCCTATCACCGTGTGAAGGGTTGTCATTCCAAGATTTCTACCAGCGTTGTCGAGAGGCGTTCTTGGTGAACTCTGACCTCACGCTGAGGACTCAGCTGACGGAGTTCAGAGACCACAAACTGATCCGCACACGCAAGGTGGAGTCCTGTTTCACTTTAGAATTTCCAATTCTCATTCAGTGCTGTTGACTGTCTGCAGACCCCAGTGTCTCTTGCTTACTTTTATTCCCATGATTCTCCAGGGCGCAGATGGAGTGGAGTACTTGATGGTTGCTGTGGACGCAAGCACACTGATGGATTTCCTGGAGAACGAGGAGGGTGACTGAGAAGAGAGGGCTTTCGATTTGTATCACTTACAGATCAACTGACTGACTTTACCAGCAAGTGGATGTTTGGGTTGGATCAATCACTGATATAAAGGCCCAGTTACATCTGATCAACATGAGACATGAGCCCAGCTCACAGGCTCTGCACAGTTTAAATGAATGGTTTCAGTCTAATTATTGGTGAAATGTTTTGACATTGTAGCACTGTGTCACTCACTCGTGTGTTCTGATGTATACATGTTTTCATCTGTGTAATTAAAATCAGCACTTCAAGTTAATGTATTGCAATTGCATCTTTTTAATTACAGAAATAGATTTACACTTAGCAAAACATACATTCTTTTGTTCTTACAAGGCAGGTAGGCATGCTGCTATTAAAGCAAAGGAAATGATTCAGTACTGCTCCACATGTGAAAACTGTGAGAAAAGGGAGAGCGGTCAGTGAAATTACATCACACATGCATATTGCATTTAGAAGGTACCAGGTGAAAAAGGGGGTGTGTTAGGATCCTGTTTCGGATCCCCAAGAACGGAGGTTAAACAAGGAAAGAGGAGGGAGAGGTTTGGCCCTGAGTGCATGCTATGAAATGTTTCAGTGTTGGATGTCGGCAGTTTTCTGTGTCTGCAGTGAATCTTGCAGTGTTTCGGAGTCCAGTGTGAAAGTCTGGAGTCTGTTCTGGGTAGCTGTGTGTACAACCTGAAGCTCCTCTTCATCCAAATCCCTCAGCAGCAGCAGAACTGCGTCGAGAGTGTGTGTCTGAAAATACAATTATATAATTTGTGAGCAGAGATGAATAAAAATATTCCAAGTTTTTAAAGATGTGCCAACATTTGAGTTTTAGAGGAGCGTTGTTCAGAGATGAGACGGTACCTTTTTCAGCAATGGTCTGTTTTCTCTGGTTGACGGAGAAGAAAGAGAGGGGAACTTGTCTCTGGAGAGGGGCTTCATCCCCAACTCTTCCCTGATTTTGCTAATAGCAAAAATCAAAAGAGAAATGTCTTGTTTTTAATGTCTCCATCAGTTTGACGGATTGTTTTCAGCCAACACATGTTCTACTTTCTGTAAGTGTTGGTGTCAATTCACGAGGCTTACTTGGTCTCCTCCATGTTGTAGTTAAGCGGGTCATTCTCTGTCTCTGCATCTGGAAGTCCGTTGGTGGACAGCTGGTTTTGGACACTGCCCGGGGGGGTGGTTACCTCCTCACCCTCCATGAGAGCTAGTGCAATCTCATCCTCTGTCACTACTGCAAACACACACACACATAAAACACCAGTCCCATCACAGAAATGCTCTAACAGGTCATACCAAATCTATGTTTTGCTCCAGTTCAACACGATCATTTGAATGCTGACTTGTGGGTACATCACTTCTAAGACAGTCACAAAAACACTGCACACTCACCTTGGTTGTCGAGCTTCTGGAGGCGAGGCAGGCAGCGCAGCACAGTGAGGCGATACTGGCTGGAGTCGGTTCCACAACAAGGGTTCTCAGCCAACCAGAGCACTCTGAGACGCGTCAGTGGACGCAGATGAGAGAGCTCAGAGAGTGAGGGGATCTTGTTCCTCCTCAGGTAGAGCTCACACAGAGACAGACAGCCAGCCAGGGGAGAGAGAGACGAGATGCTGTTGACACTACAGAGAGAGAGAGAGAGAAGGAAGAACATCACAGCCAGGATTCATTTCATCATCTCAAAGGATTCGGTGCAAGTGTAACAGTGTGATGTCAGTGTTAATATGGCTGTGTGTGTTAATGTGTCAGAGAGGGGCAGCACAGAGTTGAATAGACCAACCTAAGTGTCAGCACCTCAATGTTGGCCATTTGAGAGAAGATAGAAATCTGGGAAGACAGAGCATAAGGGCACACTTATACTATTACATACATGCATGCAACTTAAATTAAAACAATAAAAGAGAATAACAAAGTCATTTTCAGCATGAATGGTGAATTCAGTGTCAGACCAGGTATGATATCCATGAACTGCTTGACTACTCACATCAGTCAGGTTGCATCCCCTGCAAAAATGAAACATAACGTAACGTTAACACAAATACAAGATATACAAAACAAGCTGTACCTGTCAACCTCGACCATCAGCATGTAAACCAAAAACCAACAGAGCTGCTGGTCAGCTAAAATTGAAACACTTACCAGCAGTTCAGTTTCTTCACGCTTTCCAAGTCGGAGGCCTTAGCCTTAGCGAGGACCAGTTTCCGTGTTAGCTTCATAGCTTAAACCTAACTTAGCTGTGCAGAAAGAATATTTTTAATGCACTATATGTTCACAAACAACAAAAGCCGCATTATGACAGACAGAGTGGACAAACATTTCAACTCAGCAGTAGGAATGTTGTTGTCCGCCACGTTAATACGCATGCGCGTATCCATGAAGCGTCCTTAGTTACAGTCATTTCCTTTGTAATTATTACGCACGTGAAGAAGTTATTTTTTTTGTTAAAAATATGCAACAGCAACACTACTAACTGGTGAAAGTACTTACTAATTCAAACCATTTATAAGAGTAGTTTTATCTTTATTTAGTAGCGTCTGCATTCTGCGGAAACTCAAAGTCCCACAATGCAGCGCAAACGACTGGGTAAATCGCGCCTGCGCGGTAAGCAATCCCTCTTTGGACCTACGTCTCCACTGAAACGATGGTGAGCCTGAATTTCCCCTTCCTAATCCGTGTCAATCTCACTTTTTCTGCGCTATAAATGATATAGTCACATATTTGGGGGCTTTGTGGTGTCCCTCTTTATCAGACCTGAGCGTTATTTGTGTTGGTTTTGTGATTGTATCAACAGTTAAAACGATGTTTTGACATGTCCTGTTGAGACAGAAATGGCTGCCACCATTGCGATACTTACCGGGCGGGCTAGTCATGTTAGCTTGCTGTCGGCCGTCAAACCCTAAAGTCTATGTTAATTTAGAGGGCCGGTAGTTTTTAAAGTAAAGTGGCATGCTTTCATGCCCCAGCAGAGTCCGCCGTCTTCAAACCTGGTCCAGGGTTATTGAATTTGTTTAAGTTAGCTAGGTGGCTAGCTCGGTAAGAGGGAGCTTGCATAGGCTAGCTAGTTACACCACTGGTGACCGGAGCTCATTCACCCTGGCTCTACGGTGTTTTTAACTTAATGGAGTAAAACCTGTGTTGAATACTTGCAGTGATTTGTTCCCCCCACGCATTCAGCTGTCAAAATGTTCTCCTCAGAACCTCATTGGCTCTGTGTATGGGGTTATCTTGAACATTTGGATATTCTGGAAGAACACCGCTCACTTCTTACCTCTGTAGCAACAGCACTGCATGAACGTGAAAGTATTAATCCAGTATATCAGAAGTGCCTACTGCTTGTGTACCTGCATTAATGTTACACATTGTGTCTTATTGTGTGTTTATGTTGCCCACAGGCCAAGCGTACCAAGAAGGTGGGGATCGTTGGTAAATATGGCACGCGTTATGGCGCGTCGCTGAGGAAGATGGTCAAGAAAATTGAAATCTCCCAGCACGCTAAATACACCTGCTCTTTCTGTGGCAAGGTAAGGACAGCCCCTAGGAAACACCAAAAGACTGCAGTAACTCATTCATGATCCTCGTGACACTGAGAACGTCTGCAGCAGATGACACAGATTTTAATGTTTGGAGTAACTGCCGTTAATGTGCTACATTTATTTTGACAGACCAAGATGAAGAGGAGGGCTGTTGGTATCTGGCACTGTGGGTCCTGCAGGAAGACGGTGGCTGGAGGCGCCTGGACGTACAAGTAAGTTTCTTTTTGCTTTGCTGTGATTCGGCTGTCCAGCTCCATCTGGGAACATGTAGGCACCCAAGCTGAAATTGTTGCTGTGGACATGTGTTATATTCATTATAAAAAGTTATTTTGGTTTGAGGGCTGCGTCTTCTTCTGTCCCAGTACCCAGTACCCAACCCAAGTATCTGTAATAGATCTGCTGGCAGAGCTTGTAGGTGATATTGATTGATTTTGGCCAATAAAGTGCCCTTTTCGCCACCTAATCTCAGCCCAGTTCATTGCACCAACCAATCCGTTTCTCACAGCCAGGCTGTGACTTGTAAACTCTGATCATTCAGATTTTCTCAGACATCCAGTGAACATTTACAACATAGTGACTTCCCAGGCCCCCAGACAAGAACCTTGTTCTCTACTATTTAGGTTAGGTTTTGTAAATATGAAGCATGATCCAGTGACTACTTGGTAAATTTCTTCCCTCGCTTTATTTAGAAACAAATTTTGGTGACATCTGACTTTTCCAGAGCAGCTGACACATTTTTCAATTTAAAAGTTGGAAGTAAACGGTGATGACAGCCCGGGGAACAGCACATTCGTGCAGTATGATGGAGGATGGGTCCATGTGTCAGTAGAAAGAACTCTAAATCATCCATGGAAAGCCTAATTAAAATAAAACAGCCATGTCCTTGCCAGACCACAATGTGACAAATGATTGTTGTATGGCTTTGCCAATCTGCCACAAAACACCCCAAATCAACATTATTCCATTGAACAATGTCGGAGTGAACCACAAAGCAACTTAAGTGCTTTCAGATGAAGCATTTCTGATTGCAGACAGCTAATTGCTGAGCTATTTTTTGGGTGTTATCTGGAAAGCTTTTGTCCTTATTACTGAATACTGTTTATAACCGTGTTCCACAACTTCTTTAAATTTAAGACCGAGTAGAGGGCTTAAGTAAAAACTCGTGTTGCCTTAATCTAAGCTTTACGTGCTCTTGAGTTGAAGCGAAGTGCTCTATCAATGAGAAAATATTGCCTATTAGACAAACTGATATCTGCCTACATGAATAATAAATCTAATAGTCACGACTGAGCAGAGCAGCACCAAGGTGTTTCTCAACAATGGTTTTAATTTTCTAAATTAAGGAAAGACAAGCTCCTGTTGAAAAACAAAACTTTCTGTGGTGGATGGAATCTCTGGCTGTGGTGTGTTCATTTTAGTGAATAAGTGTAACTCATTTCTTTTGTCTTTTGCAGCACAACTTCCGCCGTCACAGTCAAGTCCGCAATCAGGAGACTGAAGGAGTTGAAGGACCAGTAAACCAAGTGCGATGATCACTGGTGGATTTGGGACTTTGTTTTCTATAATTTAACCGACCTGGACATGGCCTCAACATCCAAAAATAAAGCAGTCTGGAGCGGAAATCTTTGTTTGTGTCTTTGTACATCTGTTTTTTAATGTAGCAGTGAAATCTAAGTTTGTGGGCCGTAATGACAAGAAGGTGCCTCACCAAACCCGCATGAGTGAGAAAGTTCCACCATCAAAAGTGGTACAACAGTCTTAGTACATCTGCATGTAATGGTGCCACAACATAAGGAAGAGGTTCTCCTGGCAATGTGCAGGAGAGTATTAATTTACCGTTAACCGTTGTACTAATTTTCTTTAATTCTTGAAACATAATAGTTTTCCTCCCAGCCATTTAGTTTCAGGACTAACACATCTGATTGATAATAAAACACGTCATTGATTAGTATAAAAATAGCAGAAAGTGTCCTTTTCTTGAGACATTCAGGCCTAGTCCACACGTACACAGGTATTTTTTTTAAAACGTAGCCTTTCCCTTGTTTTGGCCTTTCATCCATCTGCAAACTGCATTTTAGGTCTCTGAAAACAGACCTTTTTGAAAACTCCTTCCAGGGTGAAGGTTTTCAGTGTTGACCGGAGACTGTATATAAAGATACACGACTCATCTCCACTTCCTCCCACTGTACAAAAACTAATCCAAAATATCCCAGACACGGGTGCAGCTATCTTTTCCTGATGACGTAACTTGGAGCCAGAGTAGTGATCGGGGGTGGAGTTGTGGTATCAAGGTCCCACCCATACACCATGTAATATACCTGCTCGACTCAATCACTAGCACACATGATAAATAATTAGTAACTGCTAGGTACCGATCACCTGCGTTTTTCCACATAGCTAATGTTAGACTGTTGTCTTAACTAGCTAGCTAATAACATTAACTTACTGAATGACACAAATTTAACTTGCTGAGAAAAGATCCCTCAGGTCGGTTAGTAGGGGAGACGGGGGGCAGTAGTAACACATCCAATTCCTCAAATCAGAAACAAGCTACAGTGATGACACTCCCTCTGCACATGCTCAGTAGGATTCTCTCTGCCTGTGGAAAAGGAGCAGGATCATTTCAGCTCGGCAGAAGTTTTCAACAAAAAACTGATTTTGAGGTATGAAAGTTACTTCTTGGATGTATAGCATTTTTCTTCTGCTGTCTGAAGTTTAGATGACTGCAAATTTACGTTAAGTTACGTCAAATTTATCCCCAGGTTATTGGTTAAAAATAACATGAACAATCTATGTTAATATAGGTGTTGCTAGCTAGAATACGAGATCTTATCATGGCTGCACTGTGTTACAATTGGCCCCTGCGCCACATGGCCCAATGTAAGCACCTTGTTTGTCTGCGTTGACATATTTTTCTGTTAGAAAGTGAACACATTTCTCTCCATTTAAATGTAAAATTACATTTTAAAAGGGTATTAAGGGTATTAAAATAATTGCTTTTAAATAATTTTAAAATTAATGAATATGATCTCCACATGATCTCATTGTGTTATTCTGATAATACGTCTATCTTGCACCATTTCATTAATGTTTGGTTAAAGACTTCTTAACTCATCAGCTGATCAATGTATTTGAGTAAAATATACTTTCAACTCAATTCAAATAATTAAAATCTAGTTACCACTTGAATAGTTGCCTAGTCTTCTGCAAAAATAGAAATAGACTTTTGCTTTGAATGCATACGATGCCTGACATATAAAAGAATTTGAACCATATACAAAAAATCTTAAGTAACATTAGATACTACAGCTGTAATGTGATTACATTGAGGTGTGCCTTTATTTGAGATGCAGAACTTGCAAGGACAGTCTTTATGTACTGTATACGGATGCTGTCTATGCTGGTTTGTAGTGTATGACAGTTGTCTTAGCTTGTTTATGTTGTTTGGATTTATTGTTGTTTCTTTGCTACCCTTTTGGCCTGGTCTCTCTTGAAAGAGAGATTTTGATCTCAACAATATTTTTACCCGGTTAGATATAATGTTATGATAGAGCTACCTCTCTATGTAACACAGTACAACAGAACCCACAGCATTTTTTCATTCGGATCCAGATGGAGGGAAAGGTTAATGAATCGTGTCTGTCGGACAACATGTCATACAAGTCTGTCGTAAAACAATATTCAGGTGTCCATATGCACATTTAAAACGTTTATACTTGCTGTAATAATTCCTCTTGTTCATACTGGCCATCAAGAGATCCCATCCTGATGTGCTTCCAATGAAACAGACAGAAACACTGTCCAGGAAAACAAAAAGAAAATTCTGTTGTAAGAAGACTAACTGTGGGAGGTACCCACTTGATTGATAAACTTCGGAATATATTTTTGCACTAAATGAGAACTGTTGATTTTGTCCCCTATCTCTTACACTGGAGGCATGTTAGAATCAGGGCTCTTTAAATAGCAAGTTGGAACAAGAGGAATGATTACAGCAAGCAAAATGAAACGGGCATGTGAATATTATTTTAAGACAAGTGAAAAAATGAACCTAAATTTTAAGTCCTTCTGGTCCAAGGTCAGGGTTGGAAATTAACTTTTTAAAATGTGAACATCTACCAGCCACTCAACAGTAAATCGTTTTTTTGTGTCTGAAATCTACCATTTGGCTGGTGGCTGGTGCTAATTTCCAACCCTGTCCAAGGTTCAGCTTTATTATTACTATACAGTACAATACACAATGCACAATGTTGTAAATGTTGTAAACTTGAAATGCTACACACACACAGAGCATTACAAATAAGACAAAAATAATTTTATTTATTAATTAGAATAGAATAAAAAAATAGAACAAGGGTTTAACCTAACCCTAATAAGAAAAACAGATTTCAGTTATGTGCATACATACATATATTTTCTATATGCACACACATACAGGTCACCTTTTAAAAGCTATACTTATTCCATTAGGGCACTTTACAGGCATAACAACATAAATGACAGAAACAACTTTTCTGTCTCTTTGCACCGGAAACTCATTAGTTAGCATATTTCAGTATAGAAATGCATACATTATTTTAATGTCCACCATCCATGCCCTACATTAAATAAAAAAAATGTGATAACATATTATGGCAGTAGTACAGTGGTTCTCTACTACAGTACCAGACTGCCGGTTAGCACACAGACAGTTCTTCTATGACACTTTCCATTTTTATTACAGTCCAACTCACATTTACACATTCTAACACGAAATACATTGAACGCTTTTATAGCAAACTAAATACACTCATATCTCTGGAGCATGTTTGTCCCTTCTGCTCTGACAGGTTTAAGGGACTTCATAATATTTTCATCAGTGTAATAATCAAGTTAATACGGTAATAAATAGTGTAATGTATTAAAAAAATCTTAGAACAATTTTTATCAGCTCACAAAAACAACCTGCCACAAAGGAGTCTGTTTAAATCGTTGTCCTCTGCAATAAACATTGTAAGTAAACACATTTGTGAAAAAAATGTTGACAAGGATGTAAATGTTTTGCATACAAAGACAATTTGATAACATGTTGTGAGACAAATGAGAAACAGGTAAAATATACAGTATAATTTTTACAGTTCTACAAAAATCTGTATGTTTTCTTCATCACATCCTTAACTTAACAACATGGGCTTTCCTTCGCTCCAATTCTGCCTTCACAATGTTGATATATTGACTTACAGTATGAACTGGCAAAGAAAAGCATCATGCAGCATGACAGGAATATTTCACATTATGGTATTTAAATGATGCAGGTAAGCTTTTTCTAATCTATCAAAATGTCAAGTGGAGCATCAAGTGATCACTACATTACACTTTTCCCCATCACAGAGGAGTTCAGTCTATCTCACACAAAGTCACAGAGCCCTTCTTAAACCAAAAGCCTGGGAAGAGGGGTTCTGTGAATTTGGCATTGAAGGTGTGGATGAAGCTCAGCTTTCCTGATGTGACACTGTAATAAGTCAGAGTGCCACCTTCCCAATCCAGAAACACTGCTATTTTTTGGCAAGTGGACCCTTGAATATGTTCGGATGTCTTCCCATGCATGGCAGCGTATCCAGTACTCGAGCAGAGCAGACTCCAGGACATCTCATTGCATCCAAGGCCACCATGACTGTCCCATTTTCTACCCACTGCTTTATATGCCACTGCGACCCCGACCTTCCCTTTCCACTCCACCTCCCAGTAGCAAGGGCCTTTCAGGCCCTCCTCACAAAACACCTGAGTCCTCTTAAACCTGTCCTCATTTTCAGCTCGTGACACCTTCTCCTCCACCTTGTTTACAGTTTTTACTTTCCTGTTCTCTTCAGACAGAACAAGCCTTCTGCTTGCTGTGTTTTCATCAAGCTTCAGATTTACGCCATCTGTAAGAGGAACATTAAACACATAAGTCAAATGGTGAAAATGTGTGTTTAGTGTTTTTTGTGCAATTAAAAGACTATAAAACATCAATCCTATGTTCTTTAGATGAAACCTATAAATTCAGGATGAAATCTTTAGAAAAGTACATTTTATTTTATTTGTGATTTGGAATTTGATTTGAAAGTTTTACTTATTTTAAGAATATAATGAGCATGTAACAAATGTCACATGATAAAGTACATACATTATCAGAGCCTATACTACCAGTGAAGTTTGGTGACAAAGGCATATTATCTGACCCTCATGTCAAATTTTTCAGGTATAAGCTTAGTGTCTATACTGAAGTGATAAAATATTGGGAATCAGTTCCAGAAAAAGACTTACACTTCTTCAGCCCTGGCTTTAACCGATGCTCTCCACCATGGTCCAAACTGTACAAAATGAAGATAGTAGTGTCGTCATGAACAGAAATTTCCAGCTTCAATACAACATGTGATCTGAATCTGGATACATGATCTGGATAGTGACATCTGATCCATGGGTAAATGGATGCATAAAATGCATTTACACCTGGTAATAATAAATGTTCCAGTTATCTTATTATGCCCACACTGTCACGGGACCTCAATAAGCAAATGAGTTAGATGTAGCTGGCCTACATGTCAACAACCATGGCACGTCCCAGGTCAAGGAAAGCAATGCCACGGTCGGGTGTCATTCATTTTTGAATCATGAGGGAAGACTTGCTACCTACTTGTAGCTTTTGCCAGGCTTGCATAAGCCAGCAGTAAGAGGCGGAGTTAGGTGACTTTTCAACTTGATGGATGGACTTTTTTCTTAATTTGGTCACGCTGTACGGATTGTAACAATGTGTTCTATGTGCATTTACGCCTTAATTAACGTGCATTTGTAGTACACTATATCCAGATACAGATTGCATATTAATGCCAAGTGTAAATGGGATCATAGTGAGAGTGCTGGCTTTGTACATTTTCTCTTAACAACACCAAGGTGATTCTTGAGTGTTTTGGTAACTAGCCTGTTAGCTAATAAAATAAATGAATGAGTTCAGATTTTGCCTTAGTGCAGATGTAATCTCATTATAACTAGAAGAACCAGCCATATCATTACAAATGTACACATATAAACACACATCTTGATATCTTAACATACCAGAGTGTCTTCAGGCTCATATTTGGGTCTGCAGCTATAGCAGACAGCATCGCCACCCCATTGGCTCCTGGGTGATTGTAACTCAGATCCAGCTGTTTGAGGGAGGAGGCCTTTTTGGACGTGAGAGCTGAGGCCAGGAATGAGCAGCCTTTCTCTGTCACCTGACAACCTGACAACCTGCAGACCACACACACACACACACACACGCACGCACACACACACACACGCACGCACACACACACACACGCCAGTTAAAGAAATGAATTTGCAAATTGAGGCCAAGTATACCACAATGTGAAGGAGAGTGTAATTTCTCTCTGAGTCCATTAGTTTTTTTTTATATCAGGACACCTCAGATTGTACTGTACATGTGGCCATTTACCACAGAAAAATGTTCAAATCATTCATACATTTATTTAAGTTTTTTTGTGGTCATTTAAACTCATGCTAGGGTCTGTTTCACCAGTGAGAGTTACACGGTTTATTCAAGCATTTTTGTTTTAAATTAATTGTCATTGGTAAGGATATATGATTTCTATGGAGCATACATAACCTGTTCATTCACATAACTGGTCTGATAAATCAATTCACAACATCCCATCAAAGGTTAAAAAATTTTTCTGATAGTCTTTGCCAGTAAGGTTTATTCATTCTACAAAAGAAACTGTATTTTACAGGGAGCAGAAGTGAGACCAGAATCCAGGTTCTGTTTCAGAGGTAAGAAAACCTAATTCAAAATTACACTGATATCTGTAATAACAAATAACTAAAAATTCAGCCTTAAAACATAACCTTACTTAACGATATGTTGTGTATTTCTCTCCATATAGGTAAGGGTGGGTATTTTTTCTAATCTAATCTAATATTGTTGGTTATTTATTATTTGGTGTTTTTAGTGGTCTTTAACAAACACCATTTCCCATGATCCCTACACCATGACAGTGAATTTATCTTATGTAAACTCCAGCAACACATTTAATTTTTCAGAAAGAAATGCTCAGTGAAGATTGTATTGAGTTACAGAGGCTAGCCCGGAGGTCAGGTCAGGTCAGGGCTCTCTATAGTAATTGTCCTTGGGTATCCTGCTTCTCACAGCTTCTTGCAAACATGCATATGTTTACATAGGAGGTTACTTAAAGAACTAATACAAGTGCACGAGCACTCACTTTCCATCTTTATTGTGTGCTCTGAAGATGCACATTTACCAAAACTTTAGCTGCGCTGCTTAATGGACTTGTATTGCACTTTGGAATAACTGCACTCTAAACTGCACATAACAACCCCCCATTCCTATTAATAAATTTGTGTGGGTTTGCTGTCACTCATTCTAAACTACACAGTAAATTTAATGTGCACTTACTTGAGAATCTCCAGTTTACAGTGTAGACTCTTTAGGCCTTCACAAAGTATCTGCACACCTGAATCCATCAGGTCATTATGACTCAGGTCCAGCTCTGTGAGATTAGAGGATGCGGAGCTGAGGACTGAGGACGACAGACCTTTGCAGGATTCTTCAGAGAGCTCACACCAACTCAGCCTGTGGAAATATTTGTAATGAGAAACATTACCAGAAACATACAGTATGCTGTGGCAAAGTCACAGAGTCACTACTGGAGCAGCAAAATGGTGATCCCTCATTCCTAACACTGTTACACCACACCACAGACAGGAAGTGAATCTCAGTCGCTGTTGCGCTGGCTGACTGTGTTTAATTCTTTGGCTTTTGGATAATGGCAAGTGGGAAGATCATGTCTGTGTTGCTGCACTTGTGAGCCCTACTCATTGGCTGTGGTGCTGTCTGGCATTATACTATATTTTTTATACCTTAAAGTTCCCTTGAAATCAATCAAAATATAAGCCCAACTTGTAGCTAACCTAAGTGGACAGAAAAAAGGCTGATTAGCCAATAATGGCCCAAACGCAGCCCACATACTAACAACCAGGGGCCAACACAGGACCTGAGGATGACTTCTTTTATGGACCCCACTTGCAGCCCATGTTTGCCCAGTCAGCAGGCCACATAATCACAACTAGTGGTCAATGTGGGTCCTGAAGATGATTGCTTAAATTTATTCAGAGGCGAGAGGAGGCTGCTACATGTGCAAGGGCCATCTCTTAGGCAAAGCAGAGTCAACTGGTGAATTTGGAAAGTGCAGAAAAGAAGAAATGTAGCTGGATGAAGTGTGGAGGCCAGCAGGATTAGATTTATGCTAGAGATATAATTTATAATGTGCCAAAAACTTAATAAGTGGCTAGGCGAGGACCCAGCATGACCTTTGTGTTCAGGCATAACTTTTCTTCAACAGCTTCAATGCAAATTTATTCAAGCATGTTTGAAAACTGTGCTAGTGTCTGGGACAGCTCACGATGACGTGAAGACATGTCTCTGAACTGCTTGAGCTAGAGGACCCGGCCTGACAGGTACAAGCACAGATTCTGTGCTGATTAGATCGTCATTTAACAAATTTAACAACTGGGCTTCCATTGGAAGGCTCACCAACTTATGACACATTTCACCACGTGTATTGATAAAACATGGGCCCATCTAGTAGCCCACCTTACACACATGAGCAGACACACAAGGGGCCTAAATGAAGCAGATTTTTACCGGCCTCGTTTGGATTGTCCAAACAGACTTATATAGCTCACTGTTAGCCCATTCGGGGCCCTCATGGAAATGGTAAACAGGCTTCAGTTTTGAAATAAATAGATTTACTTTGTATGTAGTGTATAGCAAGATAACAAAATCATATTTGCAAGAGCATTTATGAGAAAGCATTTGAAAGTACTTACAAAGCAGTTTTGGAGACTTTGACCACTGGCAACATTCCCAGAAGAACTTTCTCTGATTTCTTGTACTTTTTCAGATCAAACACATCAAGCTTCTCATCTGATGTCAGCAGCACAAAGGTCAGAGCTGACCACTGGGAGGCGGAGAAATTTTCAAATGTGAGAGTTTCTGATTGCAGGTAGTTTTTGACCTCTTCCACAAGAGAGTGATCATTTAGCTCATTCAGACAGTGGAAAAGATTGCAATTTTTACCAGCATCACTGCTTTCGTCCCTAATCTTTTCTTTGATGTATCCAATGGTTTCCTTATTGGTGTCCGTGTTATTTTCTGTCTTCTTCAGCAG
Source organism: Oplegnathus fasciatus (assembly GCA_003416845.1). Taxonomy (NCBI): domain Eukaryota; kingdom Metazoa; phylum Chordata; class Actinopteri; order Centrarchiformes; family Oplegnathidae; genus Oplegnathus; species Oplegnathus fasciatus. The sequence goes on from NTHP01000629.1 coordinate 247,273, forward strand.
CTCTTGCAGCAGATTCTGATTAGTCTCCAGAGAGAGGCCTAGCAGGAAGCGGAGAAACAGATCCCAGTCTCCATTTTTGCTATCTAAAGCCTTGTCCACTGCTGTCTTGTAGAAGCCTGATGCAGGAAAGTCTGCAACTGTTGAAGCGGGCACGGAGAGCAGATTTTCACCTTTGTTATTGAATGTGTGAAAGACATAAAATGCTGCCAGGAACTCTTGAATACTCAGATGGACAAAGCAGAACAATTTCTGTTGGTCCACTCCACAGCCTTCTCGTTTAATCTGTGTGAATAATCCAGAGAAGACTGCAGTGTTTGTGATGTCCACACCGCACTCTCTCACTTTTTGTTCAGTGAAGAGAAGGTTTCCTTCCTCTATCCCCTTAAAAGCCAGTTTCCCCAGGGATATGATTGTTTCCTTGTTCCTTGTATTCCAGCATGAATCTGTCTCATCTCCACCATACTTCACATTAGCTTGTCTGCATTGTAACAAAAGGAAGTATATGTACATGTCTGTCAGAGTCTTGGGCATCCTCCCTTCTTGGACTCTGGTCACAAAGTCTTCCAGAACTTTTGCCGTGATCCAACAGAAGACAGGGATGTGACACATGATAAAAAGGCTCCTTGATCCCTTGACATGTGACAAGATTTTCTCAGCCAACTCCTTATCACTGAATCTCTTCCTGAAGTACTCCTCCTTCTGCTCATCATTGAATCCTCGCACTTCTGTAACCCGGTCAACTTTATCAGCAGGGATATGGTTGGCTGCTGCAGGTCGGGAGGTGATCCAGATTTGAGCTTCAGAAAGCAGCTTTCCTTGGATGAGGTTTGTCAGCAGAACATTCACCACATCAGTCTGATCGTTACTTTTATTAAAGTCAAGATCCAGGCGACATTCATCAAGCCCATCCAGGACAATCAGAATTCTGTACTTGTCATAGTTTTTTATTTCTGATGTCTTCATGCCCGGACAGAAATGATTAATAAGGTCCTCCAAGCTGTGTTCTTCCTCTTTTCTCAAATTCAGCTCCCGGAAAGAAAATGGAAACATATAAAATATGTCCTTGTTGGCTGTACCTTCAGCCCAATCCAGCATGTACTTCTTTGTAGCAAATGTCTTCCCAATGCCTGCCACTCCCATCGTTAGCACAGTTCTGATGGGTTTGTTTTCTCCAGATGCAGGTTTGAAGATGTCATGATATTTAATTGATGTTTCTTGTGTCACTGGTCTGAACTTTGCCTCTTGAACCTGTCTGATCTCATGCTGAACATTGACCTCTCCCCTCTCCCCCTCTATGATGTAGAGATCTGTGTAGATCTCATTCAGAAGAGCAGAGTTTTTCTCCATATCGATCCCCTCAGACACATGGGTAAATTGCTCCTTCAGCTGAGATTTGAGCATCTGTTGAGCTGCAACATCAGGCTTACCTGTAGGAAAAGTTATTGTGGATAGGAATTAGCCAATAGTTGTGATTAAATGTTTGGGGTGCAATCGTAGTACAGTGTATTAAATCTAAACCATAGCACCAATAATTAATTGCAACTGAATTAATATGTAATGGGAAAAAAATCGGTATCTATTTTAGTGGATTGTTATCACCTAAAATAAAGCAGATCAAATTCCAATCCTTTCTTTACTGAGCTCTACTGTTGCAGCGCTGCTCTCCTTCATGGCAGCCTACAGTGGCAGCATTTTGCTGCATATGCAAGTGAAAATTAGAGTGTGAATGTGAAAAATTATTCAGGCGGATCGGTGCAAGACTCTGACTCTGAGTTCTGACAGTGATGTTGGCAAGCTACACAGATTCACTAAACTCAGACGCTAACAAGTCTGTCTTTCCTCCTCTTTCTTTCTTATAAGTAAAAAGTTGCATTCAGGTAGCAGATTTTCATTTCTAGCCGGTGCAGGCCGTCGTTTTCACCAATTAAAATTACAAATGGCGGAGGCAGCAGGTCATTGATGAACTAATTAATTCCAGGAGAAACTTGGTAGCAGGCCAAAATTAAACGTGTCTGTTAAGTGCTGTCTTCAAGCCCATGTCTGTACTTGTCAAAGATCGTTTGTGAGGGAAGAAGCTCCACTCTGTAACACCACTGTACAACCGCGAGTGTCTTCAAGTGATTCGTCTTCTCTCTAGTGGACTGTGTCACATCAATTTCAGGAGTTGCATTCTCCCAGTTAAATATCATATCAGTAATTTAAGATGATCATCGCTGAGCCAGGACCTCCAGTATTTGGATCAAGAAGCTCGTAAGAAATAACGTGCGTCAGATTGAATAGTCTATAGCTGCTATTTGACTGTGTCAGGTACATATTTAGTCTAAGTATAAGTATCAGACTCTGTATCGGCAGATACTCAATTTTAATCCAGATCCAGATCCAGATCGGGTTTAATTTGGTTTAGAGCCTGTGACCTAAGATGTATGTATGTATGTATGTATCGTTGTTCATTATAATTACTATTATTCTGTTGTTAAAAATGTAAAAATGCATCACATCTGGTGAGGAGTGCCTGATGATTTCTTTAACACTTGAACGTCTATAATAAGCAGTTGGACTTGACTTGTACTGTAAGCAGTCCAGTGCAACACCACTAACTTAAAGCCTAAATTTGGTTCTATTAGACCGACACCACTTTGACACAGTGTCCGTGTTATTGGAAGCCACTCAAAGAAGGCATTATTTTCAGGGTTCTCAGTTTTCATCTCATGGCAGTTTTGAGCACGGCTACCTCACGGCTACTGTTTGATCTTGATTAAGCCACTTTAAACATGCTTGGGTTTGAGTGCACCATTATTTATACAGCTTCCCTTGACAGCCTTCAGGCACACCCAAAAACTTACATCGTATTTCTGTCATCCTGTCGAAACATGAATCAGGCAACTTCAGTCGGGAAGTTATCCAGAGCCGGGCAGAAGGAAGCAGGGTTCCTCTGATGAGGTTTGTCAGTATCATATCCACTGAAGCTGGCTCTCTGACATCAGCCACGGTGTCGTTGTTGTCAAAGTCAAGAGGAGGTTGATAAGCATCCAATCCATCCAAGACAAATAAAACATTCAACTGTTCAAAGTTGGAGATTACAAATTCCTTTGTTTCCTCGAAGAAATGATTAAGAAGTCCCACCAAAGTGATTTTTTTCTCTTTTATCAAATTAAGCTTGGAGAAGTTAAGTGGAAATATAACTTCTTCATCAGCTTTGGCTTGGCCAAAGAAAGCCTTTTTTGAATCTACCAACCGAGTAAAAAGTGACCTATTGACATTTTTAGCCCACTCCTTTATGAATTTCTGCACATGGAAGGATTTTCCAATACCAGCTTCTCCGATAGTCAGCACAGTTCTGATTTTTTGTCCCTTTGTTTCTTTGAAGATATCAGGTACTCCATTCACTCGTGTCACTGATTTCGCCACAGGGCGTCCATTTCTCTCTTCATCATTGATCTCACCACTTCTGTCCTCTCTCATGATGTGTTCTGTGTTTTTCTGGTTGGGATGATTCATGTCTTCATCTTGAGTGGATTCTCTAAGAAATCTTTTTCTTAGGGCTGATATCAGCTGCTGCCGGCGCTTCAAGGTCTCTGAATAAACAGAAGAAAGTTCAGCATATTATTGATGAAGGATATATGCAGAATGGATCAGTTATTAAGTATCATAAAAGTGATTGTTTTGAACATTGCCAGCTAAAATTATTTATAGTACAACACAGTGAGTAAGTAATACCAAAACAAGATTTTAAAGAAACCAGTGTTTAAAAAATATTTCACTTTTGTTCAAACACATTGGTTTCCAATGAAATGAAGCTTAGTAATGTTTATAAAACATTGTTATTTGTTATGTATGCTGCTTTTTCAATATTTCCTGATCAAAATTAAATGTCCAGTTTAACAAAAAGAATGACGCGTGATACAGATCACATGATAGAGTATGAGCTATGAAAATATGTTACTGATATAGTTTCATACCTCGACATTCTGTCACTTTCTCAATATATTCAGAGGGAATCTTATCAACTCCTGAAGGTCGAGAGATGATCCAGTGATGAGCAGAGGGAAGCAATTTCCCCTTGATGAGGTTTGTTAGCAGCACGTCCATCGAGGCCGGCTCTTCCATATCAGTCAGGTCCTTGTTCTTTTCAAAGTCCAGAGGAAGTTCACACTTTTCCAAACCATCAAGGACAAAGGCTATTTTACATTTGTCGTACTTGCAAGGTTTATTGTCATTGAGGGAAAGACGGAGCAGATCTTTCATGCTTTGAACTTCGTCTCTTCTTGAATTCAGCTTGCTCAAATTAAATGACACTATCAAGTCTATGTTTTTGTTGGATTTTCCTTCGGCCCAGTCTACCATGAACATCCTTGTTTGAAATGTTTTACCAACACCAGCAACTCCCTTCATTAGCACGGTTCGCACTTCGTTTTTCTTTGAATGATAAAATAATGTATCATAGGTTTGTGCTTTATCTTTCTTGTTTTTGACAGCTGCTATCTTGTAGAGTTCTGTGTCAGTTTCATTTCTTCTCAGTTCCTCTTTATACAGACTGAGGACTGTCTTCTTCAGGTCTGCTGTGAGTTTGTGTTTGAAATCTTTGTCTGAAGAAATGATGAAGACAATACAGATAAAGCAGAGGTCAGTAATTGCAATTATTTTTACACTCCTAAACAATATAATGGCAGCTATAAAATAGTGTCATATGATGTTTTGTGTTGTACCTGCAGTTAAAGAACAGAGAGGAAAATGGCATGAGAATATTGAAAGGTAAGTATGAATTTGCAATGTTTTGTATTTAATTTTAAATGTATTGACTGTAAAGCTAATAAAATATATGTGTCGCTCCTTGTTTGAGTACCTGAGTCAAGCTCATCCTTTGACTGGTCAGTTTCCATGGAAGCACTGCTGGGCATGGTCGAGACTGGTCTCTGTGACTGAGGAGGGCTTCAACACAGGCAAAACATTTCTTACATGTTTGTGTCAATACAGAAAGATATTTACTGACAAAGATGAATATCCTTATTCATGTTTGAGGTGAAATGCATCTCTCAGGCTTCACTGCTCTGCTTTGTCATTTTCTCATATTGTTACTTCATCTGTTTCTCTGTTATAGCTGTTAACAGCAGGCACGCACAAATTGTTTTTCCTACCTTAGCTCAGACAAGAAGTTGAGAGGATCATCCTGGGGAGTGTTGTTGTATGCAGGAGAGACTGGTATTTTGTGCTGCAGCCATCTTTAACACAGATTACAATTACAAACTTTAACACATTTAACATCTTTAAAATTATTATATGAGCTTCAAGGTGAACGTTACAGTATTTCTCTTCCCATATCAGTCACTCTCTTCAATGTATTTTCTCTCTGTATCAAAGCACCAATGTAACCAAAATACCTTACCCTGGTTCTCCTTCATTTAAGTTAGGAGGTTCACCCTTGGACCGGTCACTTTTCATGGAAACATGGCTGGGTGCCGGAGAGACTGGTCTTTCTTCTTCAAGTGGACTTTAAAACAG
>NTHP01000629.1:326600-340892 GCA_003416845.1 Oplegnathus fasciatus
TGGTGACATTTGGATGATGTCTGTAGAAGGCTGACATTATGATGATCCACAATAACACAATGACAAAGTCACTCTACTCATTTTAGGGAAAAGCGCATTGATTAGGACATAGTAATGTTGAGCTACACATTTAAAACCTGAACACATCTGACTGGATTATAAATGGATTTTTATCTACATCTTTTATTCTTTATTCAGATTGAATGACTGCAGGTTGTCAGAGATCAGCTTTCCTTCTCTGGCCTTGGCTCTGAAGTCCAACCCCTCCCATCTGAGAGAGCTGGAGTTGGGTGTTAATGACCTGCAGGATTCAGGAGTAAAGCTGCTATGTGATTTTCTGGAGAGTCCACACTGTACACTGGAGACTCTGAGGTCAGACACCTTTTTTTTATTTCTGTGCTGAGATTAATATGATGTGCAGTCTGATTTTCACCTTAAATTCTCCGTCACGTTTTCTTATTTAGATAAATGATAAAAAACAATTAATAAATACAATAAATAAATAAATAATCTCAATTTCAACTATCAGACAATAACAAATATGTTCAGTATTTGCTTTTTCCAACATTTTTATGAAGCTATATGATGCTTATACTGACTGAATTGTTGAAACTGAAGATGCTTTGATGTTATGACTCCACTATTCCTAAAAATAATATTGTAGATGTGTTTTTTAAACATTTCTCCAAAATTCATCCTGACATCATCTTTGGAAACTTTGGGATCTTGAGTCAAATCTTAAATCAATTTCTGTGTTTTTTTATTTGTGTTTGGCTGCACAACATGAGTTTTTATAGATGGAGCCAATGGTGGAGTAACAGCACCTTGTCATTAATATTAGTGAGGGCTCTTTTTTACTTTTTGTATTTTATAGTTTTGAACCTACATCCTGTTGGGTTCAGGTGTTTGGAGTTTCCTTTTTCTAAACGTCTACATTCTAAACCTTCTTCAGCTCTGAACAGATTATTTAACATTGAATGATTTCAAGCAGGAACATTGTCTTCTAAAGTTACATCATTTTTTCTTTATTCAGATTGAGACGCTGCAGTTTGTCAGAGATCAGCTGTGCTTCTCTGGCCTCAGCTCTGAAGTCCAACCCCTCCCATCTGAGAGAGCTGCAGCTGAGCTACAACAACCTGCAGGATTCAGGAGTGAAGCTGCTGTGTGATTTTCTGGACAGTCCACACTGTAGACTGGAGACTCTGAGGTCAGACACCTTTTTTTTTCTTCTGTGCTGAGACTGATATGATGTGAAAGTTGTGGTGACACTAAACTGCAGACGTAAGACTGATATTATACTGATCCACACTGAGTATCTTAATGCTAAAGTCTGTTTTCAGTGGTGTAATCCATTGACTGTGTCAGAGCAATGTTGAGCTACAGATTTAAAACGTTAAAGGACCAGTGTGTAGGATTTAGGGGATCTATTGGCAGAAATGGAATGTAATATTCATAATTATGTTTTCATCAGTGTATAATAACCTGAAACTAAGAATCATTGTGTTTTTGTTAGCTTAGAATGAGTCCTTCATATCTACACAGGGAGCGGGTCCTCTTCCATGGAGCCCGCCATGTTGCACCAGCATGTTTCCACAGTATCACAGAATGGACAAACTGGCTCTCGAGGGGGCCTTCCGTGTTTTTACGTTGAAGTGGCAGCTTGAATTTGGTGGCTGAGGGTTGGGTGATCGTTTCTATTTTCATATCGTCCAATCGTGGTTACTTGAGATCGCCGATAGGCGATCCGATCATCAGGTTACAAGTCGATTTATATAAGTCCGTGAACATTTTATTTAAAATCCTTAAACATTAAAAAAATCTAATATCAATGTCACCTCTATTCAAACAACGGCGCCCTTTTAAAAGTCTGCGTGTTTGTGCTTGGTGCGACAATATCACAGCATCATGTTCCATTTAACATTATTATCTTATCTTTAATATCACAATCCAAATCATATCCATAACGTTAACTACTCTTAAAGAGCACAGAGCAAAGTTTTGGTGAGCAGGCATATGGAGAATGGAGATGCAGGGTGTCAGATCCATGGAAAAGAGACGGCAAATTGGTTTGTAATTAAGGATTTAAAATTCACTCGTCACTCAGGCTGATTGACGGGGCTCAGCAGGCGGACATGCCGCTCCACCAGAAACATCTCTAAATGCACAGTAGAGCGCAGATTCTACAGATTATTTCATAACATCTTAGTTCTGATAGTAAGTTAGTTAAAATCGCCTTAGTATCGGTGTAGGAAAAAACTGTCGTCGATCATCCCTTCAATCGTCGATATACAATCCGATATCCAATCACCACAAGCCTAGCATGAATGCACCTGAAGGCCACCTTGGAAAGCGAGGGGTGAGGGGAAGGGGTATTCAGTTGGTTGCAGTCTGCAACCTCACTGCTAGATACCACTAAATTCTACACACCAACTGAACCTCTTAAACTCTTGATTTTCATCTTATATTCCCCCATCAAGTTTTTTTTTAAATAAATGATAATAAAAAGTACATAAATGCAATGAAGAAATAATTTCTATTTCAACTATCAGACAATAACAGATATATTCAGTATTTGCTTTTTCCAACATTTTTATGAAGCTATATGATGCTTATACTGACTGAATTGTTAAAACTGAAGATGCTTTGATTTTATGACTCCACTATTCCTAAAAGAAATATTGTAGATGTCTTTTTTTAAACATTTCTCCAAAATTCATCCTGACATNTTGTGTTTGGCTGCACAACATGAGTTTGTATAGATGGAGCCACTGGTGGAGCTGGCAGAGTATAAGAGATGAAGTCACTACGCCTTTGTTGAAGTAGCAGCACATTGTCATTAATATGAATGACAGCTCTTTTTCACTTTCTGTATTTTACAGTTTTGAACCTACATCCTGTCGGGTTCAGGTGTTTGGAGTTTCCATTTTCTAAACATCTACATTCTAAACCTTCTTCAGCTCTGAACTGAATAGTTACATCATTTATTCTTTATTCAGNAACCCCTCCCATCTGAGAGAGCTGCAGCTGAGCTACAACAACCTGAAGGATTCAGGAGTAAAGCTGCTGTGTGATTTTCTGGAGAGTCCACACTGTAGACTGGAGACTCTGAGGTCAGTTTAATGACTCTCTGTTACTATTGTAGATCTTATATGTGTAACGACTGGGTGAACCACAGGTGATGAGGACTCAAAAGCACGACTCAGTGACAACAGGTTGAGAATCAAAAACACAGTCTTTACTTGCAAAAGCAGGGTTCAGTTAAGCCAGTATCAAAATACCAAAACAAATACCAAAAACACTAACACTAGAAAGGGCGGAGGACAAAGACGAACTGGCATAGGTAGAGGGGAACACACAGACTAAATACACAGGTAACTGATGCTAATGAGGGGCAGGTGAAACTAATCAGGGTGGGCAGGTAACCACACAGGCAGGAGACACACAAGGGCAGGAAGTGAAGTGTCTGAAACGAGAGGAGAAACCTGAACACATCTGATTGGATTATAAATGGATTTTTATCAACATAATTTATTCTTTATTCAGATTGAGTGACTGCACGTTGTCAGAGATCAGCTGTGCTTCTCTGGCCTCAGCTCTGAAGTCCAACCCCTCCCATCTGAGAGAGCTGCAGTTGAGCTACAACAACCTGAAGGATTCAGGAGTAAAGCTGCTATGTGATTTTCTGGAGGGTCCACACTGTAGACTGGAGACTCTGAGGTCAGTTCACTGACTCTCTGTTACTGTTGTAGATCTTATATGTTTAATTAACAATTTAACTTAATTTATGTTCATACATAACTTACTTCCATAAAGTTGTAAATTTCCTTTTGTTCATATTTTTATTTTTCTTGTACTAAATTTAGTCTGCAGTCACAAAAGACTTCTGTTTCTTAAAGAAACTGTAGAAAATGTCCACTGTTAGTTGTTAAAGTAAATTAATGTTTATAATTTTTGGTAAATGGTCACATCTGTATACAGAAGATCCTCTGAACTAATATTTGTTTTAAATTGATAAAGTTTACTTGCTGAAGTAGAAATATTTCTTTGGTTTCTGTTAATTTCAATGTGTTTTCACGAATAATGTCTGATCATTGATATTGATCCTTCAGAAAACACACACACACACACACACATATGGAGGAACACAGATAAATCAAAGCATATTTCCAAATGTAGCTGTCACTCTACTAATTTTAGGGAAAAGCTCATTGATTAGGACACACTAATGTGGAGATACACATTTAACACCTGAACACATCTGATTGGATTATAAATGGATTTTTATCTACATCTTTTATTCTTTATTCAGATTGAGTAGCTGCAGTTTGTCAGAGATCAGCTGTGCTTCTCTGGCCTTGGCTCTGATGTCCAACCCCTCCTGCCTGAGAAAGCTGGACCTGAGTGTTAATGACCTGAAGGATTCAGGAGTGAAGCTGCTGTGTGATTTTCTGGAGAGTCCACACTGTAGACTGGAGACTCTGAGGTCAGACACCATTTTTTACATCTGTGCTGAGATTAATATGATGTAAAAGTTGTGGCGACACTAAACTGCAAACACAAGGCTGATATTATACTGATCCACGCTGAGTATCTCAATGCCAAGGTCTATTTTCTTCTTAAGTGGTTTGGTCCATTAACTGTGGCAGAGCAATGTTGAGCTCCAGATTTAAAACCTTAATGTAACAAGAAAAACCCTACACTGGGTAATTCACTCCGGACCTCTTAAACACCTGATTTTGACCTTCAATTCCCCATCATGTTTTTTTAAATGAATGATAACAAAAAATACATAAATACAATAAATAAATAAATAATCTCAATTTCAACTATCAGACAAAAACCAATATATTCAGTATTTGCTTTTTCCAACATTTTTATGAAGCTATATGATGCTTATACTGACTGTATATTTTAAACTGAAGATGCTTTGATTTTATGACTTCACTATTCCTAAAATAAATATTGTAGATGTCTTTTGTTCACTTTTCTCCAAAATTCATCCTGACATATTTGGCATCTTTGGAAACTTTGGGATCTTGAGTCGAATCTTCAATTTCTGTGTTTTTTCTTTGTGTTTGGCTACACAACATGAGTTTTTATAGATGGAGCCACTGGTGGAGCTGGCAGAGTATAAGAGATGAAGTCACTACGCCTTTGTTGAAGTAGCAGCACNCCTTCTTCAGCTCTGAACTGAATAGTTACATCATTTATTCTTTATTCAGATTGAGACGCTGCAGTTTGTCAGAGATCAGCTGTGCTTCTCTGGCCTCAGCTCTGAAGTCCAACCCCTCCCATCTGAGAGAGCTGCAGCTGAGAGGAAACGACTTGAAGGATTCAGGAGTAAAGCTGCTGTGTGATTTTCTGGAGAGTCCACACTGTAGACTGGAGACTCTGAGGTCAGTTCACTGACTCTCTGTTATTATTGTAGATGATGTTCACACATAACTTATATCCATAAAGTTCTAAATTCCCTTTTGTTCATATTTTCATTTTTCTTGTACTAAATTTAGTCTGCAGTCACAAAAGACTTCTGTTTCTTAAAGAAACTGTAGAAAATGTCCACTGTTAGTTGTTACAGTAAATTAATGTTTATAATTTTTGGTAAATGGTCACATCTGTATACAGAAGATCCTCTGAACTAATATTTGTTTAAAATTGATAAAGTTTACTTGCTGAAGTAGAAATATTTCTTTGGTTTCCGTTAATTTCAATGCATTTTCACAAGTAATGTCTGATCATTGATATTGATCCTTCAGAACACACACACGCGCACACACACACACACACANGAGAGAGAGATCAAAGCATATTTCCAAATGCAGCTGTTGCATGGCATTTGGATGATGTCTGTAGAAGGCTGACATTATGATGATCCACAATAACACAATGACAAAGTCACTCTACTCATTTTAGGGAAAAGCTCATTGATTAGGACATAGTAATGTTGAGCTACACATTTAAAACCTGAACACAACTCATTTTTATCTACATCTTTTATTCTTTATTCAGATTGAGTGGCTGCAGTTTGTCAGAGATCAGCTGTGCTTCTCTGGCCTTGGCTCTGATGTCCAACCCCTCCCATGTGAGAGAGCTGGACCTGAGTGTTAATGACCTGAAGGATTCAGGAGTGAAGCTGCTGTGTGATTTTCTGGAGAGTCCACACTGTAGACTGGAGACTCTGAGGTCAGACACCATTTTTTACTTCTGTGCTGAGATTAATATGATGTGAAAGTTGTGGCGACACTAAACTGCAGGCACAAGACTGATATTACACTGATCCACACTGAGTATCTTAATGCTAAAGTCTATTTTCTTAAGTGGTTTAGTCCATTGACTGTGGCAGAGCAATGTTGAGCTCCAGATTTAAAACCTTAATATTACAAGAAAAATCCTACACTGGATAATTCACTCCGGACCTCTTACACACCTGATTTTCACCTTAAGTTCTCTGTCAGTATTTGCTTTTTCCAACATTTTTATGAAGCTATATGATGCTTATGCTGACTGAATGGTTTAAACTGAAGATGCTTTGATTTTGACTTCACTATTCTTATATAAATATTGTAGATGTCTTTTTTAAACATTTCTTCAAAATTCCTCCTGCCGTATTTGGCATTTTTGGAAACTTTGGGATCTTGAGTCGAATCTTAAATCAATTTCTGTGGGTTTTTATTTGTGTTTGGCTACACAACATGAGTTTGTATCCACTGGTGGAGCTGGCAGAGTTTAAGAGGTGAAGTCACTACCTCTTTATTGAAGTAGCAGCACATTGTCATTAATATTAATGAGGACTCTTTTTCACTTTTTGTATTTTAGTCTGTTGAACCTGCATCCTGTTGGGTTCAGGTGTTAGGAGTTTCCATTTTTCTGAACTTCTACATTCTAAACCTTCTTCAGGTCTGAACTGATTATTAAACATTGAATGATTTCAAGCAGGAACATTGTCTTCTAAAGTTACATCATTTACTCTTTATTCAGATTGAGTTGGTGCAGATTGTCAAAGATCAGCTGTGCTTCTCTGGCCTTGGCTCTGAAGTCCAACACATCCCATCTGAGAGAGCTGCAGCTGGGTAACAACAGGCTGAAGGATTCAGGAGTGAAGCTGCTGTCTGATCTTGTGGAGAGTTCACATTGTAGACTGGAGACTCTGAGGTCAGTAGAGGGTTGGAGTCCATGCTGGTTTCAGCAGTATTGTACTAAACACAGTTTGTATCAAAGCAAAGATAGAGTATTTCCTGGTAAACGTCCAACCGTCTCAGTGGCTTCTTTCCTCAGTGAAGCTGTGAGAGGAGAATGGTGACAGACTTCAGGACTAGACAGAAAGACAGAGCGAGAGAGAACAGTCAGATGAGCCAGAAGCTTGTTGTGACCATGTGTTTGAGTTGATGTGAAGACAACTGTTGTTGTGTTCATGTCTACATGAAATGAAGCTGGATTACAGCTGACAGCATTACAAGATGTATAGAGACGGTGGTCCTCATTCATCAAACTGTTGTCACGGGGGAGACAGTCGTCACATTTAGGCAGCGGTGAGAGAATTTGACTGAGCTGAACTTTCAAATCCAAGCAGATATATACAAGCTCATTTTGAGCAGAGAAAGAAGTTTTTAAACACAATATGTTTGTTAGAAAAAAATCACCTGTATTAACATCATATCACAACAAGAATCTATGTGATTATATGTACAGCACAAAAAAAATATTTAGTGTGAATTTCCTCTTTAAAGAGCACCTTATCACTTGCTGACCTCCAGTGGTTTAACTTCTCTCCTTGCTGCAGTGATGTGGAAATGTACTACAGGTTGTGTTAGTACACTGTGACATCACTGTTGGGTGTAGTTACAACTGCAAGAGAGGTGAAATAGACTTGAAACTTTAAACATGAGAAAGCTGTGAAACACTGCTGTTCATCTGTTAGCTTTGTGCAAATATTTTTAATAGAAGCCTCCCAAAAGGCAAATCAAATAAGAAATTTTCCACTGTGTACTTAAGTGAAATCTGCCAAGTAGCAGTAGTAGTAGAGCCCAAAGTCTCTGCAGGTCTGTGAGCTTCCAGCTCCGTGTGTTCATTCCAATATGTTTGCATGAGAGCTGAAAGGAAGCTGGCTACACTACATAGCCACTCCACTTCTGGTCTGAACATGACTGAAGTCCCTGCTGGTCTTTATACTGGATGTGCTGCATCACTGACTGACAGCTGATGAAGGGAGTCTCTGTAAACTCTGATTTATGACTTCTGTTGTCTGTCTTCTTCTCTCATCAGCTTGGAGTGATCTCCGACGTAGTGTGAGTGATCAGAAAGGTGGTTGTTTTGAGAGAGGATCAGCTGTGTCCTGATGATCCTGAGAGGTTGAAGCAGCAGCATCAGCTTGTGTGTGGAGAGGCTCTGACTGGGCCATGTTGCTGGGAGGTAGAGTGGAGATGAGAGCTTCTTCCAGCAGTGACTGGAGTTGTTATGACAACCAGCATCCAGGCTGCAGCACAGGCTAGTCCTCCACAGACTGGCCCCAGCAGCCAGGAGGCACCACAGGCCAGACAACCCTGCCCTCCATAGGGCAACACTGTCCCTCCAGCCTTACACATAGCCCCTTGCCCCGCCAGAGAAGACCAATCATAGAGGAACAAGGACCACTCCATCACCAGTACCCTGAAAATGGCAATGGCAAATTCCTGGAGCACAGAAAGCTGTTCCCTTGTCACAGTGTGGGGAAGTTCTGGTGTCCTCACGCTGACAAAGCTCTCCAACTCCTCTGTCCACCACCTGGATGACCCTGACAACATCATCATCCACAAGGTCAACATCACCCATCACCCCACTCTGGCATATGAGCACCTTTATGGTCACGTCTACCTGGACCTGGACCACGTCTGGATGTTTGCTGAGGACCTGAGAAGGACAATAGCCGATGGAGAGCCTCCAGTCCCACCACAGCCCAGCCATGGACGGCAGCACACACCACACTGGCCAAGGGAGAGGACACTGCCATCTGGCATAGCACACCCCAGCAGAGCCCAGCCTACGAGAGCCCAGTCTACCAGAACCCAGTCTACCAGAGCCCAACCTATGAGAGTCCAGTCTACTGGAGCCCAGCCTACCAGAGCCCAGCCAACCGGAGCCCAACCCAACAGACCCCCACCCACTGTAAATCAGGCAGGCAGTGGTGCACAGCCTGACATGGTTCAAGCCATGCCACCGCGCCATAGCCTACCTATGCACAGTTAGTGGCCAACCACTCAGACATCAGAGAGGTGAAGCAACTGCTCATCGTTAAGATTCTTGGTTAGAAAAAAAGAAATAAAAAGTTCCTGATTGTATTCTGTACTTTCTGTATTGAATCATTATTGAATTGAATTTAAATTTGAACATACTGATTTACTTGCCATTATGTTCGTAATTAATTATTAATGAAATCTCTATCTTCACAGAACATTCAGGGTCTGTACTCTTCGGCTTTTGGACTGAGGAGCACAGACCCAGAGTTCATCTGTAGCATTAAAAGTCACCCACTGTGATATTACTACCATCCTTCAAACAGAAACACATACGTTACGGTAGAGGTTCAGGTGGGGTTATTGTGTGGTATAAAGAGGACTTGTCATCTCATGACAAAAAAAAGCAACAACACACATCTGGCTTAAGTTAAACAAAAATATTGCCAAATGTGATAATGATCTGTACATATGTGCGGCCTACACTCCCCCCTTTGAGTTGCCTTATTACAATGAAAACTTCTTTGAAAATGTCCATAAAGAAATCGAACATTACCAGGCTCAGGGTAATGTCCGATGATGCAGTTCTGCTTCCTCTTCATGCTGGTGCTGGAGAAGCAGGAGAAGTGCGGCGGCCACCAGCAGTTCTTCGCCATCGTGCAGCTCATGGCAGGATGAAAGGGGACTCTCTGGGGAGGTTCACATATTGTTCAGCTCTTGGGAATCGACTACGCCATCACTGACATGGATCCCTCCCTCATCGGTGCACTGTCAGACCACAGGTCCCACTATCAGATCACAGCCAGATAAATGTATATATAAAACCACCTGTACATAAGAGAATAACAGAACCTGAGCTCTGTAAATTACATCAAATAAATAGTCAATATAAATTAACTCCTTAAAAATATGTAAAAATAGATTTAAAAATATAATCACTGATCTAATTAACACATTCCTCTCTGCAGTTTCAACCAAACCAATTAAAAATGGCTGTTACAAAAATAAGTGATATTTATCATAAATCAGCCAGTAAAGCAGGTCTTACTAAGAACAGCTCTGCATCTAAACAGAGACAGAAAAAGCAGGAGTGGTATGACAAGGACTGCAAAAATGTCAGCACCGTCAGCCACAAAACACAGACCTGAGACAGAATTACATTGAAACACTGACGGAATACAAACAGATAGTAAGACAGAAGAAAACACAACATCATGATCAGAAACTAAGAGAAACTGAGGACTCCATTGATCAAAATCCCTTCTGGGAGAGATGGAACAACTTAAACAACAAAAAGACAACCTGGCCCTACAAAATGGAAACATTTTGGAAAGATTATTTTGAAAAACTATATGATCAAATTTCACCGAACAATCTCAACCATGCACAGAAACAAATTCAAGAAAAACTGACAATCCTTGAGTCAACAATCAAAACTAATCAGAACCCCCTTGATTACCTCATTACAATGACAGAATTAGAAAACAGCATAAAAAAACTCAAATTTGACAAAGCATGTGGACCTGATGGCATCGGGACAGAGATGCTGAAAGAGAGCAGACCTGAGCTGAGACGAGCCCTGTTTCAGTTGTTCAATCCGGTTCTTCAGTCAGGTTGCTTTCTTGAGAGGCTTATTGCCCCAATACATAAGAGTGGAGATAAATTGGACCCTAACAACTACCGAGGCATCTGTGTGAGCAGTAATCTGGGGAAGGTTTTTTGCAGCTTTATCAATGCCTGGATGCTGGCCTTCCTTATGGACCACAATGGGCCTCATTCACTAATATGTGTGTGGGATTCGCACTGGTCTGGTCCTGGTCTTGACTTGGTCTCACCCTGCCTTGGTCTTGGTCTTGATTTGGTCTCCCCCCTTAAAGTCTTGATATTGTCTCGGTCTCAATACACTCTGGTCTTGGTCATGACGTGGTCTCGGTTTACGTGGTCTTGACTACAACACTACTCCATTGTAAGCTAGGACTGGGACACTCATTTTATATAGTTGAATATTTTAATTATGACAATAATTGATGAGGATAAAAGGGTGTCAGTTTCATGGTTATTTAATACATTTGGACAATGCATTAGTTAATTAATGGTTTTAAATATTGTTGTCTATTAAAACCTTTTTTAATGAATGCAGTTTTAATATACTATGCATTTAGTTAAAAGGTGTGTGTTTACATTTGACAGCCGGGCCTTCATCATTTGTGCGTACGCATGGTCTGAGGAAGTTGTAAATTTGTTCGTAGAGTACGAACAAATTCAGGTAAGGAAATATTTATTAATCTCGGATTTGTGCGTAAAACGTTTGTACGCACAGCTTAAGCACAGATTTGTGCGTATGCACTGTTTGTGAATGAGGCCCAATGTCCTGAGTGAAGGGCTAATTGGTTTTTTACCAAATTACCGCACTACTGACCACGTTTACACTCTACACACTCTAATTAATCATCACACACACCAAAAAAGATGTTTTATTGATTTTAAAAAGGCTTTTGGTTCTATTTGGCAAGAGGGATTATATTATAAAATTCTCCAAATCGGTGTAGGGGGTAAACTTTATGACAGAATTAAGTCAGTGTATGTCAGTAATAAATGTGGAGTAAAAATTGGCAACAAAACTACAGATCTCTTCACTCAAGGGAGAGGCGTCTTTCAGGGCAACACCTTGTCTCCAACTCTATTTAACATCTACATTAATGACCTAGCAGTACTGTTGGAGCAATTTTGGAGCCACTGGCCTAACCCTTAACAATAAGGAAGTTAAATTCCTGCTCTATGCTGATGACCTGGTGTTGCTGTCACCCACACGACAAGGACTACAGCAGCACCTGGACCTTATGGAGCAGTACTGGGCCCTGACAGTCAACTTTAACAAATCTAAAATCATGATCTTCCAAACGAAGCCCAGGTCTCAGAAAACCAACTATCAATTCAAATTAGGAAACAGTATCTAGATCACAGACTGTATTCTGATGACCTGGGGCTCAGAATCAGTGGCTCAGGTAACTTTGGTCTGGCAGTGAATGCACTGAAACAAAAAGGAAGTCGAACATTTTACAAAATAGACATACCAATTAGGATTTGGACTAAAATATGTGACAGTGTAATCCAACCAATCACCCTTTATGGTAGTGAAGTTTGGGGTCCATTCAGTCATCAGGACTATACTAGATGGGACAAGCATCCCATAGAGTCCCTGCATGCAGAATTCTATTGGTCCACATTAAACATCCAAAGAAAAACACCAACCAATGCTTGCAGGGCAGAATTAGGGCGTTACCCATTGATTATTAACATTAAAAAAAGAACACTTAAATTTTGGTTACATCTCAAATTGAACCCCCAAGACACACTGAGACAGATCCTGACCAAATACGGTCTAGCCATGGAGAACAGACGACACAAGAAGTCCTGGCTATCAACAGAGGAAAGAGTCTGTGGTCACTGCACGACAGGTGAGTTAGAGACAGAGATGCACTTCCTCTTAAAACGTGACAATTATAATCACATCAGAGTGGAATACTTTGAGAAATTTGATTTGTTAATCCCAAACCTCACAAAGCTGGATGACAGTGAAAAGCAACAGATTTTACTAAGACAAGGACATGTAGCACACTTAGCTGCACAATATGTGACTGCATGTCACAGACTGAGGGACACATCATTAAAAGATCACTGAATGTGACAAATAATTATGACATGGCCTATTATACACATGGTTATCTTTATTTTATTATTAGTTACTTTATTACCTTATTCTACTGTTTTTGTGTATTGTATTTGTGTATTATACTTTGACGGTTTGGGAAAATTGTTCTTGTTCATGCCAATAAAGCCTTTGAATTGAATTGGCAAAACAGATTATTACTTTATAATGACATAATAACTGTAATTTTAAAGCATTTTAAATCATACACAGGGCCGTTAAACTGTGAATTTGTGTAAAATTTGTGATTATCCGTTTATTGCTTTGTGTTGCAGCTCCGCCATGTGGTGGGAAGGAGAATTGCAGCTAATTTCCACATTATATTTCTCAATATGTTGGAGATTAAAGGTGTTGTCTACAATTCTAATCCAGTACACTTTTTGTCAAATCCAGCAAATATCTCCTCGTTCTGTGTTTGCGCTGAAAAAAAGTCTGGTGTTCATCCACAGCCCTGGATCTGTAAATGGGAAACAAATAGCGTGACTCGGACCGAGCCACCAGCCTGTTCTCATTCTCAGGTCCTTAAATACCGACGCTTTGTCACAACTCCGGCTTGTGCACAGGACAACACTAATGCTGTGCGTTACACGCGCAAGTTGGAAGGAGCACTGAAGGGAGGGGTGTATTTGTTTGTTTTGCCGTTGAGTTCAAATATCAACAAGCTTTCTCCAGGGTTGCAGACTACACTTTTAATATCAGAATGCAGCAGCCAGACTGCAGGTACAGAGTTATGTTTAAGTTTAGGTATCATTCTTGTTAGTGCTGGATTATATATTAGGTTTATATTTGTTCCATTTTTCTTCTGTAAGTTTTTTTTTTTTTCATATGTGTTTATGATTATATTTTGTAACAGCTTGTATTATTTGCAGAACCAGTGTGTGTTGGGTCCCCTGTTGAAGTAACAACACTGTCATTAATGTGTTAGAATGGGGATAACCTTAGCACCACTGAACATCACTACAGGAAGGGACGTTCATTTTTTCTTAAATAATGAACAGAAACAGAAATCATTTTAAAACAATGTTATAATTCCATGCGTTCCTTGATCGACTGTCGAAGCAACACATGGCAACACCAGGCAGCACCTTTCGTTTATTGTTTTAATATCATCAGAAGTGTGAAGTCTGACCTTCAGTCCAGGGTGGTGATATTGTGATATTAAGTTATGACATAGAGCTTTTGTGCTTGTAGAGCTGAGTTTTTTTGTCGCATGCTTGAATCTTTGTAGATCAGATTAAAGTGCAACAATTGAAACAGAGCGACTCGGGTAGAGCCACCAACCCAGGTCCTCAAATACCGACACTTAAATACCACGCTTCCACTAAACACTTGGGTATAATATGTCACAACTCGTGCTCGTACACAGGACAAACT